>JALIZH010012708.1:0-66416 GCA_030522465.1 Rhipicephalus appendiculatus | reverse complement strand
TGAGACCGAACATGAGCAAGGACAGAAATTCAATTACTTATTAGCATCGCTAACCGGAAAGGCGGCTGCTGCTATTGAAGGGCTGCAGTACTCGGCAGAGGATAATTATGACGAAACAATCAAAATACTGCAGACAAAGTTCGGAAATCGTGAGCAATCCATTGAGATGCATATGAACGAGCTTTTAAATTTAGAGAAAGTGATTTCTGCTCAAGATACCGATGACCTAACTAGGCTAGTGCAGAGAGTGCAAGTGAACATATTGGCACTCAAATCACTGAAAGTGGAAACCGAGAGCTACGCGCCGATGTTGTTGCCAGTGCTGAAAAGAGCATTTCCACCAGAATTATCAGAGCAGTTTAAGTCAAGGGAAGCTATGACAAGTAGCCCAGCTTTGGAAGGCGGTGCCCAAAGCAACCCAACAGGAACATCGTGTGAGGAAAAGCTGAACAGGTTTCTGTTATTCTTGAGAGAGCAAGCAGCTTTTCGGGAAGAAACGCAACGCGAACAAGAGAGGATAACTGCAAAACAACGGGATAACGACAGACAGATACGCACAACTTCAAGCTTCTATAGCTCAGCGGACAGAAGCTGCTTATTCTGTAAGCAGAAAGCCATGTAACTGAAGACTGTCGTAGGAGCATTCCAATGGATGAAAAGAAAGCTATGCTTACCGAAAATAGAGCATGCTACAGATGCACACGACCAAACCACACTGCACGCATTTGCAAAGCACAAGTGAAATGCAAGCAATGCAAAGGACGGCATGCTACGTCAGTGTGTAGAACCGGGCAGAAAGCAAGCGCAGAGCTCGTCACAACGGAAGCCGAAACAACGACATCTACGCTACAGGCTATTGAAAATCTGAAGCATAATTTTGTGCTGTTGCAGACGGCTGTCGCATGCATAGAAGGAGAAAAATGTGGCCGACGTTGCCGTTTGCTATTAGACAGCGGAAGTCAGCGTTCATTCATTCAAGCTGGATTACGAAAGAAATAGGTGCGAAAGTGTTACGACAGGATTGGTTCATTCGGAGGGGACGAAAAGGTCAAGCTAATGAACGTTCTGCAAGTTACTATAGCGCCACGAGAAACAAGAACAACGACGGTGATCGAAGCATTACAAGTCGATGTGATCTCGAACAGTTGTATACCCGCTCCAAGTCAGAAACTCAGCGAGAAAATGAAGCAGCTAAAGATGCCAGTGGCTGATGACAAAACCGAGACGACTGCAACAGACTCCGTAGGACTTCTCATCGGCTCAGATTATTATTTGGAGTTTTTCGCTGGTAGAACCCGAAGGATCAAGGGTCCGACAGATGGCTGTCAGACAATACTGGGCTGGGTTCGACAAGGTCCGTCGGAGCAAAGCACGACAAGGCTGACCCAAAATCAAGCAGTCATGGTTCTGAAGGTTGAAGCTGCAGAAACAGACCTCAAGCAAGAACTACAAAAATTCTGGAGCTTGGAGTCAATGGAGTTTGGATGCCACAGGAGATAATATCGTCGAGGAATTTGAGCAAAATATATTACAAGACGGTCGCTATCAAGTCAGCTTGCCATGGAAACAGAACGTCAACTTGGAAAGCAACAAGGAAAATGCCAGGAAAAGACTACAGCAACTGACTAAAAGGCTGCAGAAAAATGAAGACGTGCTGCATCGCTACGACAAAGCTATAATAGAATATATGAAACTGGGAGTCGCAGAAGAGGTTCAAGAGTCATCAGAATCGCAAAATGCACTTTTTTATTATATATGCCACATCATGCGGTCATTCGAGAGGACCGAGCCACGAAAAAGGTTCGAGTAGTGTTTAACGCCCCATCACACTCTCAAAAAAGGCATGTCCTTAAACGACAATCTGCAGGCAGGACCCAATTTGAATGAGGACATGCTGTCGCTGTTGATAAACTTTCGAAACGAAAAAGTGGTATTAGTACGAGATGTAGAAATGGCATTTATACAAATTTCTATACGCGAAGACGATAGAGATGCGATGAGATTTCTGTGGTGGAAGCATGACGAAGAGGGAAAACTACTGAATGAAGTACAAACCTGGCGCATGACAAGGGTAACGTTCGGCACAACACCGAGCACATTTCTTCTGGCAGCTACAATAAAGCACCATTTGAGACAAGTGGCTGACCGGTTTCCGTATACGACAAGGACACTGCAGAAAGCGATCTACGTGGATGACCTCATTCTGAGGGCAGCAACGCTTGATGATGCAGTCAAGTTGTACAAAGAGGCAAAACAAGTGTTCAGGGAGGCAGCAATGAACTTGAGAAAGTGCACATCCAATGAAGAGAGATTAAACAAAATAACTGATGAAAACAAAAGGGACAACGCCCACATAGAGATACGACTAAAGGGGTGCACACTGCTTCTGGGCTTGATATGGGAACACTCAAAGTACACGATTTCTTTCCCGGTTGAAAAGTGGGAGTCATTGACAGCTGCAACGTACATGACCAAAAGCACAGTGTCGCAAGCAACAGCAAGTATTTCATCCGCTGGGTTTGTTGTCACCCTTTACAGTACGCGCAAAGATAGGCTTTCAGAGACTGTGGAAAATGGACGTCACGTGGGATGACCACCTGCCTAAAGAAGAATGCGACAAGTGGAGGAAGCTCATGTCTGAAGCGGAGGACCTTCGAGTTGTAGAAGTTATCCGATGCTACGCCAGCAAGGACCAACTAGTACAAGAATACAAGCTGCATGTGTTTGCCGACGCGAGCTCATCAGCACACGGAGCGGCAGCACACTTGATAGTAGTGTACGACGATGGAAGCAAGGAATCAAGGCTAGTGAGAGCGAAAAGCCTCGTAGCGCCAATTAAAGAGCTAGCTTTCGCGCGACTTGAACTGATGGCAGCGGTGGTAGCATCGAGATTATGCGACTACATCAAAAGTCACTTCAACGAAAGAATTCAGTAAACACACTGCTCGACGGATTCAATGATTGTGCTTCACTGGATCAAGGGAACAAGCATAAGAGATACGTTTGTTACCAACACAGTCGCAGAAATAAGAGAAGAAACCCTTCAAGCAAGCTGGTCATTCGTTCAAGGTGAATACAACCCTGCTGAACTGCTTACACGTGGAATAAGCGCAAGGGCGTTAATAAACTCAAAGATATGGTGGCACGGACCCGAATGGGAAACCTAACTGGAGAAGAACACAGCAAGTATGATTAAGACGAATGCAGAGATGGAAGATCAGCACTAAGCGCAATGCCGCCAATCCACGGCAAGAGCAAAAAATCAACCAATCTTGGAAATCGAAAGGTAGTCATTGTACGTGCGGCTTGTAAGAGTGACAGCGTGGGTGTTCAGATTCATCGACAATACAAGAAAAGAACATCACAAGGGGTCGTTGACTTTCAAAAGAAGTAACGAATGCCGAGAAATATTGGATAAGACAGACCCAAGTATCCCTGAGACAAACAAGGGGAGAGGCTGATTCAAGCGCTAAGTCCTTTCACTTAATGGGCACGAAGTCTACCCTGATGATGACGGACTCATCAGACAGAAGGGACGATTGCAATGCAGCCAGAAGTCCAACAGGCACGTCATAGTACTTCCAAAGGACGGGCGTTTCACAGAACTGCTAATACGTCACGTGCATCAGATGGTACTCCACGAAGGAGTTCAAGCGACACTCGTGCCACTGCGGACTAAGTTCTGGATATTGCAGGGTCGCCAAGCAGTGAAAAGAGTTTTGAACAGATGCGTAGTCTGCAAGAGGCATAACACCAGACCGGTCACTCAAAACATGCCTCCGCTCCCGGCAGAGAGTCATCGAAGCAGAGCCATTCAAAGTCACCGGATCGCTTTACGCAAAGGACAAGTACGAGATCGTGAAACAATATGTGCTGATATTCACCTGCGCGGTAACGAGACGCGTACACTTGGAGGTTACTAACGACATGTCAGCATCAAGTTTTCTGCAAGCTTTCCGACGATTTACCGCTCGACGGGGGATCTACAGTTATCTACTCGGACAACACCAAAACATTTGTAAAGGCCGAGAAGGAAATCAGCCGAATGTTTGAAGCTATTAGACACGAGGTGGTAAAGGATTACTGCAGCAGCAAGCAAATACAGTGGAAAACAATAGCCGAGTGCGCCCCATGGTGGGGAGGATTTTACGAGCGCCTCATAAGAAGCATGAAGACATCTATGAGGAAAATAATATCAACAACGACAACTTCGGTGGAATAGCTACACACTATTGTAACAGAAGCTGAAGGAGCACTCAACAATCGACGGTTGACGTACGTGTACGGAGAGACGAACGAGCCAATGCCACTAACGCCAGCAGACATCATAGGCGGACGGCGGCAGCTTCAAGGCGCACAAACAAGGCTGTGCATTGGTGAAGTTGAAGGCGCATGGCGAAGCAGATGCGAACTCTGGCGAGCTTGGTGGAAGAGATGGCATCGAAAATACATCAAGGAAATAGGAGCTACAGTCAAAGCCAAGACGCAACAAGCAAGACCATTGTCACAAGGTGACATGGTGTTGATTGAAGACAAGGGTCCAAGAACATTTTGGAAAATGTGCCGGGTAGAAAAAATCTACCCTCGGCGAGACGGAATAACCAGAGCTTGTCTCCTTCGGACAGGAAACAAAGAACTTCTCAGAAGATCTGTAAACCACACATACCCTGTGGAGGGCTGTTTCAAATAGCCCGCCAAAGCTTATCCTATTGCAACTTGGGCGGGCGGGAGCCTATCAAATATCATCATCAAAACGCCAGAAGAAGAAAGAAAACTTCTACCTGGCGCGAGCGCGTGCTACTTCACTTCTTCTAATAAACCGTTTTGATTCGAAGCAGTCACTGGTCTGGATCGTCTTATCATATAGTGATAATATGATACGAGGCGCAAAGTATCGCTGATTGAATAGGTTTCACTCGCTCGTTAGCTTGTGCTGTGACATCGACTAACAGCGATCACTAGCATAGTCAATTTTCTACCCAAAATGTGGCCTTCAGATGAATGACTGGCTCAATAAATGGCCACTTCGTTGACCAGTTATACGCTATCAAAAACCTTGAATGGTTATAACACATAGCATTAACTTCAGGGGCCAAATATAGAGTAATTTTTTAGTCAGAAGCTTTTCTTTCCGTACTGCATACACATTGAGCGTTTGTACTACGTATCTATCTAGCTATTTAGCCGCCTACGTGTGGGTGCTCTCGTGATCAGCTCCTTAACTTGGGGTAGACCAAAATATAGATAGGAGGGTAAGACGGCTTGATGAGTATGAGTGTCTGGTCCTGACATGACTGACGTGAAGATTTCGTCGCTTACGACATTAAACCCTGTACTCTGAAGACGTGTGGCACATACGCGTATACCACGGGCCGTGGTACGCGGGTATGCGCCCCAGGTGTCTGACAGCTTATACCTACCGAGAAACGGCGAGAACAGACATTGGTAAATTAAATGCGAGAGCGTTAAGAAAAACCGACATCGACATCGTTCGCCCGACGAATGCAAAGAACGAATGTTATGGTCCAAGCAGGAATCGAAGCCAAGCATTCTGTGTGGCAATCAAGTATTCTACCACAGAGCCACGCCAGGGCTCGGAACTGCTTTGGAAAAAGACCCTATGCTGGCGTACTATTGGTGAAACATCAAATGTGGTTGAAGTGCTGCGCATCTCGTTTTATAAATACTACATATGTACTCCAGTGATACAGGCGTCACGTCGGGTCTGCGTCGATTGTAGTTATGTGTCATCCACTGAAGTTGCTCTACGTAGCACTATCAAGGAGTACCATGCTCGCAAGCACAAGCTCTATATTTGAGCTTACAGCGCTTGGAGTTGTTAATATTCATGTGGTATGGCATCGTTACGCAACTCTAAAGAACCGTGTATATAAAACATATGCGCCTGTTCAAGATACATATCTCTGTGTATAACATTTGTACAGTCGAGCACGATTTGAAGGTTATCGCGCGAGCGCCGACCAAGAACTACAAGAGCGCCACGGTCCAGAATCCTCTTTCGAGGAGAAGGTATCAGAAGAGCTTCCCTCACTTTTCTTGTTGTTCCTTGAGCTGCGGTTTCCCCGTCCGAGGAAGGCGCTTTCTCACTCTTTTATTGATTTTTTTTGCTGCAGGGAAGAGTAATTGTATCGCGCGCAGCGTATGCTTCGGCGTCACCAAGGACTTGGACGCTCCAAAAATGCATTTTCGTTATAGTTCCGCGAAGTAATAGCCAACCAATTCTATACTTGATCGCAACGAACAGAAAGCTTAAAATAGACAGGATGGTGAGCTCGTCGTGAGGTGATTCTTGTAGCATGGAACAGCCAACAAGGCAGAGAAGAACGCGAAACCTTGTTTTTTCGTATTCCGAAACGGTCCGCCAGGGCTCTGGGACGCCAGGCCGGTTGGCGCTCGCGCGAGAACCTTCATATCGCGCCCGACTGTACATATGTTCAGCGTCATTTCGTAACGTTCAGCTGAACGAAAATATTACTACATAGTCACCTTCCTTCCGCATGCTTTGCATGACATCGATCGCCACGGTACGCGGGATCTGCCGACTTTTTTTCGTCAATGTTTCTGCCATTTGTCGGCCTACTTCATATATCCAGAATCAGGATTCGCCCAAAAATTCCCAACACGAACGCTTTTAAGGGGCAAGTTATTTTTTTGTCCATCTTTCTTCCTTCTCATTATTGAAGTTACCACTAGGCCTTATAACAATCCCTATAGTTTCCTTGGCATCATTGTCTGTTGTGATCGATATCATATCTAGCAAAAAAAAAATGAGCCCTTAAATTTCTACTTCTTTCCTTCATTTAACGGAAGTTTTATGAGGCTACTATGTGCATAAACGGGAACCTGGCACCTATTTATACTGATATATCCTTTACGTGACTTCAGCCGCTCACTCCTAGACTACATGGCTAATTTCCTGCCTGTGTGTGAACACGTATTTAGACGCGCGCGTGTTTTGGCCAAGCGCAACAGCGCATTTACTTCCGTGATGTAAGCATGGCAAACTGGGCGTGTTGATTACCATATTTGAAGTGTAAGGCGCGACGACGACATCGGACAGAGGGAGAATACACACACATGGGCGCTCTGTGTTTGTGTGCTCCTCCCTCTGTCCCGTTGTCATCGTTGCGCCTTACACTTCAAATATACTTCAGTGTTGCCACAAAACGGGCCTTTTCAAGGTAGGCGGTCTGCGCATTAGCGCCCACATCGCCGAGGCATGTGCCCGCAATTTTTGGTGGCCGAAAACGCGACCACCGCTCCGAAACAAGCGATACCTGGCGTCAGAAGCTCTCAAATTTTTCCCGCAAAAAAGTGCATATGCAGGGCATCGAGATTGCCTACCGGCGCCCGCCGGACAACTTCAGAGGCCAAGGGCCATCAGCTTTGATTACGGCGACCTCTACTGGAGGTGCTGTTGAGATCCGGAAAATGCCCATTAAACGTGACTCGAGAGAGAGAGAGAATAAAAAAGAGAGAAATGCAGGGAGGTTAACCAGAAGTGTAGCGTCCGGTTCCAAACCAACTAACCAACCAACAATCATTAACCAACTGACGAACACTTGTTTGCCACGTGTTTGTCAGTTCATATTTTCACTTTATCATCGTCGTTTTGCGCCATACACATTTTTCACAAGTAAACATTTCGTTCATCGATTGCTCCCCACGTGCTTTTAACAACAGTAACATTTATTATTATTATTATTATTATTATTACACGTGGAATGTGACAGGACATGCGGTTCCAACGAGGTCTACGCAAAGTGTTGGTGTACTAGCAAGTTACATCAAGCAATGCATTGAAAATTCGACGAACGCTCTTATAAGGCATGCCGCTAGACGACATGTGGGGGAAACGCATTGTCGACGGCTGAAGCGTGCTCCCTATAATGGAGAATTATAATTTTTTTTCGTTCGCCATGGCATGTACTTCCTGTACTTAACCACGCATCGTGTCTACACCCTGTCTTTGCTGACGCACTGGCACACCATACGTACCTTCATTGGGGTTAAACACACTACTTGTATGCCTTGGCGTTTCGCAATCTTCTTCAGGTTGTGGCTTAGACCGTGCACATATGGAAGCACTTGTGTTTGACGCTGCGGGCTCTGATCGTCAGTTTATTGGTTTCTTCTTTTGCCCCCCTATCGCTTTCCCGAGCACTGAGAAGCTTGTGGCTCTGATGACCTGGGTTAAATAGCCAACATCATGTAGCTTTGTGACTTGACGCTGTAAACTCTGTCTTCCTTGATGTGGGCATGACTACCCTAAGGCAGCTAAGGGACTTCCCTAAGGCCACTAATCATTGTTGCTGGAACCGGTTTTTTCGCTCCGGCAAGCATTCTTCTTCGAGAAGTGCCGGTGTGTGGACATGTGTGGCAGAAAGTCGGAATCCTGTGCGACACGGATAGGTGGCATGATTCCGGCACTGTTTTCGGTAGGAATCACCGCCTCGAGCAACCAGTGTCCCTGTGCTTCCATATTACACTCCATGGCCGCATAAATAAGGCTACGTTTTGACTGCAGCTCTTTGGCCTCGTGAGATTTTCCTTTTGTTCTATTCATGCATTTTCTTATGATAATGCTTTCTGCTTACTCTGTTGCGATGGCGCGCTTTCAATTTTTATTCCCTCACCTTCTTACCGATCGAACAGGCCACACATAAGAGATTTTTATGTACGACTCTTTTCCGTGACACTGTTACCTCGAGATTAGCAGTGCGTGCTTGCGCGTCTATCTTGCTTCGATGCAAAGTTCATGGGATGTTGTGCTAGTACCGGCATTGTTTTTTCACGTCGCATGCAGTAATTTATTCCTGTGGCCCGCAAGTGATCGCTAAAAGAATTGTGATTTCCGCTTACACGACAGTGGTAATTTAATTGCCAGTCATGTGTTCCGAATGCCTAACGTTTGCGAACCAACCCCACTGTATTCGGTGAACTTGATAAACGTCGGGGGGCTCCGCTGTTAGTAATTAGCCCTCGCGTAACATACTCTTCTAGTTTCGTTGCCACCCTTAATCTCGTCGTTTTGCCGGGCTGTTTAATATTAAGGCGAAAGCCTTTAATGTCTCATGCTCACGTCCGTCCGGTGTCCGTCCGGTGTCCGTCCGTCCGTCCATCTGGTGTCCGTCCGTCCATCCGTGCGTCTGTCCGTCCGTCTGTCCGTCCGTCCGTCCGATGTCCGTCTGTCCGTCCGTCCGGTGTCCGTCCGTCCGTCTGTCCGTCCGGTGTCCGTCCGTCCGTCCGTCCGTCCGGTGTCCGTTCGTCCGTCCGGTGTCCGTCCGTCCGTCCGTCCAGTGTCCGTCCATCCGTCCGTCCGGTGTCCGTCCATCCGTCCGCCCGGTGTCCGTCCGTCCGTCCATCTGTCCGTCCGGTGTCCGTCCATCCGTCCGCCCGTCCGGTGTCCGTCCGTCCGTCAGTCCGTCCATCCGTCTGTCCGTCCGTCCGTCCGGTGTCCGTCCGTCTGTCCGGTGTCCGTCCGTCCGTCTGTCTGTCCGTCCGTCCGTCTGTCCGTCCGTCCGTACGTCTGTCCGTCCGTCCGTCCGTCCGGTGTTCGTCCGTCCGTCCGTCTGGTGTCCGTCCGTTCGTCCGTCTGTCCGTCCGTCCGTCCGTCCGTCCGGTGTCCGTCCATCTGTCCGCCCGTCCGGTGTCTGTCCGGTATCCGTCCGTCCGTCCAGTGTCCGTCCGTCCGTCCGGTGTCCGTCCGTCCGTCTGTCCGTCCATCCGTCTGTCCGTCCGTCCGGTGTTCGTCCGTCCGTCCGTCCGTCCGGTGTCCGTCCGTCCGTCCGCCCGTCCGGTGTCCGTCCGTCCGTCCGTCCGTCCAGTGTCCGTCCGTCCGTCCATGTCCGTCCGTCCCGTTCATCCGAGCTCTGGCACGGAGTCAGGTGGCCGCCGGGATGCGCAAGCGGACGCCGGTCGCGTCGGACTCTACAGCGCTCGCTCTTTGCTTGCGTAGCTTCACTGTGCCCCGCGTTTGCAATCATTCTGACCGACGCCGTCTCAATGGACACAGGCGTTCACGGAATACACCTTCGAATTTACAAAGGGCCCGTCAATTTAAGCGCTGCAACGCTATGGCGTTTGCACGATGCACAAAGCGCGAGAAAATACTAATGCATGCGAACGGAGGAAGATTAGTCTCGCGTCTCGCTGCGACTCGCGGTAAAAAATAAAAAAGAAAACACGCACACATTCGCTTTGTGTGTTACCCCACTGAGAGTGTAAAAGAAAAAAAGACATGGCATAGTCAGTGGAACGGCCACACGCTTTCGCCGAACACACTTTAGAATGTACAAAGTGTCCTTCAATTTTATTGCGATAGCAATTATATGGACACTCTCGGCAGATTTTTGCCGTCGCCGTCTGTCGACGCCGTCATGTCTCGGATATGTATATGTATGTGTATATATAAAAAAGGCATAAAGAAAAATAAATCAGCAGAAAAAAATTCCAAACCACCTGACCGGGGATTCGAACCAGCGACTCCTCGCTCCGCAGCCTGCTGCGCTAGCCAACACAGCCACACGCCATTTTTTTCTTTATTACTTGCACATCAAACAGTAGTATTACAGTGCACGAACAGCGTGGACAGAGGTAAGAAGCAGTGTAGGTTACAAAGCCATTATAATTCCTTTATGCCCATAAGTGGCTCAAGTTTCCCGAGCCACTCTGGTACTGGGTCCATAATTTTACATTCCTCAACAAAGTTCGATATCATTTGGCGGAAATATTCACGAATAGGCATTGTTTGCTCGTGCCAGCGATATAACGGCGAGCTATTCATATGCACCATTTGCCACTCGCGGTACGCAGATCTCGGAACAGCTTGAGCGTGTTTTCTATCACGCAACGCTTTTACAGTTTCTTCCAAATTGAAATCTGCCCTTGAGATGTGCGCGAAAAAGTGGCTCCCTTCTGTACCACTCATGATGTAGAAGGAAAAAAAAGAACACCGGGCACACTTGGCGTCAGACGCCCCCGCGTGGCAGGAGACGCATAGTGATCATTCAAACTGCCGCAGTTTAAAAGAAAAAGAACTATCAAACAGCGTCGAAAAGTCATATAATCATATAATCACTCCTTGGCCAATACCCCTGAGTGGGTATGAGCCATGCATGTCAGAGGCAACAACAACAGCGTCGGCTTCTGCATTGTGGACACTCGAAGCGCGTTGCTCAAATACAAACACGTAACAACTGCGACAGTTGTTAGTTCACGCTTGTCCTGTGTATACCTATGCGTCCTTTTCGAGCGTCCTTCTTTGTGCTGCGGCGGCGCGTTGCAAGTACCGAGCTGCTTGTCGTTCTTCTTGTGACATTGCATTCATCGCTTCGCCCTAGTGGCGAAACTGTGACTTTTTTTATCTTTGTTTTCTTCGGGTCCATTTTAGATGTGAAGCATCTTATGGCGAAGCTTAATGCGGTGGTGGTGGTGGTGGTGGTGGTGGTGTGCCGCGTGCCCACCTTTACTGCGCATGCGCAAACAGTAAAAAAAAAATAAAAATAAAAAACCTGCCTCTCCCCTCTCTCTCCTCTAGGCATCCCTCCCCGCGGCAACCACACCCACACTGCGCATGCGCCTCCCTTCCTCTCTCCCCTCTTACACTCCCCCCCTCTCTCCATCCCTGCCCGCGGCGTCTAACTCCCCCCTGCGCATGCGCGTCCCCCCCCTCTCTCTCCTCTCCTACGCTCCCCCCCTCTCTCCTCTACGCATCCCTGCCCACGGCGTTCACACTCCCACTGCGCATGCGTGTCACCCCCCTCTCTCTCCTCTCCTACGCTCCTCCCTCTCTCGCCTCGCGACGCCGACGCAGGCAGCGTCTGCTAGCGAGTTTCTTGGTTGAAAAAACCGACTGCTCGCGCTGCACAACCGTTCACTGGCCATCCCGTATATATAGCAATGGATCTTGACCTCCAAGGTGGTGCCGGTGGGAGATTTCTTCTGTGCGTTGTTGAACAATAAAAATTCGCAGCGTGCGCGTTAACTAAAAGCGGAGTGCGGGTCTCTGTGTCCAGTCGGAGTCTTCTGTCTCTCATTGCCCATTAGCAGCGATTGGCATGTTCTAGTAGAAAAAACTGCTCCATCACTGCCTGCTTTGCGCCTCCCCAGTTTTTCTCTCCTGCGCAACGCTGCGATGAGCGCCAGCGTCAACGCCGCCGCCAGTGTAAGCGTTAGCGCCCGCTGCTTCACATCTACACATGGTTCCCTTTAGCGGGAGATGGTGTAATTTTAATCCGACTTTTACACTTCCTTTCTAATTGTATCCGATATGTTTTGCGATTCGTCTTTATCATTGCTGAAAAGCGCGATATCATACGCAAAACGCAAGCTGAGATATTCTTCGCAAATCGTTTTTCATACTTTTTTCCGTTCTAGCTTTCTACATATTTTTTGGAACGTGTCATGAATAACGCTCAATAGATGGGAACTCACGCCTGGCCCCATTTCAATTAGTGTTTTCCTGCTTTTCTTTAGGAATAAGGCGCCTGTGGTATCGTTTTAGATGTTGGCTATGTATCTACAGGTGTTTAGGCATTGCTTTATAGCCTAATTTTTCTGGAACTGCTGGAACGTGTTAATATGTGTGAATAAATTTGTTTATAACCATGCAAATCTACTGCTCCTTCATCACCCAAATACATTAGTAGTTGCTGCCGCAGGCCTTTCATCAATTTAGTTTCAGTGGAGACAATTTTGACTCTACTTCTCGGCCATCCACGGCTCCACAGAATTCTGGTTCTAAATTGCTCATAAGACCCCGGTGGTGCCGTTGTTATCATTAATAAGTATTTGCGGAAGACTGCGCCAATAGTAGTCGGTGAATGTCTTTGGGCTGCCAATAAGATAGTTTAGCATTGTTGACTTACAGTTCAGTAATTGCAGTAATACCCTAAGTACGGTTGTCGGCACGCAGCCGTATTACTTTATAAGACGTGTATAGACCTGTCTAATAATGTTACTGTAATCATCGAGCAAATACCGTCAGTGTCCCTATCTAAACGAACTTCGTGAAGACCATGACTCTAAGGTACTATGCACTGACCGCATGGTAAATCACCACTGTTAAACACCATAATAAAGGGTGCAAATGATCGCACAAGGGGCTTCGGAATGTCGGCGAGGCCCACACCGCGCCAGCATTAACTAGCTTACATAGCCCAATGAAGGCTTGCCGACGTCGGCTGTATAATGGGAGGCTTGTCTCGGACCGACCCTGGCTAGCCCACATCGCCCCAACACTTGCAAGGCCACATCGGCCCGACGTCGGCTTGACGACATCGGACCGATGTGGGCGAAAGTAGCGCGAGCGTGACTTGCCGACATGGGACAAATATTGCTGCCGCCATTCACCGATGTTTGGCCAAGATTTGTCCAATCCCGGCGGGCTGCCGGGGTAGACTGGGGAAGTGAGGCCAACAAACTCTAAGCCGCGCCGCTGTTTCAAGCGAAGCGTAGGTGGCATTGTCTGGCGGAGTGGACTGCCCGGTGTGTGCAGCTGGCCTTGGGATTGTCATGCGTCTAGCGCATTGACCTCTATTTTATGTTGTTACAAGTAACGGTTCAGCTCGGAAATGTTAATTTATTATTACCAGAGGTGATAAAACGCAATTTCGATCTACAAAGGTGATTTGATACCTCTAGGAGGCTTCTGCGGCGTTGAATCTGCGTAGAAAAAAAAAAACGTTCATTTCCGTAACCTTGTAGTATTTTGGAGTGGAAGGCTTCAGCTTACTTCTCAAAAAAAAGAAAAAAAGAAAAGCGACGAAGTTCTCAATCAGAAATACAGCATAATAAAAATTTATTGCACACAATAGTATAATTAGATCTGTTGCACATCGCATAATTTATGATAATATAAAAAAAGAAATACTTCACACTTACGTAGGCTCGTCTCTAATTAGAATTAGTAAAATTGCTAAGGGTCAGTGCATCGTCTGACACTAAGAATTTAGGAGGATTAGATATCACTTTGCACTCAGTAAAAAAAATGGCTTGCACAAAAACAGATTTTTCTTTTTTGACATGAAGGGGGGCGAAAGCTTACTGTATCACCTTGCCCTCTACCCTTCGTTGGTCGAGCTCAAAAGAAATCACGCGTCGCAGTGCATAAACAAAATGAAATTGAAGCAATGACGTGCTTCCCACAACGGCTTCCTTCGAGTCACCTTGGTGAACATTGGAAGCAAAGAGATTTTGGGTTCCACCAACACTGAGGGTGATCTTATTGTCCACTTCAATACATTGCAATTTACGCCACAAATATTGCACTGGAGTGTCAAACAACAATTAAATTTATGTGTGCTTTTCCTGGCCTTAATGTGTGTGCAATTTATTTCGTTGTGTCTACTAATGCAAATGGCGACTTTACATTTCACCATGACAAGAAAAACATTGATCGTTGCCTCCTCTACGAGCACAGGCAACTAGAATCACACCATCTCCTGACCGTTCACAAAGCGTGCGTTCAATTGCTAGCCCAAGCGCACACGTTCAAATTGGCAGCATTTAACGCGAGGTCGCTTCCTACCTACTTCATCGACGTCGCGCTGGACTCCGCGCTAAATAACATGGCAGTCTTCTGCCTCTCGGAAACGTGGACCGATTCTCTGGTGCAAATAAGCGCACACACAGCATAGCTATACAAGACAAAACTCGAGTCCCTGACGGGTGGCATAGCCGTCTATGCAACCATTAAGTGCATACTTGCTACACCGTACGATAGGTAACTCATAATTAATAGCACCGTCATGGAGTGTGCAGACGTTTGTGCCGTAAGCCTAGAACACGGAACCGTAGCCACTGCGGTATGATTCCTAGCTCGACGTCGAAGAGACACCCTAATCTTCCTAAGCTACATATTGATAATTTGTACTCGGTGGTGCAATATGCCTCAGGTGCGCTTGCGCCATTCAAAATTGGTCAAGCTCCACGGCCAGGTACAGCATACAACATGTGTGAGTGTCAAACGAAAATGAGCAAATGAAAAATTTATAGTCACGGGCCGCGACGTAGAAGAAGGCAGCAGTTCGCTTGTCCAAGGTGAAACTTTATTTGGAAAACTTGTGGCCGGGAAACAGAATGTCAAACATAACAATACACCATGTCTACTGATAGCGCTGAACAGCACGTCAGCCGTCGATAAACTGATCATCATTGGGACGCGCCGGCTCTTACAGGTCACACATCGAACTTTCCAGCCTTATCAGTGGTGGTAGCGCAAGCTCTGGAATAAGCTTGACTGTTCGCGTCCTGCACGTAATCTCAAGAGAACGATGTACTATAATTCGTGAAGCTTCTCGAACACTGAAGCGTGATCTGCGCCGAGCATTGCTGACAGTCTTTGTGAGTGTCAACCGAATACAGCAAAATTGAAACAAAAAACGCTCGTGGTAATGTAAACGAATAGCTAGAAAGAAAGTGTGAGGGAGAGAGAAAGCAAGCCATGGAAAGAGGAAGTGAAAATAGCCAGAAGTATAAAAATAAATAACTGAAAACATACGAAGAGAGAGAAAGACATAGAAATAGAGCCATAGACACTGTCATCCCCGAGGCACTGTAGGGGCGAGATCAGCGGAACAGCAAGACATGCCTGTCAAGCACAACCAAGCGGTAGATTTTTTCCTCTTCATTTTTTCTTTCGGCTGGCCACGGATTGCTAGCTTAAAACACCATGTGGCATTATTCCACCTCCCGACGGTGTATCAACTCGATGCTCACACTGAAGAGGTACACATCAGGGGACCATAAGGGAAACAAATAAACAAGTCAAGGACAAGACCGACCCCACAACATCAAAGGAAAAAAAAACCGCTGCACGAGCACCATGAAAAAAGTAGCATTCGCGCGCAAAATATTGCCACGCGCATTTAGTGCCTTATTTTGATGTGTTTGGGTTACACCCACAACGAGTGTTAGCGATGCTCGGCGCAGGCCGCGCTGTATTTTTTGAGAAGCTTCGCGATTGTTGAACATCATCGAGTTAAGATTAGGCGCGTAGGCGAGGTACAGGCTTATTCCAGACCTTATCCGAGCACCAGCGATGAGGGGATCGAATGTCCTACGCCGCATGTTCCATTACGCTGGCAAGAACACTCGCAATGTCTTGCTGGCCTGGCCTAGCCACGGACATCACTCGGTACGTGAGGACTAACCGAGAGTACCAGCGACGTAAGACACCACGAAAAAGACCAAGCAGGCTTTCTTCAGCCAATCAAGCCACATAGCCGACCGTTCCAGCAAATAGGTATGGATCTATTGGGCCCTTCCGAACGTCCACTTGCGGTGAAATAAATGGATCGTCATAGCTACTGACTACCTCAACCGCTTCGCCGAAATAAGGGCAATGCCCAAACACAGTGCCAGGGAGGTGCCAAGATATTTGGCAACATCGTCCTTCTTCATGGCACCCAAGAAGTACGGCCTTTAATGTCGACCTTACTCAGGCGATCTTGAGATACAGCAAGACAAGCCACCGCCGGACCACAGCCTATCACCCACAGACAAATCGCCTCACCGAGCGTCTAAATCAGACCATCGCCGACATGCTCGCCATGTACGTCAACGCCGTACAGAAGACGTGGGATGGCATCTTTCCGTACCGTGACCTTCCCATACAACATGGCTGCACAAGAAACGACGCAGATGACCGCATACAAGTTGCGACCGGGATGGAACCCGGTCGCAACGCTCGGAACCATGCTACTTATGGTCACCGACGAAGAAAACCATGATGTCAATGTCTGCCTTCAGCGCGCCGAAGAAGCCAGACAACTCGCTCGTCAGTGCATCGAGAACCAGCAAAAGAACGACAGCCATCAGTACAATCTTCAACGATGCCACATGGAATACCAACGAAGCGACCGTGTGGTGGTCTGCATGTAAATCCGCCGATCAGGACTTGGCGAGAAGCTTCTTCAACGATACTTCGGGCCATGCAGGGTAGTTCGACGTCTCGACATTCTCGACTACGAGGTTGTCTCCGACGGCATCACGAATTCTCAGGGCCCACCGAGAACGCCCGATGATCGCGCATGTGGTGCGCCTTAAGCCGTCCTACGGCTTAAGGCGCACTATTGAGTTTGGGAACTAACTTTTGCTTACGTTAATATTTTTTAGATGCGAAGCATCTTATGCTCGGGGCTTTGTACGTCCCTCCCGCGTACTTTCATTAAGTAGGGAAGCACCCACTATGCGAACCAGAACGCTGTAGTACAATAACGCCGTCAACCACCACCACAGTCACCGAAGTCATGGCCGACAGTACAGAGGGGCTGCTTAGCAATAGCTAGGCAGATGGTGTCTGTCGCCCAGATTGACTCTATTCCTTTATCTTGCTTGCATGTGCTTGCGGGAGCTTAGTCCGTCCCTCCTTCCCGTGTCCCACACACCCACTGCACATGCGCGACCCCTCCCCCCTCTGTTCTCTCCTACGCTCACCCCCTTTCTCTTCTGTAAGGAATCCTGTAATCTTCGGAGCGGCGCCCGCGTCCTGTGTCCAACACCCCCACAGCGCATGCGCGTCCCTTCCCGCTCTCTCACCTCTCCTACGCTCACTCCCTTTCTCTCCTCCAGGAATCCTCTATGGAGCGGCGCCCGCGTCCCACACTGATGTTCTGCTTAAGCATTGGGTTCACGCTTTCACAGTGAAATATCTTATGAGATCATAACTGCGGCCGTTTGTTGCGCCGTGGTTATCCGCATCCGGTGTCCGTAACCACTACCGCGAGAAAAAAAAAAGCCAAATGAGGAGAAAACATCCAGAATAGCACGGGATTCGAACCTGGGTCCTCTTTGTGGCAGCCCAGTATTCTACCTCAGAGTCATACCGGTGCTCGTAACTTCTTCGCAAAAAGACGCCATACAAGCTTCATGTCGGAATGGAACGACTGTAACATATGTAATATAGCGTGGTAGAAAAGTAAATGAAAAACCAGCCGCCAGAAAATGAGACTTTGCGAATTTCGCAGCCAGGCCCCACTCAATGCTAATTGCCTGAAGAGTGGGTCGTTGAATGTTTCCAACCCATTACAAAAGGCTCGCCTATTGCAAAAACCAGCGCCCCCAGCGTGATACCAGTACGTTTTTTGGCGCTGGATAGCACTGGGAACACTGGTACACGCTGGGATTCACTGGAACTTCGGTGAGCGCACTGGGACAGAGCTGGGTCGCACTGGTAGGGGCGTTGGCTTGGCCGCTGTGACGCTGGCGCGTACTGGGAAGCGCTCGAAACGCTGGAATTTTCACTGGAGTGCGCTGGTGCACACTGGAGCCTGCGATGTTTCTTCCAGTGCGGCATGCAAGTTTCTGTAGTGTATGCGGCGGAATGTTTCGGTATCGTTGAATATAGAATGTTTGATTCGATGGTACCAATGGATGCTACCCTAACAGGCAGGCTGGTAGCCAAACATTTTTTTCGGGGGGCACTTGTTGAAAGCCTTGAAAAACACCGATTTTTATTATTTTTCCTCGGTAAACACCCCCTTCCATCCGAATTTCGAGGGGGAAGCCCGGGCCCCTAGCACCCCCCCCCCTCCCCCTGGCCACGGGCTTGCTAACAGGTCCCAAACATTTTCACAACTTCTAGCTTGGCAGAGAAAGAGAATGATAAGGCGCAAGATTATATGCTTTATGCGAAATCACCGTCATTTTTATTTGTCCCTTTGGAATGCAGAAAAAATTGCGTTAATAACACAAAGGAGCCAACGCTGATTATTTTGATTTTTAGCTTGGTTTTTTTTTCTTATTCACGCAGATTCAATAACGGCCGTTAATTCTTGCGGTGCACGTAGCAGCGATGAATGCATGTTTTGTGCATGCGCCGCACATATACCAAGTCTGGCATCAGGGATGGGTTGTTGTAATGATTTCATTTTGCAGTGTTTATAAGTCTGGAGGCGTCGGTCTTACCAGAAACAGCAAATCGTTACATCGCCGCACAGTTGGCGAGAAGCAATTTATCTCTGGCTTCGCAACCTCACCCAACGGAGGCCAGAAAAACAGCCGCCGTTCGATATCACCACACCGGAAACGCACCTCTGGCACTGTTTGCCCTTCCACTTACTTCAGCTGAACTTTAGTCAACCATTAGAAAGGTTCCGAAGCTTGAATGCAGAAACTTCAACCATCGCAACTCAGCTGCGCCGAGACCGGACCTACCCAGCGAGACTCCCCAGCGAGCGTTAGGCCAAGTGTGCCGGCCGTGTCCGTCTACATGTTACCGGCGCTTCGCGCTTTAAGTACACGCAATTCTAAAGCGAAAGGATGACTGTAGAGTACAGTTTGGACATTCGTTAACCTAAATGAACCATTTTCCTTGTGTACGGTGTCCGCACAAGGAGCGATGACAAACGAAGCGAAGCCAGGGCTGGGCAGTATCGAAGATACATGTATCTTAGATACTATCTTAGATACTCGTTAGGTATCTTGTATCTGTATCGCGATACGTCTCGCAGAACGAGTATCTGTATCTGTATTTCCGATACATTCAATAATGTATCGTGTATCTTAAGATACAAGATACTGCTTCAGAAACGTTCGCCCTGTGTAACAACAAACGTTGGCTGAACTCTGCATCTCACACCGACACTGCTGCCACTAAGCAAGCTCAACAAAGGTGACGACAGGTACATTCCTTTGTCTTTCCACCAGAGTGCTCCAGTGAGCATAGGAAATAAGGTCTATATGCGTCTCTATTGGTGGAACAGAGTCACGTGATGGTGCTTGAGCCATCTCGACAAAAACAGGCGCGCCAAACGTCTACGTGCAGCCGACCTTTTGTTTCTTGATGTTTTCTTTCTTTTTAGCTTTGTGTCGGTGCCATGAACCTTGTTTGTAGCCACGGTACTGTGCTCCTAGTCCTATGCGTGTGGCGTCGTTCACTCAACTTCAGATGTGGCTATAGTGTTGTTATCGAAGTTTGTCTTGCGTGGTGCTTCGTTGCAGTCTCAAGAATGCAAGAATGGGGTTGCTTTGCGTCTCGCTGCTTTCACACAGAGATCTGACAGATCTCGTGGATGTAAGCTTGACTTGCACACTATCAGATTGACTTATATGCAAAATAGATTCCAACAACCGTCGCACTACCGGTGTCGATGCTATATACAATAGAACAAACATTAACGTAACAGGTTATATTTGGCGTGCTGTATCTTTGTTCTTCGGGCTGAATTATGGAAGAAGTTTTTTTTAATGGTGGATTGATTGCAGCACAAGTGCTCTCTTTGCTGTCTTCCATTTGCATCCCACACATTTATCTAGGTCTTTGTGTAGATTTTTCCCGTTTGTTAACTGTAATATGTATTTTGTAACATCCTCCTCTCTTCCTTTTTTTCTAGTCCTTCTCTTATTTATTATCTTCATTGTAGGCGTCATTGCTACTATTTACATATCTACATTCCATGTGAATTTACTGTTCAGGCGATGTTGAGGGCAAAGGTGAAATAATCTGAGCGTGCCTAGTGCTTACAGGAACAAAAATTCTGCTTACTATTTAATAAAACGGCGAAATTGAGTTTATACTATAATAATGGTAATTATACTAACAAATCTTAAAGACGTTTGGGAAGGAGATTTAAGAAACGTAACACCAAGTACTCCGGTTTTCTCATGAGCGTCTCCAGGAGCCCTTTAGTGATATTTTCCGTTGGGCACTGAGTTTTCTATTGTCTGACATTAACACCTAAGTTGACGATACATCATGCTCTATATTCGTAGCTTTAGGGGTGTCGCCCGTATCGTGTTTATAAAGGGTGTCACGTAACTGGAACCAATTATTTGCAAAGTGCCTAGCCTCATTTTAATAAAACCAACGATGGGATTTACCGCCATGTTGCTCTCATTAGGGTATTTTTATATTGCACTTAATTTGTTTACTAATATGGATTATTTAACAATTCTGCTATTCACTTTAGGGTCGTGTGCGTTTCGTTACGTTTTAGAGGGCATTCTAAAAAGACAGATCTGATTTTTTTTTCTTTTCTTTTTTTTTTGGGGGGGGGGAGGGGGGGGGTACATGCTACGTAGGAATTTTTCCGGTGTTTAAAAAAAAGCAGGAGAAACACGACCACATTGCTGCTCTCTTATTCTATTGTGCTGCAGCGCTCTCAGACGGGCTTCGAGCGAAACAGCCGGCAAGTGGACCACGACGAAATGAGCGGCCGCGGCTTAGGCATCGGCTCCACAGAGCTTCAACATTTCTGACCGCCACACACGGCAAAGAAACACCATCGTCCCTGAGAAGCGATTGGCTGACGGTCCGCGCGTCGGTTGTTTCGCTCGAAGCACGTTTAAGAGCGCTGCAATATGATAGCGCATGAGCGCAGTCACGTGATTTTATTTGATATTTCACGAGCTTGCTTTAAAAGCCAGAAAGTATTCACCACGTGGCATGTGTGCCACCAAAAATAATTGCTTTGGTCGTTTTTAAATGCGTTCCACGATGTGACGAAGTGCACTCTGCTCAAAAGTAAATATTAAAAATGTCGCATAATTGACCATAGTTAATCAACCAACAAAGCGCAATGTAAAAATACCATAACGAGCGCCACATGACGGTAAACCATATGCCATTGGTTTCATTCAGTCGCGGTTAAACGATTGTTTTTTGTTTTTGTTTTTTTTTCAATAATTGGTTGTACTTATGCGAAACACCCTGTATACCTATCCACTGTCGTTTTTTATTGCGGAACTGCCTTGCTATTTGACTTAGGTATATTCGCTTTCCTTTTTTTAGGTCCCAGTAAAGTCTTTTCTTTTGTGTGTGTGTGTTACAAAATAGAAGGTAAGCAAGCTAGAAGTTGTAATAGTGTGAATAGCAGTGATATCCTGCGACGCTTTTTACTGCGTACAGTGTATCTGGGAAGCTTCTGGGCGGCCCAAGTTCTCTCAGGGACGAAATGGTAAAGGACTACACGTTAGTGAATATGTTGCTAACGAACACTTTACGCAAGTTGATAGGTAGAATATGAAAAATCACTGCAGTTTTATGTCTTCAGTGAACTGTGATCCCCTGACTCGGTAGTTATCGTCTTCACATCCTGATTCACAAAAAAATGCCCCCACCTCCCCGAAGGGAATCGTGAGGAAATGCGAATGCATTTCTTGCGCTGACACCGACTTCTGCCATCGCCTTGAGAGGCGCCCAGCCAGCGAACGGTCGAGAGTGAGGCGCGAGCGGACGGGAGAGTGGGGCGCAGGGAGGAGAGAGAGCGAACGGCGAGAGAAGGACCGGCGAAGCACTGCACCTACCCTCTCCTACACTCTCTCGCACCACATGCTCCGGTTGCTAGGGGCGAGGATAAGCGCGCGCGCCCGCAGCTGTTGCTATGGGAGAGGGAGTGAGAGCGGAGAGATAACACCTGCCGGCGCGCGGACACCTCCTCAACCTATCCTCCTCCTCCTCCTCCGCGGACGCCGCCGGATGCGCCTGACTTAGCCCGACTAAGAAATGCATTCACATTTAAAAATATCGCTACCAGCGTTATTGCTGCTTTATACGGCTCTCGGGTGATGCAGTACTACGAAAGCGGTAATACGCTTACGGACAAGGTAAGACTCTGCACCGGTATTTGTGCCGTCTTGCAGAGGCTTCTTATTGAAGTTCTTGCAATTAGACGGCAACCCGCTGGCTGGTCGCCAAGTAGAGCAGCGACAGCCATAAATTGCAAAAGTGTCAAGTAAGAGCTACTGATACTGCAGCTTATGAAGAGCTGTCAAGTAAAGAAATGCCAATAAGTTATTTCGGAATGAAACTAATATGCATTAAGCAAGAAAGACACAACTTTCGGGATTCAAACAGATAATTCATTTAAATAAACAAATTTGGTCGCAATTAAGACATTCACAAGCAAACACTCCCGTACATAGGAATTTGCAGCGTCATTATATACATCTATAATAGCAAATCTGCAAATGTATCGAAGTATCTTAAGATACAATTGCGAAGTATCGTATCGGATACATTCATTCCGGAAGTATCTTGTATCTGTATCTCCAATACTTCTTGCCCGAGTATCTTGTATCGTATCGCGATACAGTTTCAAAGTATCTTTGCCCAGCCCTGAGCGAAGCGCTTTCAGCAACGCACACAAGCTGTCACCGAAAGCTGCCGGCCGCGCTAGCCGGTGCTTCTCGTGACTCTTATGTAAGAACGCATAATTGTCAGTCGGTAATTTGGTACGCCTTAGTGAACTAACATAGTGACATATTCCTTTAGCGCATTGTATTTGTATTTAGTTGAGCGGTTTCTTAGTTATAGGTATCGATAGAACTGCAAATTTGCACACTTGCACGCCCACTGCACTGTTAGCAAAAATAAGCCGAGATGGGAGTAAATGACTTGTCCTCTAGCGCATGCCCCTATGGGGGGTTTTGTATACTCCCTACAGGCGGTGTAAAAAATTTACTCCCCTAAAGCACGGTGTTTTTGAATGGATTGAGGGGAGTATTTATTTACATCCATCGGGGAATTTTTTCAGGTAAGTATGGGGGGTAAATTTTTATATCCATCGGGGAATTTTTTCAGGTAAGTATGGGAGTAAATTTTTATATCCATAAAAAAAAAATGACCGCCTTTCGCAGCCGTACAATCTGCGAGCGAATGTTTAATTAGCTTCGAAGCACTTAACATTGATCACACGTACACAAACATGCACACAAAGCTCGCAAATTATTACAACACTCACATCGACCGCCACTCGCGCTGCACCACCAAACGTCGGTCGCCGAGTATATATAGGCACCGTATTTTGACCTCCCATGTTGCTCAGGTGGGCACTTCTTTTACGCGTAATTAAGCAATAAACATTCATGGCGTAGGTATAAAAATACGGTTGGCTGATAGGTACCCCTGAAACACACATATCTTTTATTTTAAGTCCGCCAAATATTGACCGCTTTCTAATTGGCGAAACTTAATTATCAGCTGGCGCTCTCTCGCATGGGCTGAATTTGAATTAGCAGTACTGTGTGTGTGTCCATAATATGTACTGAATCGTATACAAACCCACAAACCACGAGCGGCCGTGCAGAGCACTTCAGCGGCACACATTCAGCAACACCGGCGAAGAACCGAGGCGCCCCGCCGCAACCGCGTTCTTGTCGCCGCCGTAGCTAGGCCTCTCCCATGAGTACGGCCCGGCTATACGATGAACGACTGTTGGCGATCACAAAATGCTTGCTGCTGTGCAGTTTTCGTGGTCGTTGTTTTTCACACACATAAAAATAGGTGTTCGCTATCCGCGCAGTTTAAGCTACGGAGCGATAGACTTCAACGAACGAGACGGTTCGCAGTCGCGATTCCTGTTGCTCGCAGTGCATGGGCAGACGTATGTTAGTTCAGTGGGTTCAGTGTGCCTCTACCTGGTATCGGCGCTCGCCCTCGCGTTATATGTTTGACAGCTGTGGGCACATGGCGCAGAAGAGACAATTTTAACTGTTATTCATTCCAGCAGGCTTTATTTACTGTGAAACACATTCTTTGATTCGCCGGTGGCCGGTGCGAGCTCGTAGAGCTCGCCACGGCGGCCGGTGCAGCAGTGCGAGCTCGCTACGCCACCGGCTTGATACCGACGACTTAGCGCAGCCTCCTTACCGCTTATAGGTACCAGTGGTAGCAGCCGGTGAAATACCGGTGACACTCCGAGAAGCAACCGTCACCGGCGGTCGCTTCTCGGAGTGTGAGACAGAGTGTGAGACAGAAGATGCGGCCGCAGCTGTTGGTTCGTCTCCTAATGCGTACGCGTATTCGGCCTCTGAAGCAGGGAGGCTGGAAAAAATGCAACCCGTTCCAGACGGTAGGCCACGCAGCCGCTATGGTCGTATTCTGAAGGCGCCAGAGCAACTGTACATGTGAAGATACCGGCATCGAATTGCCTTCAAGTATTAATAAGGGTCACTAGAGGGGGGAAGTATTGTATATCAGCTTTTGGGACAAGCGAGCGAAGACGAGGAGAACGAAGTGGTGCCTCCGAGGACTCTGAGCTCGTGACCGGGCTACCCGCTTTTCAGTGTTCTGAAAAGGCAATAAAGGAATGTTATAATATACCCCAAGCCCACTTCCATGAAGACGCTTCGATGTTTCATTGGGCTGTGTTCATATTGCTATGGGCAGCCATCAAAGGACAAATACGTTGATGAAGACGACGACGATTTGGAGACTGTTGTGTGCCGCTGCCTTAGCTTGAAGTGTCCCGGTACTCTACCGCTAATCCACTTGCTTACAGTCTCTCTCGTCTGCGCCTCTTCACTTAACATTTTGGTGGCAGTGCTGGGTACTTCCCTTCGTCACGAAGCTTCGCAGCGGACGTCACCTTGAGCCTTTCCACATGGAAAATACATTCACGGCGCAAAGAGTACAGGGACGAAGTTGAGAGTATGACGGACACCCGTCTGGCCGGGATCTGACCGTCCAGGAAACTCCGACATGAACTCGTACATGTGAAGGACCCTCTTGAAAAGGAAAGGTACCCAGGTGTTGTGTACGTCATCCCCTGTGCGGACTGCCCTTTTGTCTACGTGGGAAAAACCGGCAACTTCAAGACAAGACTTCAACAGCACAAGAATGACGTCAAGAATAAACATATTGCGTCCAATGCCGTGGCCGAACACTGCGCAACTACGTCACACGCTATCAGCTGGAAAGATGCCTGTGTGATTGCCAAGGAGAGAAATCATGCTACACGCCTTTATCTAGAGTCCCTGATCATCCAAACCACGCCGCACACCCTTAATCGCAACGAGGGTAATCTTCATCCGATGTACGCCAGGTGTCTTGGTCACGTGATGCGCCACACTTAAAAAAAAGGCGAACTGCTGCGCCGTTCTTTTTCATTGTGGGAACATGGTTCCCGTGGGGGGAACCGAAACGTCAATACATTCGTTTTTAAATCATTTGGTCGGTGTCCGGATCCCTTCAACTAGAGTACAGGGACGAAGTGAAGAAACGGACACACAAGGCGGAGTGCCCGCTGAGAGTGATCAGCAAGACACACAAGGCGGAGTGCCCACTGAGAGTGATCGTCTTACTAACTTCTTTAGCGCAAACAAACACACGGACAAAGAGAGGGAACGACACGAGTGATCGTCTCCGAGAAGGGCACTTGGCAGGATGAGGTCAGCTGTTATCTGCAACGACGCCTCGGCAAGCTAGACGTGCAAGACCCATTCGTGTTGCGCAGTTCGATAGGCCTTG
This sequence comes from Rhipicephalus appendiculatus, assembly GCA_030522465.1. Lineage (NCBI taxonomy): Eukaryota > Metazoa > Arthropoda > Arachnida > Ixodida > Ixodidae > Rhipicephalus > Rhipicephalus appendiculatus. Next base: position 40,204 of record JALIZH010012708.1, on the reverse strand, counting down.
TACAAGATCTAGCGCAATCCAAGTTGGCAACCGCCAGGACTGCCTTTTCTTTTGATGTGCAGGACTTATTTATTCTGTGCCGCATGGTGATCTCTTTGACGCAGTTCGCGATTCCATCGAGTCTTCAGGTGAAGTGGACTTCCAGAACTATGCTGGGATGAATACGGATCAATTTTTAGAGCTATTACGATTTTATTTGCAATCCACCATCGTGTGTTTTAACGGTTCTTATTATGTCCAGAAAGACGGTATCTGTATCGCTTCATCTGTGGCCCCGGTTTTGTGCGACATCTTTCTTTCATCCATTGACAAACGCATACATGCCAAAACCGACAATAGCATTGTTGTTAAGATTTACAGATACGTCAATGACTATCTTGTGTTTTTAAGTATACCTGACTCTGGACTTGACGCTGCCGTTGCGGAACTAACACCTTTTTTTATGGAATCTGGCGGACTTGAATTCACTTCAGAATTGCCTCATGACAATTCCATTCAATTTCTGGATGTTAAGGTTAGTTTCACGAAGGACCACCTCTGCTGGATGTATAACCCTAGAACTAAGAAGAGCCTATTACCGTATTACAGCGCACATTCGAAACTTATCAAGAGAGGAATAGCTACCGCGTGCCTCAATTCAGCCCTATTGAAGTCACGTGAGCACCGTCTTGTTACGGGGTTTAGTAATCAGAATAATAGACTGAGAGATGCTCGTTTTCCTTCCTCCGTTATCACGGGTGTGTGCGAAAGCCTCTAACAGAAGTTGAAACGTAGTAACAAAGTGCAGGAGCCAAAAGAAAAACTGAGCACGCACGTGATTCCTTATGTTCACCGGCTCTCGCACAACATAAAGAAGATCGCAGCCAGACATAGAGTCGGCATTGTTTTTTCTGCTCCCGGCAAACTGGCCAGAATTTGCCCTTTGATGGCGAATAAACAGACCACTGCTTGCACCAAGAGGCACGCCACGCGATACACTGAGTGTGTCAGCAATGTAGTCTACAATATTCCCCTAAGCTGTGGTAGGGTGTACATTGGCCAAACGGGCCGATGCTTCAACGAACGTGAGAGGGAGCACCACTTGGCCGTCAGCAGCAACACGGGCGGGCACTTGGCAGACCACTGCAAGCGCTGTGGTTGTGAGCCACGCTGCAGCCAAACTACGTTTCTCAGGAGGGCAAACAACCGCACAGAAAGGGAGACAATTGAGGCATACCTGATTAAAAGGGCAGGTAGCCAGTGCGTCAGTGCCCCATCACTAGATTTGAGCGAGAAGGAATTGATTTTTTTTTGAAAGATAGCCTGTGTTGATGTTAGCTTTAGATTGTGCGCTGCCGATTTTGCTCTAAATAGGGTTGACACGTGTTATGTGCGCTGGCATGTTTTTACAATTCGGTTAAGTGGGGTTTCCGGCGCATGCCTAGACACTGGTTTAGTGGCTCAGGATGATTTGCAGTCTGGAAACAAGCAAATAATAGGAAATTATAGGCCAATATCTTTACTTTCTACCAGCTCTAAACTTTTAGAGCATATCATTCATAAATACATTGTTGAATACCTTAATGTACACAACATACTTTCCCGATCACAGCACGGCTTTCGTGCTGGCTATTCTACTGTCACGCAGTTGCTTGAATTTACGCACGACATTGCTTCTTCACTTAACGATCGAGGACAGACAGATGCCATATTTATTGACTATTCTAAGGCCTTTGACTTGGTTTGTCATGCTAAGCTTTTGGTTAAACTTCGGGCGTTTTTCGGTGATAACAAACTAGTTGACTGGATAGCAGATTACTTGCGGTCGCGCACACAATTTGTAACGTTTAACTGCGTGAAGTCATCTGACGTACAAATCACGTCAGGGGTGCCTCAAGGCTCGGTGCTCGGGCCGCTCTTGTTTATCATCTATATAAATGATGTAGCAGAAATTATCGGTGACACTCCAGTTAAACCTTAGAATGTATGCAGATGACTGCGTTATATATAACACCATCTCTAATGTTGAAGACCAGGAGGTGCTGAATAGCGTCTTTTCATCGTTTTGTAACTGGAGTAACACTTGGCAAATGTCTATCAACTTCAAAAAGACTGTAGCCATGACCTTTTGAAATAAGAAACAACCTCTTTACTTTGCATATACTAATGACAGTGTCAGTCTAGCTCATGTCACTGAGTTTAAATACCTTGGCGTAACTCTCACAACAAAGTTTAAAATGGCACACGCACGTTGAAACAATCTGCAAGAAGGCTCTTCGAAAACTTTGGTATCTCCGACGCACGTTAAGCAACTCCACAAAAGAATGTAAACTGACGGCGTACAAAACCTTGGTCAGGCCCATACTCGAATATACGTCGGTTGTTTGGTCACCTCACCACAAACATGACATAGCTATGTTAGAATCTGTCCAAAAAAAAGCTATAAGGTTTATATTTCGTCGCTATGATCGACACTTCTCGCCTAGTTCGCATGCGCACGTTTTATCGCTGCAGTCTCTCGAACATCGGCGCACTTGCGATCGTGTCATCTTCCTGCATAAGATAGTTCACACCAGCTTGAATGTTTTAACGCCCTTTTCTTTTGTTGCAGCTTCTGCACGCCGTACCCGACGATTCGATCCCTTAAATATTACGCCCTTTAGAGCTAGTCTAAATTGTTTTAAGTTTTCTTTTTTTCCGCGGACCGTGGATCTATGGAATGAGCTTGACGGGTCTCTGCGCAGACTCGATGCTCAGCAATTTGAAAATGAGTTGCGTAATCATGTATTTTTTTAAAATTGTATTTGTTTTTCCCGTGTTGAACATTTGTATCCACTCCTGTTATGTCTCAATAATTGAGACAACAGTATTTGTAAATAAAATAAAATAGTGGGAAGTTGGCGCACACGGCTGTCCGTTTCTTCACTTCGTCCCTGTACTCTTTGCGCGGTGAATGTTTTTCCCTAAAGCATGAACCAACTAGCTCAGCAACAAGCCCTGTTGTCTTCCCACATGGTTCTGGAAAATACGTCGACCACTCCGGCTCCAACACCTGCCGCCAACGCAACCTACATCAACGTCACCGCTGCTCGCGACGCTGGCGTTTTCTCTGGCGCCAAGGGGCAAGACATCGACTAGTGGCTCAGCCTTTACGAGCGCGTCAGCACCGAGGTAACCGATGGGACCCTACTCTCATGCTTGCCAAAGTGCTATTTTACCTCGATGGCACCCCTCGTGTCTGGTATGAGACGCATGATGCTGAGCTGAAAAGTTGGGACACATTCAAAGAGAAGATTAGAGAGTTGTTCGGCAACCCTGATGGTCACCAACTCGCCGCGAAAAATACGTTGTCGACCCACGTGCAGACGTCAACAGAGCCGTACATGATATACATTCAAGACGTCTTGGCCCTCTACCGCGCAGTTGACTCACGCATGACGGAACAGGACAAGGTGGCCCACATCATCAAGGGCATCGCTGATGATGCCTTCAAGTTGCTCGTTTTCAATAACGTGTCCACTGTTGATGCAGTCCTAAAAGAATGCCGTGGCCTGGAACTCGCCAAAAGCAAACGCATTACCCAATAGTTCGCTCGCTTGCCCAACACTGCACCGACGTCGTCTTGTGCCGATGCTCCCCGTTCTGCAAGCAACGATGGCATTGTGCGACGCTAAATTGAAGCCGCCTATCCGGCTACCTGCGAGCCCAGCACATGCTCTTCTCCTGCAGTTCCGGTTTCTGTGATTCAGGCAGTTATCCGCCAAGAGATCGCCAACATGGGACTGCACTCTGTCTGCTCGATGAACAATGTGGTCTGTCGGCCGTACCCTCCGCTTTCGCCCCCCTTCACCGCCTCCGTTCCAACCACGCTTCCGCATGCGGAAGCAGTGTGATGCAATATTCCGCATGCAACGCTGAATGGCGCGCTCCTGACGACAGACCGATTTGTTTCATCTGCCACCTGATTGGACACATCTCTCGGCATTGTCGTAATCGCTGGAACTCTCCGCTACATAACACGTACAATGGCTACCACCGCGTCAATGGCTCTTACCGTCACTCTACAGCACGTACATATCACGCTGCCACTGAACCTATTGCTCCCAGCCGCCCGAACTCACGCTAACCTTCGCCCCTGCGCCGGCACTCTCGCTCACCTTAGCCCCGTCGCTCCAATTCGCCAAGCTTCAACGCACGCTCCCAACCGGGGAAACTAGATGGTGCAGCGCCCGGAGGTGCCGCTGCATTGCTCCCTAAGCGGCCAAATCATCTACTGACCCTTCCGACCAATATGAACCTCATTGAACTACACATCGACGCCGTTCCTGTTGGTGCTCTCATCGACACGGGGGCCCATTTATCTCTGATGAGCGCTAGTCTTCGCACTCGCCTGAAACAAGTTCTAACACCCGCCACTACGCCATTTGTCCGTGTCGCCGACGGTGGAACAGCTTGTGTAATTGGCATGTGTACAGCTCGAGTCGACGTCGCCGATCGCTTTACCGTCATTGTTTTCACCGTACTCGCCCACTGCCCCCCACGGCGTCATTCTAGGCTTGGACTTTCCTTCTGCTCATTCGGCCCTCATAGACTGCTCTACCGGTACTCTCCGCCTTGACCTCCGTCTTCTAGATCCCCCCTGAACCGCCTCCCATTCGCTTGAGCGCCGCGGAATTCGTTCGCTTGCCACCTTCAGCTCTGACATACGTTACATGGTACCATCCCCACCAGTGCCCGATGGCGAGTACATCGCGACTCCCTGTCAAGGGTGTTCTTCTCCATCAAGATATTGTCACGTGGTCGTGACGTCGACGAAGGCAACAGTCGGCGTGTCAAGGAAGAAACTATTTATTTGGCCGAACTTGTGGCCGTCAAAGGTAAAGTCAGATTACAGCAATACGCACTGGCACAGATAGCGGCGAACGAAGCGTCGGCCGGCGATCAACTGAACATCGTTGGAACGCGCCGGCTTTTATAATTCACCCGTCGAACATTCTAGCGTTATCACTAGTCGTCGCGCAAGCTCTGGAATAACCTTGAGTGCTAGCGTCTTGCGTGCAATCTTAACGGAACGATCTACTACAAGCGAGAAGCTTCTGGAACAATAAGGCGCGGTCTGCGCCGAGTACTGCTGATAGTCTTTGTGGCCGGAAACCGAATACAGTAAAAGAAACGCGCGTGGCAATATTACCGTGCCTCGTTCAATTTTATTTATTACATTCAATCGTGCCTGTTTGCCAGTCGTCAACTTTGGCCTGACAATGCAGGTGCTGCCACGGGGCATATCCCTGGCACATATTACTGCATTTGACGATGATTCGGTAGCATCATTGACGTTGGCGGACGGTACTACCGACAATACTGATCCTTCGCAGTCTGCCGCATCTGTATTCACAGTCTACCGCACTTCCACCGCATTCTATATTCGTATCGCGATATTTTTTATCTCAACGACCGTCCTTTGGCACAAACTACGACCGTGAAATATCGCATAATACTGGCGATGCCCCTCCTATTCATAGGCGTCCGTATCGAGTGTCGCCCGCAGAGCGTCAAGTCATTCAAAAAAAAGTTAACAAGATGCTCACCAAGAACATCATCGAACCATCATGCAGCCCATGGGCGTCACCCGTTGTCTTGGTAAAAAAAGAAAGACGGCTCCTGGCGACTTTGTGTGGACTACCGGCACCTTAATAAAGTAGCAGAAAAGGACGTTTATCCATTACCTCGTAGTGACGACGCCCTTGACTGCCTCCATGGTGCTCGCTACTTTTCGTCGATTGAACTGCGCTCTGGCTATTGGAAAAACGCTGTGGACGATCTAGACCGCGAGAAAACTGCCTTTGTCACACCTGACGGTCGTTATCAATTCAACGTGATGCCATTCGGACTATGTAACGCGCCGGCCACATTTGAACGCACGATGGACTCCCTCCTCCAAGGATTCAAGTGGTCCACATGTCTGTGTTACCTGGACGACGTCATCGTGTTCTCCCCAACTTTCGCTACTCATCTCGAATGCTTATCTGCAATACTGCACGTCTTTCGCCGAGCTGGTTCGCAGCTTAACACATCCAAGTGCCACTTTGGTCGTCGACAGATTACAGTGCTTTGGCCACCTCGTTGATGCTAGTGGAGTACAGCTAGACCCAGGCAAAATCCGCACTGTTACTAATTTCCCTGTGCCAAAGTGCGTTGAGGATGTACGCAGCTTCATTGGATTGTGCTCCTACTTTCGCCGCTTTGTGAAAAACTTTGCGGAGATAGCACGACCACTCACTGAGCTTTTGAAAAAGGAGGTGCCATTTATATGGGGCGACGACGAGGCTTCCGCTTTCGCTCATTTAATCCGGTTGCTTACAACGCCACCCATTCTGGCCCACTTTGATCCTTCTGCGCCGACCGAAGTTCGTACCGACGCCAGTGGCCACGGCATAGGCGCAGTACTACTAGCACAACGACAACACGGTACCGATCGTGTCATCGCCTACGCCAGCAGGCTCCTCGCAACGTCGGAGCGCTACTATTCTATCACTGAGCGTGAGTGTCTCGCCCTAGTTTGGGCCGTCGCGAAACGGCGCCCATACCTATATGGCCGACCCTTTTCAGTCGTTACGGACCATCAAGCGCTCTGCTGGTTGTCCTCACTGAAGGACCCTACAGGATGACTTGGTCGCTGGGCGTTACGCCTTCAAGAATATTCTTATTCTGTCACCTATAAGTCTGGCCGCCTGCACGTGGACGCCGATTGTTTATCTCGTTATTCGGTAGACGAGCCCAATGACACCGACCTCGACGCGCCCAACTGCATCTTTTCTCTGTCTCCTTTCGACAACATCGCAAACGAGCAGCAACGCGACGTTTCGCTGAGAGCGCCCATCAATCGTCTGCAGACATCACCCAATGACGCTTCTGTACGTCAATTCGTCCTCCAGGATGGTGTTTTATACCGTCGCAACTTCCATCCAGACGGGCCGGAACTTCTGTTAGTCATACTGAGACAATTAGTTCGAACGGTTCTTCTCGAACTTCATGATGCTCCCACGGCAGGACACCAAGGTGTATCGCGCACGTACGACCGCATTCACTGTCACTTCTTTTGGCCTGGTCTCCTTAGTACAGTCCGACGCTACGTTTCTGCCTGTGATTCCTGTCAACGTCGCAAAACGCCCCAGATACTCCCTGCTGGTCATCACCAACCAATAGATGTTCCCGTAGAGCCATTCTTCCGTGTGGGATTTGTTCTTCTCGGCCCATTTCCAACGTCATCCGCCGGGAACAAATGCGTAGCCGTTGCAACTGATTACGCCACCCGATATGCCATAACACGGGCTCTCCCCACTAGTTGCGCCACCGATGTCGCGGACTTTCTCCTACGTGACATTATCTTGCTCTAGGGTGCGCCACGACAGCTGCTCACTGATCGTGGCCGCACCTTTCTCTCTCGAGTCATCGCCGGCATTCTCCGTTCCTCCACCACTAAACGCAAACTGACCACCTCATACCATCTTCAAACGAACGGTCTCACGGAGCAGTTCAACAGAACACTCACCGATATGCTGTCGATGTACGTGTCGAATGATCGCCATGACTGGGACATTGCTCTCCCCTACGTCACGTTCGCATACAATTCTCGACACGCCACTGCCGGATTTTCGCCGTGTTATCTACTGTACGGCCGCGAACCGACCCTGCCACTTGATACTGTTCTTCCTATGGCTGCCACCCGAACTACCGAGTATGCACGAAAGGCCATAGCACTTGCAGATCATGCGCTCCAGGTTGCCCGTACTCGGCTGACTGCTTCAGAAGACAGACAGCACATTACTACGATGCCCGCCACCGCGACGCACACTTTTCGCCTGGGGCGCTCGTGCTCTTGTGGTCACCCTCTCGTCACGTGGGACTTTCGGAGAAGCTCCTTTCCAGATACACACGGCCCTACCGCGTCATCCGAAAGTCACACCAGTAACCGGCGAGATTACCCTGGTCAATTCTTCTTCAACCCCTGCCGTGCCATCAAGTGACATTGTGTACGTCAGAAGACTCAAGGCCTACTCCAGTGCATCCTACCCGTGATTTTGAAAGCTCCGGGAGGGTGCTTTTACAGCCGCGGGTAATGCTATGGGCAGTCATCAAAGGAAACCTACATTGATGAAGGCGACGACAATTTGGAGACTGTTGTGTGCCGCTGCCTTAGCTTGAAGTGCCCCGGTACTCTACCGCTTATACACTTGCTTACAGTCTCTCTCGTCTGCACCTCTTCGCTTAACAATATTTTCGCTGATTGGTGCGTGACATTGCTTCCATCATCGCCCCTCTTACCAATATTCTGACAGCCTCCAGCAGCCTATCAGCTTCGTCACGAGAGTGCGACACGCCTTTCGATATGCTGCGACAAGTACTGACATCGCCTCGAATACTTCATTACTTTGACCCTGATGCGCCAACGGAAATCCATTCTGACGCCAGTGGCGTCGGCTTTAGTGCAGTTTTGGCTCAGAAAAAAAAAACAGAAATCGAACAATACGTCCGTACCTTTCGACCGCCTTTTCGACATCGTCACGGACCACCATGGTGTAGGTGGGCTCTCATCGCGGAAAGATCTGTCGGCGCGCCTCGGTCGTTGTGCACTTCGGCTGCAAGAGTACTGTGCTGCATTCATGTTGTGTACCGATCAGGCCGGAAGCAGTGTGATGCTGATTCGGTCTCCCACTCACCGCTAGCCTCCGACATGGTTTCTTCGTCAGCTTCCGTGTCGCTAATCGACGTCACAGACATGTCGTCGGTGCAACGAAAGGATACGAGCGTTTGTCACATGCTCGAATTCCTGGCTGATACATCGACTCAACCCGCTTGAAGAGCCCTGCGTCGCCAAGCGCCACATTTCGCTATACGAGATGGTCTCACGTATCGGCTTAATTACGCGTCTCATCGCCGGAGGCGGCGGCATGTCATACATTGCCAAACGCGCACGGAAATGTGCGCTGCCTTCCACACCAACCCGCAAAGCGCTCACGCCGGCGTTCTCAAGACCAACAACCACTTGCGTCAGCGATACTTTTGGCGTAGCATGTAGCCATTGATGTGCAAATATATCTGTACTATACCTCGCGACAACTTTCTGTGGCAGCACAGCCAAAGCTACGAAGCCGAATCACGCACTTTTTTACTACGCGTCTGCATGTAGTCCGCGAACGCTAACTTTTATATACGACGTAGCATAAAAAGGAAACATAAAAAAAAGATGTAGTTATTATGCTCAAGATCCTTCGCATTGTTATCAAGAAAACTTATTCCGAGTGGGAGTCTCGTTTTTTGCTGTTTCTAGTTTTCTGGTTTTCTGGTGTCATTTCACCTTTTTCCTGCCCCAGTAAACAACGATGGCGTCGTTCGGTTGCAGCAAGTTGACATCGTGGCTTGTGAGCGAAGATGAGTGCGCGTTCGCTAGGTGATCTGTGTTCATCGAGCAGAAGGAAAAGAAGACAGCTGTGCGTCGTTAAATATTTTGTCCCCCCGCATATGCTATCACGGAGAAAGAAGTTGTGTGTGAGTGATACCCCCAGCGCAAGTGGGTCTCTCATCGCGATAGCCGCCTTGAAAGTGACACCGGCGACCTGTCAATCTTCAGCAAGACCAGCTGCTTGAAAGCAATATTGCGATTGGAGACCGTACGTAAAAACAATGACCCTTTTTATAAATTGCGTTCCATACGTGGTCGGTACTTTAGTTGCCTGACATTGCTGGTACAATAACGCTAAAGATCGCGTACTTTAACACTGTACCCGTCGGCGTCTACGGCGGGAGAGGTTCTTGGCGCTTTGCCATGACAGCGATATTGGAGGATAAAATCACCAGTGAAAAGTTTCGCCTGGGCAACAGGCGCGTTCATGTCCATTATGCGGCTAAATGCCAAAACAGCGTTCTTGGCCGAGTAAGGAGTGCGTTTCACCCGCTTGGATTTACCGCGGCCGTGGATTTACGAACGTGAGACGCCCGCCTGTGACCGGTCGTGGCCAAGAAATCTGCGACCCATCGATGCCTTCGCGTCCGCAAACAAAAAACGTGAGCGTCTCCAGAAACTTCTCGCGTCTCCAAAAGAAGGAAAACGACGATACCGGCCCTGTATTCACCGAAATTTAGGACGCGGTTTTTTGCCATTGCGTTAAATTTCCTATCACACATTTCCTGCTCGGCCGTGCGCCTTCACCCCCCCCCCCCCCCCCCCCGTTTTTTTTTTGTTCAAAAATAAATCTGACCGCTACAATAAAGCTGCTTCCTGTGTTCCTTAGCAATATAGGATATTTTATTGATTTGAAAAAAAAAATGCAAGCATTACTGTATGGTGCTCACTTTACACGCGGGCTTGAACCGCTGGCAGATTAGCTATGTTCGAATTCGCAGAAGAACACAGCAATGATTCCACGTATCTTTCGTTCACTGCTGCGTTCATAAGTATCTCAAGGCTTGTCATAGCTTTCGATTACAGCTACATATAACCTATCTTTTATTACACTATTTCAAAAATAACATTATAAACCTTGGATCTTCATGCGAAAACGTACATGTTGGATGCGCTTGCGAAACCGAAACCTAAATCGCCCGCGAACGGACTACTTGGCGTAGTAACACATGTGCAGAAGTTCCGCCCCGTAGCTTTGGCTGTGCTGCCACAGAAAGTTGTCGCGAGGTATAGTACTGCCTGTCAGCGACGAAAAGCTCCACCTGAACGACCAGCCGGTACACTTCAGCCTCTCCCGTGCCCGGCGCGTCTATTTGATCGCGTTGAGATTGATTTATATGGCCCGCTTCCATGGACCACGTCTGGCAACCGATGGATTATCGTCGGAGTAGACCACCTCACGCGTTATGCAGAGACTGCAGCTTTGCCCAGAACAACAGCCACAGATGTTGCATTTTTCATCTTACGCATCTTTGTCCTGCGCCACGGCGCTCCCGCGAACTTTTGAGCGACAGAGGACGTGTTTTCCTGTCCAAAACAATTCAATCCTTGCTCCTTTAATATAGCGTCGTTCACCGCTTGACGACCGCATATCGCCCACAAACCAATGGCCTAAACGAAAGATTTCATTGCACTCTCGGGTATATGCTGACGAAGTACACGGCATCAAACCAGACCAACTGGGACACCACCCTTCCTTTCGTGACATATGCGTACAACACTGTTACGCAAGCGTTCCTTTCTATACGGACGCGAGCCGTCATGCATGTTATACTCCATCCCAGAAGTACCTTGCAGCACTGCGGAAGCTGCAGGGCTTGTTAGCCAATACGAAAGGCGAAAGCCCCCCTCAAGACGTGTTCATCCGCGTCGCGTTGTCTGCTCGTCGGCCATTTGGCGTCGGCTCGCCTACCTTGTCGATACTTGCTCCTTGCAGTTAATACAAAACGCTAAAAAGCCCTGCGGGAACGCCACCTCGCCGTTTCTTTATGTTCAGAAACCCACTTGTGCAGGAGGTGTTCGCTGTATAACAGCGTTTATGCTGACGTTTTCACCGATTTCTTTTTTGACAGCACAGTCGACGCACTTCCAGCAGCATTCGCGTACCATTCTTCAGTAGAACAGCGAATTATTGGCACAGAAAACAACATAGACATTCAGGCTGTTTCGCATCGTCAACGCATCACCGACGATAATGTTGGGGCGACATCTGCTCAGTTAACATCAAACCACTTTTACGGCTCGCTACCGCCTCGGTAGTCCTAGCAGCTTCAAAACAAACGAGCGATATAAAAAGAGCGAAAGAAGATACCTGATTTTGTCCTCAGCGTTAGATTAGACTAAGCGATGACAGATTATGCGACTTATTTCTTGCAGTCCGGGCAGAGAGCCAGTAAAAAACACGAATTCGAATGCAAGCGGGTGGTCTGGGGTGTATGGGGGCTGCCATGTTGCTGTGCGTCATCGCGGTAAGCTGGTTATTACAGTTACCAGCCGTAGAAACTCCGACGGGTAATCTTGAAAAATGGCAGCATGAACTCACGTGACGTCGTCGAGGGGGGTTATAGGCATCGGAAGGGAGACTGCAGTCTTACGCTCCCCGATTGGATAATGCAGAAGATCGTTCCTGTAGTAATAATCTACTTTTTATGGTGTAACTGATATTGCCACTGAGTCTGGTGTTCGATCAGAGCAAAAGATATTAGAAATTCTGAATACCACTCTAACCCTAAGCGTAGCCAGTGATAAAACATCACGGGCGCACCGTATCGGTCGCATTTTTCAAGGAAAATCACGTCCAATAATTGTCAACTTCACTCCCTATAAAACCAAACCAGAAATCCTGTCCAAGCGTGCACAACTAAAAGAAAATAATATCTCGGTTAGTGAAGACTTGTGTCTCGCTACACGTCATGCCAGAAACACCTTTATCGAATACGGAAACAAAATCTGAATCTGCCATACAAGTTAAGTACAGCAAGCTATTAATTGATGACAAATGCTGTGGCTGCGACGCCAACGAACAAAAGGTCTATGAAACAAAGCCATCAAGTACCGCTAATGGCACCACGGCGTCTGTTCGAGTCTTAAGACCCCGGCGCAATATTTCAACAGCCCCGATATAGGAATACGCGAAGGGTAGGGACGCCGATCCGATAATATCTAGACTACCGGTTCTCTTTACTAATATTCGTAGTGTCTTACCTAAAAAAGATCTTCTATGCGGCCTAATAAATGACTGTGATGGACATATAATTGCACTAACGGAGACTTGGTTGACGAGTCAAGTTACAAACTCCTAGTTATTCGCAACCAAAGGGAGAGTTGGGCTAGTTGGTTGGGGTTCATATTGAACAGCGCAAAAAAAAAAAAAAAAAACGAGACACAAAGAAGAGACCGCACAACACGAGCGCTGACTGACAAATAAATGCTTTATTCAAGCACAAAGAAAAAGAACGGAAAGAACAGAAATGCGCGCGCACCCTAAGCACATGACAAGAGATTGCCGGCATGCAGCAAACTTAAGTATTCTTAAAGTAAGCCATCTCGCAATCGAGCAACGCAACCGATGGAGTGCTTACACATGTGGCAACATTTTTGCTGATAGCAAAGGCTTCGGACTATCTCTCTAATGCGAGCACCATTGTATTCGAAAACAGTGGTCGTGCAGCAGAACTCCGGTGAGCAGCCACAAGCTGCGCAGTGGGCGGACAAATGCGAATACGGCGCATCCTTTAGAGAGCGGTGATGCTCGCGCAGGCGAATGTTGAGGCAGCGCCCCGTTTGCCCCGCATAAACTTTACCGCACGACATAGGAATTGAATACACTACATTGCTTTTGCAAGGGATGAACTGCATGCGGTGTTTTACTGTGCGCAATCTCCTAGACGACTCACTCGCACCTGAGGACAAATTAGCAATTCCTGGCACACAAGCTATTCAGTTTATTCTTTGCGGAAAAGTGGACGTAAATATTAAACTTGTCGGCGATCATTTTAATATTGTGAGGAATGCCATGAATATACGGGATCACCGCTAGTTTGTTACCCTTTCCCCCTTTGTCATCGAGCGGTTTTGCTGGACCATTTTTATCTTTGTACAAAACTTTCAATCACGCACACACAATGACGTCGAGAGGGATGGCTGCATGTTTCAGACGCTGAACTTGAGATAGGAGGCTAGAGGACATTTTGTGGATACAAGACAGTTAGGGCCGAAAAAATGGGGTAACAGTGATACCAGATTTTACAATCTGGGAATGACTGGAGGAATAGTTAAGCAAAGGCTTCTTGGACCTAGGGGCAAATTCCCAGCAAACATGGTGCTCATTAAACGCCAGAGACAATTCCAGAAACTGAATTGTCCCTTCCACGGGACTTCCGCATGTGAAGGTGAAGCCTAGTCCTCTCTCCTTAAAACATTTCACAACATTGATCATCTGATGCATAAAATTGTCCTTTTTTGTGAGAACGAAATAATTGTCTACGTAGCGAAAAATGTTCACCACCATTCCATCCATTTCGTTAGCCAAGACATTGTCAATACAACTAAGAAAAATATCACATAAGACCAGGGTTACCCGGGACCCTAAACAAATACCGGATCGCTGCACATGCACTTGATCATTCCATCCAACCACGGTCGAAGACAAATAAAACGTGACGAGCTCTAAGGAACTTCCGGTACTAATGCCGCAACTGTTGATGAATGCGCATTCGTCATTCCGCTCTGTGATACACGCCTTCACACACGTCAACAACTGTGCTTGGGGAGTAAAATAAAATAAATCAATGACATCTATGCTAAAAGCCATGCACTTCTTGGAATTATCTATGTTTAAATATCTAACAACATCGTGCGAACCATTGATGAGGAAAGGGTCTTTCAGCGAAAGGTAGCTGAGGTGCTTATGAAGAAACCCGCACACTACATATTGCCAGGTGTGACGTTCGGTGACGATAACCCGAAATGGCACATCAGTCTTATGAGTTTTGGCTGTGAAAAAGGGTCTCAAAAGAACTTTCTTATTTTTTTGCAGCAGGGTCATCATCTCCCGGTTCCGACATGGGTGGAGCCACCGACTTGATTGGGGAGGTCACTTGGCCTCTTTTGTCTTGTCTCTCAGGACTCGAATAAAGTTCTTTGTATGTATGTATGTTACAACAGCATTGTTGAGATGCTCCAAACTTAGGTTTTTTAGAAGTGTAATGGCTTGCTTCCTAACCTGCGCAGGCTTAAGCCCTGAATGAACGAAATTGTTGCTTATCGCACAGTGTGCTTTAAGGCCACACTGTTCTTCGGACATAACCACAAAAAATCCTTCCTTATCCGAAGAAAGTAGCCTGAGGCCGTTTGAAACAAAAATCACGCCATATCCACGAAGTGAATGATGATGAGTGGCGAAGCTCGATCGTTTTCATCCATAGCAGAAAGAGAATGTGTGGTCTGGAACGCGCTTATACTTCATGGTCATCAGCGGCATCGTCATCGTTATCACGTGTAGTGGGTACATTCCACTATACTGCGTCATCGTCATCTTTATCACGTGGACTGGGTACATTCCACTATACGTGGCTACCTACCTACTACAACTACTACTACTACTACAGAGGAACGTGCTTATACTTCATGTTCATCAGCGTCAGCGTCATCGTTATCACGTGTAGTGGGTACATTCCACTATACTGCGTCATCGTCATCTTTATCACGTGGAGTGGGTGCATTCCACTATACGTGGCTATCTACATACCTACCTACCTACTACAACTACAACTACTACTACTACAACTACAGAGGAGGGACAGACCCACACCCTAAGGAGATTCGCCCCTAAAATGTTTCACCAGAGGGCTGACAGACTGCCTCTTTGCAGGATTAGCATTGGGCTTGGGGAGAGTAGAAACACATTCCTTCAAACAAAAGCGCTTTCACTTTCAGGAACACGACACGATACAGACCTCGAAAGCACACAGTGCGATAAGCAAGAACTTCGTACATTTAGGGCTTAAGCCTGCGCAGGTTAGGGAGCAAGCCATTACACTTCTAAAAAACCATAGTTTGGAGCATCTCCGCAGTGCTGTTGGCAAAACTCAGGAAGTTCTTTTGAGACCATTTTTCACAGCCAAAAATCATAAGACTTGTTGAAAACTGTGTAGAAGACGAGGAGTGACGCCATCATCATCATTAAGATAGGATCAGTGTTGGAATAAAAAGAGGTCATCGGGGGGGCTTCATCATGGCGACGGCGGCTCATCCTTTTCTCAACATTTTGGTGCGGAAACCCGGGAGAAAGGGCCTTCAGAGGTGAGACGGAGCGGACTTCACGAATTCTCAACCGCATTGGTAGCCTGGAAGGACTTTCTTGACGCCGCTGATGTACGAGGCCTAACCATCCCCGAGACTGAAATCGAGAAGAATGACAGCCCAACAATTGACGGATCTTCGTTGTGTGAAACCTCTGTGATGGATGCCATGTTGACTCCGACTTCGCCTCGTGACGCGGCCGGCCAGTGACTTCTCACGTTTCCGACACTGGACCGGATCATGGAGGCCCTATTCGAAAGGCGGAGTCAAGTACGCAAGGCCGTCACGCAAGCCATCGCAAAGATCGAACGTCTTCTGCACGTGGATCGCCCAGCAGTAAGCGAATTACGGAATATTAACCGAATTTTGATTGACCAGTATAAGCTTCTCAGAGGAATTGACAACGAGGTAGAAGACGCAATTCACATTGATCATTTGGAAGCGGAGATGGAGGAAGCCGACGTGTATGAGCGCCAAATTATTCTAGCAAGGGTGAGAGTAGGGTATAAGATCGAAGACGCATTAAAAGCTCGGCAAGCTCACTTGGAATCTATAAAACAACGGATGAGAATAGAAGCAGGAAGAAAAGTACTCTCCCCGTCTGCATCATCACCATCTAGCCATTACGGACCGAATAGCAATATTGTCGCACACGAGCTAGATGTGTCCACATCACGACAAATAGAGCAACATACTGGAAGCAGACTGACTAACGTACCGACTACAGAGAATACAATCCGTCGCACAACAGGCGAAGAACAACCTCAACTTCCAGAGACCTATTCGATGCCATCAGAGCTCTCATCAATGTGCCATACCCGTCAAGTTAATGACAAGAGAACGGGAACAACTCAGGTGTTTGTGCGGGAACAGACTGCTCCGATCGAACAGCAGGAAGCCTTTGGAAATTCAAAAGGCCATCAACGAGATATTAAGGATGCATACAAGCCAAAGCTGACAGATTCAGACGTTTTAAAGTCCTCACCGCCGTGCGTACAAGTACCTGACGGAAGAAAATCAAGGCCACTTCATAGAGCGAGAGAAAATGAAAGAAAGATAGGAAAGGCCATGACGACACAAAAGCAAGCTGCTTGTACTGCTCAAAGCTTCTGCTCTTCGAGAAAGCTGCAGAAGTCAAGATTGAAGACAACGTGTGTAGTACAGCCTATTTCCGCAAAGTTGCGAAATGCCCAGACAGCGTCACAGCGGCGAATGGGACAGACCAGACGAAAGCGTCGGCAGAAGGCTGATGCTTACAAGGTTAATGCAGCCAGGAAGAGCAAGCCAAGGAAAGGCTTCATCAGAAATGGCTGCACGAGATCCTTCTGGAAGAGTCTTCTGTGCGAGTTTTCATGCCGAGGCAACCTGCTCAGCAACAGCGCAAGTACATCAAGGTCAGCGCGCTCAATAGCACGAGCCTGAAACAAGCGTCGAAAGCATCGCTGGAAGATCAATTGCAGGAGGAGACCCGGATGACACCAGCAGGACTGACTTGGAACTCAAATACTGGCAAACATTGTGTACTAAGAACCCGGGCGTGTGTTTAGTGTTCTTCATCGCCATGCGTCACTGTGGGGGCTTGGAGGATGTTGAAAACTGTGTAGAAGACGAGAAGTGACGCCATCATCATCATTAAGATAGGATCAGTGTTGGAATAAAGAAGAGGTCATCGCGGGGCTTCATCATGGGGACGGCGGCTCGTCCTTTTCTCAACATTTTGGTGCCGAAACCCGGGATGTGCCATTTCGGGGTATCGTCACCGAATGTCACACCTGGCAATATGTAGTGTCCGGATTTCTTAAAAAGCACCTCAGCTACCTTTCGCTGAATGACCCTTTCCTCATCAATGGTTCGCACGATGTTCTTAGATAGTTAAACACAGATAATCTCAAGTGCATGGCTTTTAGCATAGATGTCGTTGATTTATTTTATCCTATTCGCCATGCACAGTTGTTGACGTGTGTGAAGGTGTGTATCAAAAAGCAGAATGATGAATGCGCATTCATCAACAGTTGCAGTATTAGTACCGAAAGTTTCTTAGAGCTGCTCGCGTTTTATTTGTCTTCGACCGTGGTTGGATGGAATGATCAAGTGTATGTGCAGCGATCCGGTATTTGTATAGGGTCCCGGGTAGCCCCGGTTGTATGCATAGGTCGGCAAACTCACTCATGAGTCGACTCACTCAGACTCACTCAGACTCAGATTGAGGCGTGAGTCTGAGTTTGAGTGACTCCGGCTGAATTATACTTAGGTGAGTCTGAGTCCGAGTGAGTCCGCTTGAGGAAAATTTTGGTGAGTCTGAGTTCGAGTGAGTCCGGCTGAGCTATATTTTGGTGAGTCTGAGTCCGAGTGAATCCGGCTGAGTTATACTCAGGTGAGTCGGAGTCGGAGTGAGTCTCCTTGACGAAAATTTTTGTGAGTCTGAGTCCGAGTGAGTCTGGATGACGAAAACACCGGTGAGTCTGAGTCCGAGTGAGTTTGGTTGGAGAGAAATTTCGTGAATCTGAGTCCGAGTGAGTCTGCTTCAGCAAAATTTTGGTGAGTCTGAGTACGAGTGAGTCCGCTTGAAGAAAATATTAATCAGTCTGAGTCCGAGTGTGTTCGCTTCAGCAGAATTTTGGTTAGTCTGGGTCCTAGTGAGTGCTAAGCGGATTTGAGTGAGTCAGCGTGGGCTCCATTTATTTTGCCGACCTATGGTTACAAATATTTATAGCCTCCTTTTATGGCGTGCCTTGTAATCGTATAGATGTATCGTCTTGCAAAGCCCTAGAAATTATTTTTCAAATTATCAAGCTGTCCATGCCCTCATATACGAGGGCATGTAAGTGGGCTGTGCAGCATGTTCTGACACATGTACAACTCCAGGCCACTTTTATTAAGCGATATCGTGATCCACATTGATTTTGATCTACACTTGTGTACCTAATCAACGGAGAATGAGTGCAATGTTCGAGCTTCATCATTCATGTGGATTCAAATACGACAAGCAGCACGATTCGCGAGCATAGAGCACCCCTTCGCTCTCTATGCATTGAACCACTTGTGTCTTTAGATGCCGCTTCGGTTTTTCCATGAATAAATGTGGCTATTGGGAAATTTTTTGAGCGCCAAACAAGACATTCACAAGTACGAGAGAGACAGGACGGGCGCTTTTGAATGCCTTGTGAATGCATTGTTTCGCGCTCAAAAATTTCCCAGTAGCTATGCACCATCTCACCGAATTTCAAACTTTGTTAAAAATGTAGCGACGACACAGACCATCGGCTTTCGTCATGTCATTCGCTACCAATTAAACAGCGACTGCGTTATTTAAAGTGGCAAGATAAAGCTTGCCCCTGTGGTACCTTGAAAGTTGTAGCGAGCGCATTTCAAGGAGGAAGGGGGTAGAAACGCACCATTCATGCCATACGCGACGCTTCATCACTTGCAAAAACAAATTTCTTCGGGCTGTAATGTGGTCAAAGAATTCTGTTACCTCTCGGCAATTCAAAAAGTTTTAAACTTTAATGACCTCTTCGAATTCTAGACTCTCTTTGGGAGATATTGCTGCCATATTTTCCCAGCACGCCTGCAGTTCAGTCCTTGCCGACTCAAGCAAAACCTGTTTTTTTTTCGTATTTTTTTTTCTTTTCTATTCAAACACCTTTCCATTCATAGACAGCGTCGACACGCCGAAGCACCTTCGGTGGTCCCTCAGCTGTCATTGTGTTCGTCCAAGCCACACGGCAAAAAGCTTCATGGCACGGGCGTTTCCCAGGCTCGTTTCTCGTACCCCGCTTTCGAGCTCCTAATACCCCCCAAGGAATGCAAGGGAAGTACAAAACGAAGCAATGAGCTCGACACTCTAGGCTTGGGGCCTGCAACACAAATATCTCTATTCTTTCAAAAGTGAACATTCGGCAGAGGTCTAGGTTGGGATAACAGAAAACTGGAGAAAAGAGAAAACTCCAGCCAAAATTTATTTTAAGAAACCGCGACGTTTCGAAGCATGATCGGCTTCTTGTTCAGGGGTGAGAAGGCCCGAGATGTGCAACGCCTTCTTGCCAGGCGGGATTGTTTGCCGTGAGTCGTCGCAAGCCCTGGCAGTAAAGGGAGGGCAGTGCCCCCGTGGTGTGGTTGATGTTTCCCGCTGTCTGCTCAATGTACCAGGATTCGAGGAGGGGCCGTCGGCGAAGGTTCCTTTCTTTTTCCAAAATCACAGCGCCGTCGGGACTGGTATGGTGGTCAAACCGCTAGCAGTGCTCTGTCACTTCGCTCCGTCCACTGTTCAAGTCACGGAGGTCATTCTTGTGCTGCCGCATTCTTTCATGGAAGTTCTTGGTTACCTCAATGTAGGAAGCGGGGCAGTCGGCGCACGTGATTCGGTACACGACGCCCTGCGCTTGTTCCGCAGATGCGCTGTCTTTGGGCCGAGGGATGAAACTGCCGATGGTGGTGGATGGCTTGTGGGAAACGCCCGCAATGTAGGGGATCGACACGCGGCGTCGTTGCGGCGCCGTTGGTGTCACGTTTCCCCCCGTCTTTTCTCTTACGGAGGGCTCTGCGAACAAACGCCTTTGTGTAGCCGTTGGTGCAGAGGTCAAGAATTATTGTCTTCCTTTCTTCTATCCGCTGCTGTGGCGACGATTGGTGATTTTGGTTGGAGTTTTATATTTAAACTCGTGACGCACCGGGTGGTTGGTTGTTTACACAATAATAATAATAATAATAATAATAATATCTGGGGTTTAACGTCCCAAAACCACGATATGATTATGAGAGACGCCGTAGTGGAGGGCTCCGGAAATTTTGACCATCTGGTGTTCTTTAACGTGCACTGACATCGCACAGTACACGGGCCTCTACCATTTCGACTCCATCGAAATGCGACCGCTGCGGCCGGGATCGAACCCGCGACCTTCGGGTCAGCAGCCGAGCACCCTAGCCGCTGATCCACCGAGGCGGACTACACAATAAACGAAGGCACGTTTCGCTGTAGTAGGGCGATAGGAACTTTAAAATCGATTTTAAATACGTCCTAGGCTATATTATCTGTTGATATTTCGTAGATGATGCGCGTGTGTATACACAAATCTATCCCACATGTTATCTAGCCTTCAAAATTTTGTTTCAGAACTTCAATGGGAACAGCTAAATAGCGCAAACTTCAGGGACAAAAGACGAGAGAGTGCGACACACACAAGCGCTGACTTCCAACTGAATTTTAATAAGGAAACACATGAATATAAAGGTTAGACCCGCGCCTGCGCAACTTCGCAACCCCGGACCACAAACCACCCCTAAGCGATAAGATCCATCTCTCTAAATGCACAATACCAGTTCCATAGAAGAAATAAAAGTTAATCAATCACATGGCACTATCTTGCAGTACTCCCAAAAAAACGTAGTTCTTTATCTGACAGAGCAATGGAGGGCACGCTTATACAATGCCTAACATCCTTAGCCATCACTGCCGCTTCTACAATTTCTCGCGTTTTTTGGTCTTCATGTGCGAACAGCACTGTACAATTTTCAAATTGCGGCGTACAACCACAGCTTCTACAATGCGTCGCAACGTGACCTTGCAGACCTCCCCGGACATTGTACGCGTGCTCCCTGAGACGGTCGTTTAAGCAGCGCCCGGTCTGTCCCACATATTTACTACCACAGGTTAAAGGAAAGGTGTAAACTACTGCTTCTTTACAATCTGCGAAGCGTACTCGATGCTTCGTAGAACACGTGCGCCTATCTTTGGCCGTTGGGCTTGTCATTCTACAAAGGCTTGACAGTTTCTTGGCTGCTGACATGACAACCTTGACATCTGCGTGTTGCCCCACTTTCTTTAGATTATGGGAGACCCGGTGGATATACGGAATTACAGCAAACCTTTTCTTCTGACTCTGCACGGTTTCCTCGATGGCCTGTCTTGGCTCTGGCCCGGCACCACCTCTTACATTCTTTATCTTGCGATGCAAGACTTCTGCCACTGCTGTGATTACATCTTGTGGGTATCCTGCAGCTTCAAGCCTTTTAATCTGCTTGTGGAAACTTTCTTCTATCAGACGCGGGCAGGATTTCTTCAGCGCGCTTCCAAGACATGTTTCAATGATAGCCCATTTTGACTAATTTAGTGTGTGCGGATTGGTAGGGCAAGAGCGGCTTCAAACCTCTAGGTTCGTATAACCAACAAACCTCATTCGAAAACCTGATCCTCAAATCTAGAAACTTAATTTCGTTGTTCTGTGGTAACTCGTGGGTTATGGCAAGGGGCTGTAAACATTTGGAAAAAATGGATAAGATGCAGGAAACACTTGCATCAAGGCTAGCTTCACTTGGATGATACAGTATAAGATAATCGTCGACGAAGCGGAAGATTTTTTGCACCCCTGCCTCTTTAATTTCCATTGAAATATGCCTATCAATGCTAGCCAAGAACAAATCGCTCAGAATGGGGGGCAATACACGAGCCAATGCACGTTCCCTCTTTCTGCAAAAACACTTTGCCAGACCATTCTACAAACGTTGAGGTAAGGTACACTGTTAAAAGCTCTAGAAAACCCGCGGCAGACATACAAACTTCATTCTGAAAGGCTACTACTCCGAACTCATCTATGCATTGTTCAACACATGTTAGAATATCTTTCTGGGGAATCGAATAATATAGGTTTTTGATGTCCACTGAAAAACCTGAAACTTTAGCCCTGTGATTCTGCTGCAAATAAGTGACCACTGCCTCTGAGTTTTTGGTGTGGAACGGGTCATCAAGATTAAACAACTTAAGCTTCGTCTGCAAAAAGCTTGCGACAGACTTCTGCCAACAGTCACTTTCAGATACAATAACTCTTAACGGAAGACCAGGTTTATGCGTTTTCGCTGAGAATAACATTTCGAGGCACATTTTAATCACTTTTCTCAATAGACCGAACTAGAGAATCCAAGTGAAGTTCTTGACACAACTTCTTTGCTTTGGCTTTACACTGCCTTAATGATACATCCTTGCATTGACGAAACACCGAGTCCACAGCTTCCTTAGCCTTCTGCTCAAAAATACAGTTCGGAAACACTGTAAACCCACCTTCTTTGTCGGAGGGCAGAAGGCACATATCTTGATCCTTTAGGTATGAAGTCCACCTTCTTGACAGGTACCGTTGGCATTGCCGACTTGTAACGACGAAGCACGTCAACGCCCTCCGAGACACATCTGGCTTTGTCCTCCTCGGACGCGAGGTTCGCCACTTGTCTCACAAGAGAAAGAAGCTCTGGCGGCGTCTTCCTAGGCTCAACTGCGAACTTTGGTCCCAGAGATAACGTCCTGACTTACGAAATCCGGAAGCGCGATGTCGCCTGCAGTGTGGACGTGTCCCTTAGGTGCAGGAACCTTGGCTCGTTTGGATTCTCGAAGTTGACGGAGGGTCGTCCGCCAGAAACCTTCTGCAGTATCATCAATGTGGGTGCAGTGCTTTCGCCAAATCTTCTTCTTGGCGCCTGGTGGGATTCCTTCCATTTGAACTTGTGTGTAGAGCGCGTCCTTGTAAATGCGACCTTGTCTTTGCCATTCTGCTCGAAGAATCTTGCAGACCCTGATAGCATGGCTTGAAGAGGGTGAAAAACCTCCGAAAATGCCTTGCACTTCGGGTGGTATGTGCCTGTTGCGGACGCAAAACGTGAACGTACGGGCACGGCAAATGCTGACGGCGATGAGGGTTACGATTACATCGGGATGTAGGTTAAAACACATAAAAGGGCCCGTTGAACTAGAAATATAACTTAATAGGGTGCGTGTTTGGGCTAGTTGGTACTCCATTTGAACAGCTAAATAGCGCAAACTTCAGGGACAAAAGACGAGAGAGTGCGACACACACAAGCGCTGACTTCCAACTGAATTTTAATAAGGAAACACATGAATATAAAGGTTAGACCCGCGCCTGCGAAACTTCGCGACCCCGGACCACAAACCACCCCTAAGCGATAAGATCCATCTTTCTAAATGCACAATACCAGTTCCATAGAAGAAATAAAAGTTAATCAATCACATGGCACTATCTTGCAGTACACCCAAAAAAACGTAGTTCTTTATCTGACAGAGCAATGGAGCCGAAAGCACTGCACCCACATTTATGATACTGCAGAAGGTTTCTGGCGGACGACCCTCCGTCAACTTCGAGAATCCAAACGAGCCAAGGTTCCTGCACCTAAGGGACACGTCCACACTGCAGGCGACATCGCGCTTCCGGATTTCGTAAGTCGGACGTTATCTCTGGGACCAAAGTTCGCAGTTGAGCCTAGGAAGACGCCGCCAGAGCTTGTTTCTCTTGTGAGACAAGTGGCGAACCTCGCGTCCGAGGAGGACAAAGCCAGATGTGTCTCGGAGGGCGTTGACGTGCTTCGTCGTTACAAGTCGGCAATGCCAACGGTACCTGTCAAGAAGGTGACTTCATACCTGAAGGATCAAGATATGTGCCTTCTGCCCTCCGACAAAGAAGGTGGGTTTACAGTGTTTCCGAACTGTATTTTTGAGCAGAAGGCTAAGGAAGCTGTGGACTCGGTGTTTCGTCAATGCAAGGATGTATCATTAAGGCAGTGTAAAGCCAAAGCAAAGAAGTTGTGTCAAGAACTTCACTTGGATTCTCTCGTTCGGTCTATTGAGAAAAGTGATAAAATGTGCCTCGAAATGTTATTCTCAGCGAAAACGCATAAACCTGGTCTTCCGTTAAGAGTTATTGTATCTGAAAGTGACTGTTGGCAGAAGTCTGTCGCAAGCTTTTTGCAGACGAAGCTTAAGTTGTTTAATCTTGATGACCCGTTCCACACCAAAAACTCAGAGGCAGTGGTCACTTATTTGCAGCAGAATCACAGGGCTAAAGTTTCAGGTTTTTCAGTGGACATCAAGAACCTATATTATTCGATTCCCCCAGAAAGATATTCTAACATGTGTTGAACAATGCATAGATGAGTTCGGAGTAGTAGCCTTTCAGAATGAAGTTTGTATGTCTGCCGCAGGGTTTTCTAGAGCTTTTAACAGTGTACCTTACCTCAACGTTTGTAGAATGGTCTGGCAAAGTGTTTTTGCAGAAAGAGGGAACGTGCATTGGCTCGTGTATTGCCCCCATTCTGAGCGATTTGTTCTTGGCTAGCATTGATAGGCATATTTCAATGGAAATTAAAGAGGCAGGGGTGCAAAAAATCTTCCGCTTCGTCGACGATTATCTTATACTGTATCATCCAAGTGAAGCTAGCCTTGATGCAAGTGTTTCCTGCATCTTATCCATTTTTTCCAAATGTTTACAGCCCCTTGCCATAACCCACGAGTTACCACAGAACAACGAAATTAAGTTTCTAGATTTGAGGATCAGGTTTTCGAATGAGGTTTGTTGTTATACGAACCTAGAGGTTTGAAGCCGCTCTTGCCCTACCAATCCGCACACACTAAATTAGTCAAATGGGCTATCATTGAAACATGTCTTGGAAGCGCGCTGAAGAAATCCTGCCCGCGTCTGATAGAAGAAAGTTTCCACAAGCAGATTAAAAGGCTTGAAGCTGCAGGATACCCACAAGATGTAATCACAGCAGTGGCAGAAGTCTTGCATCGCAAGATAAAGAATGTAAGAGGTGGTGCCGGGCCAGAGCCAAGACAGGCCATCGAGGAAACCGTGCAGAGTCAGAAGAAAAGGTTTGCTGTAATTCCGTATATCCACCGGGTCTCCCATAATCTAAAGAAAGTGGGGCAACACGCAGATGTCGAAGGTTGTCATGTCAGCAGCCAAGAAACTGTCAAGCCTTTGTAGAATGACAAGCCCAACGGCCAAAGATAGGCGCACGTGTTCTACGAAGCATCGAGTACGCTTCGCAGATTGTAAAGAAGCAGTAGTTTACACCTTTCCTTTAATCTGTGGTAGCAAATATGTGGGACAGACCGGGCGCTGCTTAAACGACCGTCTCAGGGAGCACGCGTACAATGTCCGGGGAGGTCTGCAAGGTCACGTTGCGACGCATTGTAGAAGCTGTGGTTGTACGCCGCAATTTGAAAATTGTACAGTGCTGTTCGCACATGAAGACCAAAAAACGCGAGAAATTGTAGAAGCGGCAGTGATGGCTAAGGATGTTAGGCATTGTATAAGCGTGCCCTCCATTGCTCTGTCAGATAAAGAACTACGTTTTTTTGGGAGTACTGCAAGATAGTGCCATGTGATTGATTAACTTTTATTTCTTCTATGGAACTGGTATTGTGCATTTAGAGAGATGGATCTTATCGCTTAGGGGTGGTTTGTGGTCCGGGGTTGCGAAGTTGCGCAGGCGCGGGTCTAACCTTTATATTCATGTGTTTCCTTATTAAAATTCAGTTGGAAGTCAGCGCTTGTCTGTGTCGCACTCTCTCGTCTTTTGTCCCTGAAGTTTGCGCTATTTAGCTGTTCAAATGGAGTACCAACTAGCCCAAACACGCACCCTATTCAATGGGAAGATAGAGGGGGGGGGGAGGGAGGCGTATGCGCTGGTATGAAGATAAGGAGCGGTCTCGTAAATATATGAGACTCGAGCACTGCTCTCCATCCCTTACCCCCCCTCCCTTCATCTTTCAAGAATGTAGCCTTTGAAGCAGGAAAGAAAAAAAAAGCGCATGTCCTGCCTTCATCTCACTCATTTTGTATTCGTTGTAGCACTGGCTTTCGATCATAAGTTTCTGGACAGTGTCCCCTCATGGGAGACAAATTAGCGCATTTATCATATGTTTCATGAATCACTAAATGTCATTATGAATCCACACCAATTGCCCATCAGTCTGTTATTCTGCAAAGAAAAACAGTACGTTATGGCAACCTCCGCTGCCTCATTTACCCGCTGAAAATAGGCTCCTCAATCATTTATTTATTTAATAGTACCCTGAAGGCCAGAAGGAATTACAGAGGGGAGCTGTGCATTTGAGAATGCGTAAGAGATTAGCAGTTACATCGAAGTAAAAACAATACAAATAATAAGTTATTAAGTGTAGATATAATAGCGACGCAGTGAAAATAAAAAGAAATAATATTGCTAATAGCGCAGTGTTAGCTATGTGAACTTATTGCCTATGGTTTGTAGTAAACCCCCCAGTTGTCATTTGAAATACGTGGCGCAAGGTTACTACTGAGAAGAGACAAGAAGGGACAGAAAGAACTAACCTTGCGCCACGTATTTCAAATAACGATGCACCAACTGGCCCAACATAACGTACTCCAGTTGTCAGTTGAGCGCCTTGTCCAGTGACTTTGTTCTTAGAAATGAATATTCCGGTCCTTTCTGGGGACTAGCACGATCACTGTGAAGCGGCGTCCGCGTCCCCACCTTTCAATACGGCATTCTTGCAATCGGCTTGACTGTCATCGATTGGGGTTTTTGGAAAGCAGAAAATTGCCACCTCCTTTTGCATGGTCTGTACCAGACCATGCAAAAAGCTTCGACCATACCTTTGAACACACTGACCGGCTCTCATCGGCGCGCCTATGCACGTTCCTTTTTGCCTTGTGTCCGTATTCAGCGTGGTACTGATACGACTCTTTACCATTATCCACGAGATAGAGTAGTCACTAACAGTTGCAACTGGTTCTTAGCCTGCTCAGAAAAATATCTTGCTAGAAACAAACGCAGTCACAACCCGTGTACTTAGATTAAGATGCACGTTGAAGAACCCTGGGTGGTCGAAATATCTGGAGCCCTCCACTACGGCGTCTCTGACAACCACATCTTGGCTTTGCGACGTAAAATACCAACCTCTATTATCCGCAATCACTTTGCGAAAGCATGACATCGACTAAAACCGAACTTAGCATTTCTATAATTCGAAACACTAGTATAATAATTATTGGCGTTTAACGTCCGAGAACCATGATGTGATGATGAGGGGCGCCGTAGTCGACGGCTACGCAAATATTGGCTACCTGGAGTTCATTACGTGCGCCAAAATATAAGCACACATGGCTCAAGCGTTTCGTCATCCATCGAAAATGCGGCCGGTATTCGATGCCGTGATCTTCGGGTCAGCAGTCAAGCACCACAACCACTAGACTATCGTGGCAGGTGTTTTCGAAACTTTAGAGAGGCATAACCATGCAACCTATCACCATGTTTCCAAAATTTTTCAAGAGTGGTGAGCTCGATTCTGCAAAAGATGGCCGCCTCATATTATTTTCTTTTTCGCGTCGTCAATGAGCGGCAAATCGACTGCAAGACCATTGGCAGTGTCATGAACGTGTTTAGAAAAGCGCCATAACGTAATGTCAAGCTTTCTTCGTTCCCAAGTAGCGTGATTAGGCCTTCGAACGGCAAAGCGTAAGAAAGGACTTCATTTATAATTGGGTCTGCCAAAAACGCACGTACGCGCTCGCCCATTGAAAACAAACGGCGCGTGCGCATAGCGCATTTCAAAGGTAACAGGAATGAAAACCTAATGTACTACCTCGAAGGTCCGTAGACCCATTCTTATATTTAAAGAAAACATTCTCAGTATTGCAAAAATCGCGTGTAATGTTGAATTTCTCTTTACGATAGACATTGCGATGCACGGGAAATAACTTCTTTTTTTGTATGTTGAAAGCTATCATACATATATTTTGAAGGTTGCCTGGCACTTGTGAACCCTTTACATGTGTTATTCTATACATAAGCTATTTTATGGCGCTCCTTCAACATTTATTGGATGAGCCGGACCAAATTGAATATTGCTAATTTTTAGTCCGAGTACGTCTAGTTGAAAAAAAGTTAGGCGGTCTGTGAGTCCGAGTGAGTCCGCTTCATGAGAATGTTGGTGAGTCTGAGTCCGAGTTTGTCCGGCTGACAAATATTTTGGTGAGTGAGTCCGGCTGAGTTATATTTTCGTTATATTTTCGTGTGTCTGAGTCTGAGTGAGTCGGGCTGAGTAATATTTTCGTGAGTCTGAGTCCGATTGAGTCCGGCTGAGATATATTTTGGTGAGTCTGAGTCCGAGTGAGTCCGCTTGAGGAAAATTTTGGTGAGTCTGAGTCCGAGTGAGTCAGGTTGACAAAATATTCATGAGTCTGAGTCCAAGTGAGTCCGTTTGAGGAAAAGTTTAGTGAGTCTGAGTCCGAGTGAGTCTGGATGACGAAAACACCGGTGAGTCTGAGTTCGAGTGAGTTTGGTTGGAGAAAAATTTCGTGAGTCTGAGTCCGAGTGAGTCTGCTTCAGCAAAATTTTGGTGAGTCTGAGTCCGAGTGAGTCCTAAGCGAAAAATATATTTATTGAGTGAGTCTGAGTGAGCTCCATTTATTTTGCCGACCTGTGGTTGTATGTCATATTTTTCTTAGTTGTATTGACAATGTCTTGGCTAACGATCTGGATGGAATGGTGGTGAAGATTTTTCGCTACGTAGACGATTATTTGGATCTCACAAAGAAGGACAATTTCATGCATCAGATGATCAATGTTGTGAAATGTTTTAAGGAGAGAGTACTAGGCCTGACCTTCACATGCGAAAGTCCCGTGGAAGGGACAATTCAGTTTCTGGAATTGTCTCTGGCGTTTAATGAGCACCATGTTTGCTGGGAATTTGCCCCCCAGGTCCAAGAAGCCTTTGTTTAACTATTCCTCCAGTCATTCCAAGATTGTAAAATCTGGTATCGCTGTTAACCCCATCTTTTTTCTGCCCTAATTGTCTTGTGTCCACAAAATGTCCTCTAGCCTCCTATATCAAGTTCAGCTTCTGAAACATGCAGCCTTCCCTCTTGACGCCATTGTGTCTGCGTGATTGAAAGTTTTGTACAAAGTTAAAAATGGTCCAGCGAAACCGCTCGATGACAAAAGGGGAAAGGGTAAAAAATTAGCGGCGATCCAGTATATTCATGGCATTTCTCACCGTATGAAAAAGAACGCCGACAAGTTTAATATTCACGTCCACTTTTCCGCAAGGAATCAACTGAATAGCTTGTGTGCCGGAATTGATAATTTGTCCTCAGGTGCGAATGAGTCGTCTAGGAGATTTGTGCACAGTAAAACACCGCATGCAGTTCGTCCGTTGCAAAAGCAATGTAGTGTATTCAATTCCTATGCCGTGCGGTAAAGTTTATGCGGGGCAAACCGGACGCTGCCTCAACATTCGACTGCGGGAGTATCACAGCTCTCTATAAACGGTGCGCCGTATTCGCATTTGCCCGCCCACTGTCCTGCTTGTGGCTGCTCACCGGAGTTGTGCCGCACGACCACTGTTTTCGGAACACAATGATGCTCGCATTAGAGAGATAGCCGAAGCCTTTGCTAACAGCAAAAATGTTGACACATATGTAAGCACTCCATCGATTGTGTTGCTCGATTGCGAGATGGCTTACTTGGACAATACTTAAGCTTGTTGCATGCCGGCAATCTCTTGTCATGTGCTTGGGGTGCGCGCGCATTCCTGTTCTTCCCGTTCTTTTTCTTTGTGCTTGAATAAAGCATTTAGTTGTCAGTCAGCGCTCGTGTTGTGCGGTCCCTTCTTTGTGTCTCGTTTTTTTGCGCTGTTCAATGTGGATCCGAGTTATTGCACTGTAATAAAAATTATAATATTTGCCGTACCGACCGCGCAAAGGGACTAGGTGGTGGCGGGTTAATTACTGTTAATGAATGTTTAGACTGTTTTCCTGTGGCTGTAACATCTGACATTGAGTGCGTATGGTGTTGTGTTTCTGTCAATTATAAAAGGGTTCTGTTTAGTGATTATTACCGAGCACCATCATCTGCCGCGACTTTTTGTGACAGCATGTACGATTGTTTATCAAATAAGTACTCGTTTCCCAGATGCGCCAATTCTATTTATGGGATGTTTTAATTTTCCGAACATTTTGTGGTCAGACATGTGTCCTTTATTAAATCCAACTTCCGCAGAACCGAAGCGTTTTATCGACATATGCGCAGACTTTAGCTTACTCCAAGTTTTTACTTCGCCTACACGCGTAACGAACACCACATCATCCCTTCTAGATCTCTTCTTAACGTCATCGACAGATATCATATCCCAGGTTACACACTCGCCCGGCCTGATCGATCATGACGTCTTGCATTTTACCGTTAGCCTTTCAATTTCCCCATTCCATAACAGTCTTAAAACAATTCGTGACTACAAAAAAGCCAATTTCACCTCTATCAACCTTGAACTTGGTGTCTTCCTTGATAATTTCCTGCCTAATACCGCCAAGCGCTCACTTGCCAACCAGTTTATTTCGACGAGGCGTGTTCTCTCGAATAACAATGCGCCATGGTATACTAAATCCTTGAAACGACTATCTAACCGAAAATAACGCCTCTTTCGCACAGCTAAGCGGGTACAAAACGAGGCTACATGGACAGCTTACAAAGAAGCTGCCTCGACCTACACATCTGCAATAGAGAATACTAAATTTTCATTTTTAATAGCACCCTCCCGAACATGTTTTGCAACAATCGAAAAAGCTTCTGGAATGTAATAAAACCTACCAATTCAAAAATCATATCACTCAGTTCATCAACCAGCGAACCCATACCCCTGCACCACTGCGCGACTATTCTAAACAATGCGTTCATACAGGCTTTCACACCTGCAAGACATGATCTCGAACTCCCATGGCTACCGAGCTGCAACTTTTTTACCTATGCATCCGATAATTTTCAACCCCACGGCCATAACGAAAAATAATAGATAGCCTCAAGCTTACGTCTTCTTGCGGAATCGAGGGAATCACGGCAAAGTTCTTAAAAAATACCAGTGAGTATTCCTCAATAATCTTATAGAACATTTTTTCACAATCACACATGTCTTCGTCTTTACGTCTTGACTGGAAAACAGCAAAAATTATTCCGATTCTGAAATCTGGTGAAACTCATGATCCATCTAACTACAGGCCCATATCGTGTAAACTTTTGTGCGCTACAAGTAAACAAAATGGACGAAAACAATGATACGGAACAACACAAGCGCGAACTAACAAGTGTTTATTTTCACAGGATCATGACAAAATATATACACACAAAAAAGGGAACACAAAAAAAAAAACACATGCGCAAGAACAGTATCACGGGAGGATGTATGCTTAATCCGGCACCCACGTATCTCGAGGTCTGTTATACTTCTTGCCTTGAAGGAATGACACTTCCGCTTGTGTTAGTGATAGTGAAGGAGCGCCAACACAAAGGTAGGGGACAGTTGGTTCTATGTACAACCAACTGGCCCCTACCCTGGCTCTTCTAGGCCCATATCGTTAACCTCGATACCCTGTAAAATAATAGAGCACATCATATTTTCTAACCTTGTTACATTTCTGGAAGAAAACGACTTTTTCTCTAAGTGTCAACACGGCTTTCGCAAATTGCTTTCCTGTGAGGCTCAGCTGGTAACTTTTACTAATGACTTACACGTGTATCTTGATAACGGTTTTTTGACTGATAGTATTTCGCTAGACTTTTCGAAAGCATTTGACAGGGTTAAACACGTACTGCTTCTACACAAACTGAGCGCACTAAACATTCACCCGGCATTACTTGGCTGGATTCAATCTTTCCTTTTTTCTCGTTCGCAATTTGTTGTAGATAATGACTTCACATGCAACACGGCTCCAGTTGAATCAGGTGTTCCTCAAGGATCTGTTCTAGGTCCTCTTATATTTTTAATATATCTTAACAATATACCCGATACATTTTCTCAAAAAATTTGCTTATTCGCGGACGACTGGGTTATATATCCTAAAATAATCATGATTCTGACATAGCAACCCTTCAATCCGACTTAAACAACATATTAAGTGGTGCCTCACTTGGTGCATGGAACTCAACATTAACAAATGTAAATCGAGGCGCATTTCTCGCCCTAACACAACTTCACCTACTTATGCCCTTAATAACTGCCCCCCTTCAATCTGTTACAAGGCTACCGTTATTTAGGCGTTCATATAACCAACGACCTTGGAGGAAGCACATACAATACCTAATATTAAACGCTAACCGATCATTAGGATACTTGAAAAGAAATTTTGAGCTTGCACCTGTCCCATTAAAACGACTGCTATATATAACCTACGTCCACCCCAAACTGGAATATGCCTCATCCATTTGGGATCCTCATCAAGTCACATTATTAACAAAATTGAATCGGTACAAAATCGCCCTGCTCGCTTCATCCTGGCTAATTATCATCGCACTGCTAGTGTTACATTAATGAAGAGTACGCTCCATATCCCATTACTGTCTCTTCGCAGAATGGAATCGCGCATTTCAATATTTCATAAAATCTATTACCACAACGCATTCCTTCGCTCACTTTGGATTCACCCAGCACCGTACTATTCTGCTCGCCATAATCACGTGCATAAAGTCAGCGTACCCCGTCACAACACCATAGCATGTTCACAATCATTCCTTCATAAGACCTCATTCGATTGGAATAATCTACCTGCTTCATTAGTAACCATCACCAACCCCACTCGTTTGAAGAATGCACTAATAAACTTTAAATCATGAATTGTACCAACGGGTACAACTATTATTGTATAGATTGGATGTTTAGTGTATCCTTTATGTTATCATTTCTATTGGCTGTTAATAAAGTGTACTCTTTGTGTGCAACATTTACCATTATGTAGCACTGTTATCTTTACTGTAACGTGTTTAAATAATCCTGTATTTATTTTTGCTGTTCAACTGTATTTCCGCCCCTCCCCTCTATAATGTGCAAATGTACCCTGAGGGTTTCACAAATAAAAAAAATTCAAATAAAGGCAGGAGTTCCAGTTGTAGCCACGAAGGATGTCGTCCATCATCCGTTCGAAAGTAGCTGGGTCCTCTCTTCACCACAGTACCTTTTGTTTTAATATTTCCGTGCACAGGTTCACTCACATGAATAGGTTATTCTTCTACAAGCCGCCTGCTACCTTTGTCCACGTGACTATCCTGTGACAAAGTGGTTTTAGGTGGACATCTGGGCAGCAGTATTTTTTTATTATCTGGGGTTTATCATCCCAAAACCGAGATATGATTATGAGAGAGGCCGTAGTGGAGTGCTCCGGAAATTTCGACCATCTGGTGTTCTTTAACGAGCGCTGACATCGCAACGGTAACACGGGCCTCTACCATGTCGTCTCCATCTAAATGCGACATCCGAGGGCGGGATCAAATCCACGACCTTCGGGTCAGCAGCCGAGCCCCACAGCCACTGCTCCACCACGGTGGAAAATGTGGAAGTTCATCAGTTTAAAAAGCAATTGAAATTTTGTTTTCTCAATCTCTGATATATAGATATGTTCATAACCTTACTGTGTATTTTTATTTCATGACCTCGTTCTTGTTGATTTGGGTGCTCTTGTGTGTTAGCCTAATTTATCTATGTTGAACTTCAATCATGTTCATTTTAGATCTTTTATAATGCCTTTGTTATGCTGTAACCCACGTTTCTTTTTTTGTACTGAAAATGAGGTCCCATTGCAGACGTTGATTTCGGGACCTCGTGCTGTATATTATCACTCTGTAACCATTCTACTATTTACAATAAAATTGATCGTAATTTTGAAATCTACAATATTCGTGCGGTAGTCGGCGCAAAGATGATGCTGAGTCTCCGCCTGGAATAACTACATACCCCGCTCACACGCCTTAGTACCTTGTGGTGTCTGCACTCTTTGCTCTGGAGTTTCTCTATGAGAACTCACTGTCTCGAAGCAGTCCAAACCAGGTTCTCTAGGTCCTAGGTAACTTATCGACGGTGGATGTTGCACCCTCGTCCATCTGCACAGTGCGGAGTTCCTATGTGCACGCGGGCCACTTGACGCGCATCTTCAGCGCGCTGATTGTAATGCTCGACGGCAGAAGCTAACTGCTCGTGCAGGTCCATGTCGTAATATATAACCATGACATCAAGCATGGCTTGAACACCTCACCCATAAGGAGGTGTGATGGTGTGAATCGTGTTGTTTCCTGCGTTGCGGTATTCTACGCAAACGTTACCTACGGCAGGATATCGTCCCATGTTTTGTAATTCACATCTACGTAATAGAGATAGACACGCTGTCATATCCGACAGCATTTTAACGCGATAGCGTTAAAGAGCTCGTTTCGCGGAAATTCTGGCGTTGGCGGTGGCATCGTTCGTTGTCAGCGAAAAATCATCATCTTGTCCGTGACCAAAAAATCGAGAAAGATGCAAACAAAATAAATTATAAAAATGTCCGGGTCCGAGTGAGGATCGAACCCGGGCCGTCTGCGTGGCAAGCAGATGTTCTACCACACAGCCACGCCTCTTTGTTTTGACTTATTTCCGGTTGGACGTCACACGCACGGGAACAAGAGAATTACATTACAATACACGAGAAACAATCAAAACATAAATGACAACAAAAGACACAACAAATGCTACCACATCCATCTGGCACTGATAAAGAACATTGCGACTTAAAATTCCTTCATATTAAGCAGGGCTTCTACCCTTCCCAACCATGAAGGAACATATTCAGTTGCTTATTCAACCTCTATAAACCTTGCTATACTTTCTTTAAAATACTGTGTTACTGGTCTGCTGCCTGGGTCACAGTAAAATCCAGCCATTCGAGAGAGTCATATACTGTGCAAGGCAGTCATCAAGAATAAGTCGAATGGTAATCCGTCCTCATTTTCTATCGCTAAATACCTGATTGCATGAGGGTCTAACGGAAATTCTTTTTTGATTGTCCTCTGCAAAACATGCCAAAAGTATACCCGCTACCAACAGTGAAGAAAAACGTGGTCAATTGTCTGCGGTTGGTTACAGATTAAACAGTCGGATCCAGTCTATTGTTTCAATGTGATTCCTTCGAGCGTTCGTTTTTTCCAATCCCAACGCTATTTTGGTAGGCGTCTTTCCAGCAGCTAAAGCCTCAGCCCTAGCCCGAACGAGTGCACCGCGGTAACGTTCCTCGTCATGCAGTTCAAGTTTGTGAAAGTTGCGTATGCCACTTTTAAAACACTCCCGGCTGTTGGCACTCCAAAGTCAATTAACCTTTCCGAGGTTATTCTCAGTTCATTTTCTTTCTTTTTACTTTCATAACTCAATGCACAGGAACGATCGATAGCTTTTATTTTTATTCGCTGCTTGAACGCTTCCCATTGCCCTGCAAGTTTAACTTCATCGTTCATTTTTATTTCATTGATGCAGTTCATTACCTGATCTGAAAAACATTAATCGGTGATTAAATTGGAATTAATCTTCCACAGCTCCCACGAAAAACTTCCACCTTTTGTTTTCTCTCTCATATCACATTTAACTAAACAATGTTCGCTGAAGGAAATTGGGTTGACAGCATACGCTTTAAAGTGTGCGATTATTTCAAGCGACTGTATCGATGCATTGGAACCTAGAAATGGGTTGCACTGTCGAGAGCCTTCTAGTGGGTCATCTGCAAAAAGGACGCCGCTCGCGCTGAGAGTTCGTACCTCGCCGTGGCTGTCGCCATTACGCGGTATCTCTGAGTTCCAGCAAATAAACGCCTTGAGAAATTGCACTGATGGTACGGGAACTTGGACAGTGCTAGTCATCGGGTACGTCCAGGGCTTGCGCATCGTCGACGGGTTCCACTCTGCCGAGACATTCCCCTCGAACCAACGTAACAATGTACGGGAATGGGTTGGTCACAAAAATAGCAGTGTTGTCCTGAGTTACTTGCACGGTCGCGAAAGGTACCAGCAACCCTTTTCGACTGCAACCACGGTCAGATGGCGAAAGGAGGGCAACTGTGTCGGAGAGACCGGCGCAGTAGACCGACACAACCGTTGACGAGCTTGGAGGCACTGTCGTATCGTCTTCGACGAGGATCTTGCTCAGTGCCGAAGGGACTGTCTACTGGCGTCAAATGTGAGAACGGTGAGAGTTCAATTTCGGCGGAGACACAATGAATGACGGCGTCGTGGCGGGAGAGAAAGTCCCATCCCAGGATGACGTCGTGGGAGCATGCAGTAATGATGATGAACTCGACGACATATAGAACGTCCTGAATGACGACGCGAGCTGTGCACACTGATGTAGGGTGAATACTCTGCGAACTTGCGGTACGGAGGGACATCCCAGAAAGTGGCGTCGTCACTTTTCGGAGTAAGCGGCAAAGTTTTGCGTCCATAACGGATACGGCAGCTCCAGTATCGATAAGGGCAGATGCGCGAAAACCGTCCACAAACACGTCGATGGCATTCGATGGATTCCTCTGAGGGCTTTCACAGTTCGATAGTGTCGCAGCCCTTGCCTCGTGGACTGCGACGACTTGTTTTCCTGCTCCTGAGCGGCCGAACTTGGCCGCATGGGTGACAGGGATCGACATCGTGGCGACGTGGACCTACGAGGAGATGGAGCTGGGCGAGACGTCGGTGGCATAGACGGGGGTGAGTCGTGAAAGGGACGGCTCAGCTGGCCAGCGGCAGGTGACGGGACAGGAGGCGGTTGCACCCGAAAGCAATAACGCGCAACGTGACCGGCGTAACCGCATGCAAAGCAGATGGGCCGGTTGTCGGGTGTGCGCCATTGGTTCGCCGGGGTAGGTCGCGCCCATGTCGCAAGACCTGACGGACGGAACGGCGGCTGGAATGGCTGTATGGCGGGCTGCAGTCGAGGCTTAGGGACGACGTCAGCATACGTAGCCGGCACACCCGCTTCGGTGGATGGAGATCGAGCGGCGGCTTCGGCGTAAGTCAGAGGTGCGGCCGCCGGAAGTACTTGAGGCAGCCTGGCGACAACTTGAGCGTAACTCGGGGGCGCAGGAGCCGGAGGTTGCTGGTGGTACGCTGGCATGACCTCCGAAATTTCCTGCTCAATCGCTTGGCGGAGGGGAGGAAGAAGGGTGGTCGCCGATTGTTGAACGGCTGGCGGGTGGGCAAAGGCCAGTAGAGAGAAGTGGCGTGTGATTTCCTCACGGATGAATGACTTGAGCTCTGGCAGCAACGCCGCCTGGTCAGAGGTGGCCACTAATCCAGCAAGCTCTGCATCTCGTGAAGGGGAGCGACGGGTCATCGAACGCTGCCGGCGGAGCTCGTCGTAGCACTGGCACAGCGTGATGACCTCGGTCACTGTGGCTAGAGTTTTTGGCGAGCAGCATGGTGAAGTCATCTTCGTCAATACCTTTCATAACGTTGCGGATCTTCTCAGGCTCAGACATGGTTCCGTTGGCTTTCTTACACAAGTCGAGGACATCTTCGATATAGCTGGTGAATGATTCACCGACCTGCTGAGCAAGTTCGCGTAAGCGCTGTTCGGCTTGCAGCTTGCGAACGGCAGGGCGGCGAAAAACGTTGATGACAGCGGTCTTGAAATCGGACCAAGTCGCAAAATCAGACGCGTGGTTGTTATACCACAAACTTGCTACTCCCGCAAGGTATAATACCAAGTTTGTCAACTTTCCGTCGTCGTCCCATTTGTTGGGGATGCTCACGCGCCCGTAAAGTGCCAGCAAGTCCTCCACATCGGTGCTATCGGCGCCAGTGAAGATCGGTGGATCGCGGATGCGTGGGACACCGGGACAAGTGGGCGGCATGGGGGGGGAGGCGTTTGCTGAGAAACGTCTTGGGGCATGGTAGATGATCGAAGCTCCACAGGCATCGAATGGGAGCAGAGCACTCTCCACCAATTTGTTAGGACGTTTATTTGCCGGAACTCAGAGATACCGCGTAATGGCGACAGCCACGGCCAGGCACGAACTCTCAGCGCGAGCGGCGTCCTTTTTGCAGATGACCCACTAGAAGGCTCTCGACAGTGCAACCTGCAACCCATTTCTAGGTTCCAATGCATCGCTACACGACACATAAATTCGGTCTAGGCGAGCATGGCTTTTTCCCTGAAAATGCGTGAAACGTACTTCTCGCGTCCTCTCTATACGCAATCTTGTGCCAGTTTGAAACTTAAAAAAGTTTCAGACAGGCACAATGTCAACCGGCTTTTCAATGCCCCTTGCAAGCTGTCTTCGATAAGTGCACTCATGAAATAAAAAATCAGGCCCCCTGCGTGCACCACTAATCACAAAACCCGTTACACTGATTGCACGAGTAATGTGGTGTATCAAGTTCCCATGAGCGGTGGAAAAGTGTATATTGGTGAAACAGCACAGTGGTTTAATGATCGCGCTCGTCAACACGACCATAACGTAAAAAAAGGATACGGTAGGCATTTAGTTGATCATTGCAAGAGGTGCGCATGTGTTCCCATGTTTGCAAAAACAAAATTTATAGGGAAAGGAAAATCTAAGAAAGAAAGAGAAATTTTAGAGGCGTTTTGGATCAGTCACGAAGGTGACAATTGTGTTAGTTCGCCCTCACTTGTATTATCGCAGAAGGAAATAACTTCCAGAAAGAAAGATTGTAATCGTGATTGCGAGTGTTTGATGTGCGCATGTTTTTCCGAGAATGTATAAATAGGCTGGTTTTCGTGTAATAAACATTCAGTTGGCCGTCAGCGCTTGTCCCGTGGTCTTCGTTTCTTCGTCGTCCTTGTTCCTTTTACGCTGTTACTTTCTTTGATCTAACCAAGTCGTTGAAGTACGCACTCGGGACAGGATATCGCTATCGCGTTCAACTCTTACAGGCGAAGATTAAGGGTCCCCCCAATTTTTATTTGCCTTTCTGTCAAGCCGTTCGTCTGAGAGTGGTATGGAATGGTGTCCCGGTGGTTAGTGTAAGATGGATTGAACATGCCCGAAAACTCTGCCGTAAACGCTGTCCCTCGGATAGTGATGATGAATGATGGGCTGCCTTGACGAAGCACAATGTAATGCATAAAAAGAATGGGCGACTTCAGATGCTGTCCTGCGTAGCAGCGGCTTCGTCTCAGTGCAATGCGTCAAGCAATCAGTTGCTACAGTTGTGAGGGGGGTTTATTGGATGACGTCGGGTAGCAGGCAGCAAGCCGGCACAGCGAAAACAGTCAACAGTCACGCAGGCTCGGCGCCCACAGCTCACAATCAGCACTCGCGCCTCACACCAAGCACGCGTCCCACTGGCGAATGCCTTGCTCCTTCACCACTATGCAATGACCAACTTATTTCCGGAGTAAGACGTACAAAACGGCGCAGCGATGGCCGTCTCAAAGGCTGTCCCGAAAAGATCAAATGGCGTACGCGGTAGGTCGATGGGTTGTTGGAGGCCTGAAGGGTTTGAGGGCGGTGACTTCCAAAGCTTATATTCGGGGCATTCATACATGTGACCCTTGACGCAAGCAGCCAGTTTAGGCCAGTCTTATAGTTGTCGCACCACATCAAGAGTTCTTGAGTAGCCCAGATGGCCAGATGTCGGCTCGACGTGCCAAGGCCTTGAAGCACGACTACAAGACGAGATCTGCTACCGACACTGGTGTTTCTTTTGTATATTATGCCCTCTTGTAAACAAAATGACGGCAACTTTCGCGAAATAGGTCGAAGAATTGACGAGGCGCCCGATTCCGAGAGACCGTAGATGGGCCTTAACTCAGCATCCGTTCATTGTTGGCGATCAGATCTCCCCGCTGAGAGTCGCCAGGAAGGCGCAGTCATGTTTCGTAGCCGCACTGTC
>JALIZH010012707.1:0-36760 GCA_030522465.1 Rhipicephalus appendiculatus | reverse complement strand
AATATTGAGGGACTCGATGTTGCAACAAAAATATTGTCATGAATGTGCTTTATAGTAACTAAGCTTAATTAAACTCCAATTGCATTTAACCTAAAGTGATTCATGTTCTGTTTTTGCATAAATACAACGAAATCTTGGGCTAGAAATATAGTGCTAATTTTTCCTTTGGTCATGTTCATTTCGAGCGAAGATAAATTGTACCTTTTAGGTGACTTGGGAAAGCGGGACATCGAACATGGTAGTGCCTTCAGCTAAGTGACTATATTCAACAGTACACTGCAAAATCAAGTTAAATGAAAACAGATTTATTACTCGGGAAATTCAATTTATCCACTCTTGAATCTACCTTGTTCTTTCTTAGCCACTAGTCGACATGACTAAAACAAGTGATGTACACAGCTGCGTTCAAAGCGTCTCAAAGAGTTCTAAAAAAAAAATTGTGCTAGAAGCTGCAGCAAGACAGAGTATAACTTTGCGAAGCTGCAGTCGTAATTGCTGCCGCTTTAGGTTTACAGGCTGATCTATCCACGGCTTGGGTGTAGACCGTACTTTGAAACTAACTCAGATGATACCGATGCCACATGGTGCACCGATGATAGCAATTAAGTCCAATTGGGATCAAATTTCTCAGCAATGATTGACTCGTTTCTCTAACTTGCACACAGTAAATAATCGCGGTAGAGAAATTCTACCAGGTCAGGCCCTATCGTGATCAAAATTGACAGTATGACACCCATAAAATACATATTTGTCCAGAAGGCCAACTTGTGGATATACAGGTACAGCATGTTGGCTCGCACTTTTTCAACCACACTAAAGACGTGGCATGAAACTCTTGCTAAGCTCTTCTCGCTTAGCTTCTACCAATCAGCTTATTTGCCATGTGATATACAAATAGATGCAGTCACCTACAGTGCATACTATGGGCTCGCTTTCTTGAGCTCAATTTTCGTGACATACAGCCTGACACTTAGAAGCACCATGTGGCTCTCTTGTTTGCAGTTCATCCGCCTTGGTGCAGTTGGCCTGCCAAGATTGCCTTGCAAACTAGTAAATGGCATTGTGTGTTGCTGCCATGTCTTCCGTTGCTTTCTCTCAGTAGCATCAACTATCCACGCCCATTTTGTCTGCACCACAACAGAGATGCCTCAACTTCAGCACAGCCTATGCTAACCCCCCACTGCCTACGATGGTACTATGTCGGCAATCCCAGCACTACGTGCCACTGGGCCTCATAATATAAGCTTGCTCGATGCTTCAAACTGTCCATATACTTTAGCCCCACAATGCAACTGTGCCGTTCTCAGTGGCCTGTCTTAGGAAGCAGTCCAGATCCACGAACACTATGACGTGCTGTCGGCTGTGAGAAAATAACTCATTTGTAACAGCGGAGTTTTGCAGAACGGAGGAAGGGTTATGAATGTGAAAATGGCCATCCAGTCCTGTTTGTTGCACAAAACTATGATGAAATCCATTTGGATTTCTCATAAAGCACAGCTTTTTAGTTGGCAAAAAATTTGACATAGTGTCGAGTTAGAACCTGAGACCGACACGTTTTCGGAGCGATCGCTCCATCATTTAAAGGAGTACTGACACGATTTTGGAACATCGCAAAACGGACATATTTCGTTTTCTTTGTATGCAGTGTCAATGCTCTCCACACAGCGGAGTCAGACAACTCGTATAAAATATTTTATTTTGATTTTGAAGTTTTCGTCACTGACCATCTGCACGCCAGCCCCACTGCAATGAACATTATCCAGACGAGTCAAGACAGTGCCCGAGTTTGCGAGCTTTGCGTCCTGCAAACAGCCTAAATCGCAGAAATCACTGTAGGGGCACTGGACGAGAATTCACTCATCGTTGGTTACGTGCGCCACAAGCAGATGACAGATTTGCCGTTGGTACGTCGCCAGTTAATTGCTGTCTTCCCGTGACGTCACACTGCTGTGACACGTCACTGAGAAGCCACCCCCTAGATACCGAAATTGCTGTTTTGTGGTAGCGGTATTAAAAATACATGCAATGCATTCCTAAGCTCTACGACACCCTTTATAGGTTTCTCAACACCAGTACTTTTATTTAGAGCAACAATCTGCAAATTTTTAAAATTCGTGTCAGTACTCCTTTAAGCTAGCCAGTATGCTAGTAATCACAGTGCAAGGGCAAATTAAATTTCAAGCGTCTGGACATTGAATATGACAGATAAGTTCTGTGGAAAGCACAGTAGGTATAAGTAGTTTATAACGAGCTGCAAGTAATGTTGTTTCTTTCAAGTTTGATTTTCATGATTATATATATATATTAAAGCGGAATCATGTGCTAAAAGCTGTAGCATGTTTCCACAGAATTCATTTGCCACATTCGGCATACGTGTGCTTTGACATTGACTTATTGACCCTTGCACTGCCCATTGCTAACCTCCTGGTTATCGCAGTTGTAGGGTAACAGCCCCGTAAAGGTGTTGGTTCTAGGCTTGAGCCCAAGAAGAGAACAAATTTTTCGTCTTCTTTTCTGAAAAATCAGTATGGACTTCCTAGTAGCTTTGTGCTAAAACAGGTGGCAGCCATTTTTCATTTCCAAATGACTTGTTCTCTGCACAGATTATGTGTGCGAACCCAACTGTGATGCCTTTAATCATGTCCGGATGAGCTGGGCTTGGAGTGTGTAGCAAAATGTGATGATAAGAGCTCCAAGAATGAGGAAAAAGCTAAAGCACACAGCACTGCGTGCCTTGGCTTCTTTCCTCGTACTGTAAAATAACGAAGCAGTGCCAACTAGCCCAGGTCGTTGCACTCTAAAATGTAACTTGTAGCGCACAAAAAAAACACGGACGAAGCAAGAGACGACGGGACGATGCTCTTGCTTTGTCCGTGTTTTTTTGTGCGCTACAAATTTCTTCATGAATCACCACCAACACAGCCACTCTCACCTTCTTGCTCTAAAATGTGTTTAGCTACTTGTGATGCCGTTCAGACCTATCATCTTGGCACATTCACAAGTAGCAACTGAGGGCACGCAGAGATAGCAAAGCGATAAATAAAAGGCCTGCACGTGCATATCCGAGCACGTGCAGATGCATAGACGGTCACTTGCTTGATGAATTTGCAAACTGTGATTTTTCGGACAATAAAGGTGTGATGACATATGATATTTCTATATTTATTTGCTGCAATGCAGAAACATTCTCTATTTGTTTGAGTAGTGATTAGCATTTATGAAAGAAAATTAATGCAAAGTCATGCTTATGTATTACTTTCAATTGAAAGACCCTGCGGCACAATCTCAATTATAGAAAAGTTATATACAGCCA
The DNA here is from genome assembly GCA_030522465.1 of Rhipicephalus appendiculatus. Lineage (NCBI taxonomy): Eukaryota > Metazoa > Arthropoda > Arachnida > Ixodida > Ixodidae > Rhipicephalus > Rhipicephalus appendiculatus. The sequence goes on along the minus strand of JALIZH010012707.1, from coordinate 33,447 downwards.
GCAGAGTCAAATTGCGGGCCACAACTCCTCTCGTGCAGTGCATTGCCTCTCCGAAACCTTGGTGTCAACATGGCAAGCATCAAACAGCGCAAAAAAAGAAGGAAGTTTGATGGGATTGTCTTAAATATGTGTAGTGTTATGTACGCTCGACTTGTTTTTGCTGCTGCTACGACATTTTTGTACCTATTTTGTAGGAAGACAAATTTTGTGCATGCACGTGGTGTTGAACACAACTAACATAATTTTACGAAAAGGGTCCAACCTAAATCGAGGACGATGCAGCAAGCCGTGGAAAAGAAAATTATAGGTGTAACGTTAAAGGGTCCCTCCAACACTTTTGAAGCACCTATTTTTATTTGTGTTTTGCGTAGAGCGATGGCTGGGGATAATTTTAGCATAGGTCTAAGCGCCCATATCAAATGATTTAGTATTTTAATCATGACATAAGATCACTAAATCGCTGCCGAGCGTATCAGCACGTAGTGGCGCTCGCCAGAACTGTTGCGGGTGGAAATGACGACTAATGGCTGCAGCCTATGATTGGATAAGTGTAACGTTAGAAGACATCGTCTGGTGCCATCAGAATGGAGATTACTAATGTGTTTCATTTTTCTTTTCTGTGCTTTTTCATTGAACCCCAAACAGACGCAGCCGTAACAAAAAAAAGATCACTATGACTACAAAGCACGACAGAGACGCTGGCGACCATTTCGGCTTGCGCGGGTCGGATGTCCATACGAAAGGCTTCCCTCTCTCTCTGTTCCCTCTTCTTGCATCTGTGCATTTGCGAGCTGCCTCTTTCGCATGTGCGGTAGGCTCTTGATTGTTGTTGAAGGTGTGCAATGCACCCTTGTAATTCGTCGGGCGGCTCACCGAACAACTCCTCAGAATGAGAGGAGGGAGTGACATGGGATGTTGTAAAGAACAGCAGAAAATACCTCACTGCTCCTCCATCTTGCATCGCCGCTTTGTTGTACAGGTCGATCCACTGTTAGAGGGAACACGAGAGCACGTGGCTCATGCTTCGCGCAGTGCCATGCACAGGAAGCGGTGAAAAACCAAGTGCAAGTGCAAAACGATGCAGAGGTGGCACATGCCGCGCATTGTCTGCTACTTAAACGCCCCTTTGCCCGAGCGAGGTCGCGCTGTTGCAGCACTGCCTAGCAATCTAACGTCAAGAGGCGTGCGAATAGTTTGAGTGAATCCCTACTCTCAAGGATAAGGTTTACTCAGGTTCAGGCATGGGCTAGTTGGTTCATAGTTGCCACAGCGAAAGAAGGAGTGCAAGACATTTGACGAAACACAAGAAAAAAAAAAAAGGACAACAGTGCTGTTTCTTCTTTTGTATAGTGCTGCTGTCGTCCCTTCTTCGTCTCGTGTGCTGTGAAATTTTTTTAGCCCTTTCTTCCCTTGAAGAATGAGGGTTGTGTAGCGAGATCTATTTTGCATTTCATCTTAGAAATAATGCGTCACGCAATATTTTTGCTCAGCTCACCAATCCTTCAAATTGTTCGCGCGTGACAGCGCTGCTGTGCTCTTGTACAACTCTTGATGGGCAATTGCATGGCAGAGCCGTGACAGCGTGGCCGCACGCAATCTATGCAAAGGGCATTTCAGTAGCAGATGACACGGGGCATGTACTGCCTCTCTGTCGGTTTGCGCATGCGTTTGGTTTTTGCCGCTTGCTGTGCATCGCGCTGCCTGGAGCGTGAGCCATGCGCTTGCGTGTTCCCTCTTACAGTGGACCGACCTGTACATCTTGTACTCGCTCTCCTTGTTTCCTATTGTATATGCTTGGTCAGAGTATGTCTATGGCCTGCACAGATGAGAATGTGCTTCATTTTTACCTATTAGGGATGACGTAGGACCTAGTAGACGCCGTCAAAATCTTCGTCACGGTGTCTGGTACGGGAATCTCAAGGTGGCATCTCCACCCGCATTTTCTTTTCACGCGTTTGCTTGCTTACCAAGCGTCGTCGCGGTAAGAGTGGCGTTTTCGGGATTGTGGAGGTGTGCTTTACTAATTAGCAAAAAATCGTTTTTCTCTTTAGTGTCCCCTTTAAGGGGCCCCTAAACCACATCCATATCGAAATTCAGTTGTGGTGTTGCAGTTATGCATGAGTCTACAAAGAACACATAGCCATGAGAATTTTTCGAAACGGTGCCATGATAGTGGAGGTACAGGTATTTGATGATCCAAAAGATGCCTTCACTCATTCTTTCACTTGCTTTGTTCGTTGGCTTGTCTCTTCCTCACCGTGCGAGGAGGAAGATTCCCTGGCCAGGCAAGCCTACCAGGAAATCTCCTCAGAGGGTAACAGTTGGGAGTATTCTCAACCAACTGGACAACAATGCATGGGTGGCCCTCAAAAGGGCCATTTAACGGCAGGCAGCATTCACCAAGGTTCAGTAAGGTTGAAAGTCTGGCGAATTTGTGATAGAGCATCTGAACATGTGAAGCAGTCCACAGAAAAAAATACACGAGAGGATTAATATCATTCAACAGGACAAACGCTGCACTTGCCATTAGTTTATTCTTTTAGAAAAAAAAAAATACATATATATACATACCCACAAGTGCACCACATGCAACAATACACTCGCAGGACTTGTGGCCTTTTGTGTTGCAGTGGCTGCACTTCAGCACACTGTTGCAGACACCAGACTTGCTGCGTCCGTGTGACTTGATTCTGTGTCCAAAGTCACAAGCAAGAGAGCTGACGATTTTGGCCAGCTGATCGATCCTTTGGCCTTTGTGCACATGGTACCCATCAAATGCGAAGAGTGCGCATCATGGCTCTTTTGAAGAATTTGGAAACCGATGCTGTAACAGCAATAATTTAGTGCAATTAGGAAAAATGCAATGCATTAACGCAAGAAAGAACTCTGAGATAAACTGAGGTCACTGCACAAAATAAGGAAGAGAAATGAACAACATGGGGCCACAGCCAACAGTTTCATAAGATAAGGCAAAAATTTGGCGACATGACGCGTTTCTAGTATGCTGCCATGTGAAAATTGTTCACTGTTAGATGGGGCTCTGCTGGAACTTTCGAAATCAATACACACTCCTTTGAATATTTGTCTTGCCCCTGTATGCGAGGCTTGCGCCAGTGTAACAGCTTGAAATTGCATAGCCATCCACCATTACGGTGAACCACTAATCAATGCTGACCGATCACCACTGAAGCTATAGTGAGAATACTAGAATATGTGCATGCATTTCAGGTTCAATTAATGGTGATGTGCACATTTGTATAATGCCCCAACTTCTGGAACATTAAAGCAAGGAAGCGGTAAACAATAAATACAATAAAAGCTTGTTAATTTGAACTGATGCCCTGGTCCCGGCCCCTGTGTAGTGCTGTGAGGGAAAACTCCTGATAATTCAAACGCGTCGGTATCCACAACGGTTAATTCGAAGTGGGAGCCCCCTGGCTTTCATCGTTCCTCACACAATTCGACCCAGAGTGATGACAATGTCAGTAGAGATGCGAAACAACAAATCAGCAGCATTTCTCCGCAGATAAGAATTCAGACGCTGTGGTGGAGCTCTTGGGCAAGCTGCAAACGATGCTCGTGGAGTGGCGACAGAAGTGCAAGCAAAGGCAACTTGCTGATTACTTTTAATTTTGATTGCGTTAACACTTCCATCTAAATAAACATAACACAATGCGCTGTCAGCGCATTGTGTATCGTTCCTTCTCTGTCCTCGTCTAAGCGCTGTTTTTTTCTTTCGTTATGCAACACCAACTGGGCCAACGTCGTTCACTGCTAAATGAACGTGTTTTGGAGCATAAACAGTGTCATATATTTCGACATTAAGGCTCAGTGCTCACATGCATGTCGCTGCTTGTTTCTGACGTATCACTCACTGATCAATCAATTCTGTTCGCTGTCAGAGCTCCATGAACTAAATTCACGAAATCACCTGCCACAGACGTATGGTATCACCTAATTCGTGATGAGTCCAGAGGTAGCTTCTTTGGGTTTTGCCTGCACAGTGTGGTGTGATGTCCGCTCATTCTAGCGCCCGCCCGCTTATTCAAACTCTGCTTAATTTGAACAATTTTATAGTCCCCTTTGAATTCGAATTAATGAGCTTTTACTGTATGAATATTTCAGCCTGCTGTACATGGTGAACAAGTGCAAGCATCCAGTGTTCATATGTGAAAGACAACTGTGTAAGTGGAGAGAGCCTGGTGCGGATAATTGTGATGTACACTTCACTACACATTCAAACCTCTGACGAAAACTCTTAAGACGAGAAAGGTACCTGGTCAAAACAAAAGCCTCAAATTTTTTATACGTACATAAAGTTGATTCAGGACCACTGTGGGCCCTTTGTTCTCATTAAAAAAAAGCATCAGTAGGATGCTTATGTATGTGCCACAAGGTGCAGGTCGGACACATTACCAAATGTACAGATAATTGCACATTTTTTCAATTCTATAAAGATTCCATGAAGGCTACTTTGGAGTGTAGGTTCGCAGCTGTGCTCCCTTGGACCAAATGCTCCCTCATGGACACACTGGCCACCGCTGCATCTGGCGGTGGCCATTTCTGCTTTCCACTTAAATGATCATGCAACTTTGGATCACGTTCAAAAATCAAGGCCACATGGGCAAAAAAGAAACTACATAAAGAAGAAAACTTTCCTTCACAACGTATGGCTCAGTGTGTCAGTAAATGGCGCAGAATGTCTCGAAAGCGGCAATTCAAACCATCGACAGTGTGCCATCGAAGCCCTATGGGTGCAGTACGAAAAGAGTTAAGCGGGCATATGTGGTGGCTACCGGCAGCGAGTAATGCTTGCAATGTTAATAATAGTAATAATAATAAACAATAATAATATCTGGTGTTTAATGTCCCAAAACCCGTAATGTGATTATGAGGGATGCCGTAGTGGAGGGCTCGGGAAAATTAAACCATCTGGGGTTTAGTGTGCACCTAAATCCAAGTAGACGGATCTGAAGCATTTTCGCCTGCATCGAAAATGCGGCGACCGCGGCCGGGTTTCGATCCCGCGACCATCGGGTGAGAGACACAGAGAAACAACTTTATTAGCGGTCAGACTAAGACCTATAGATATTCCTCCGCCAGGAGGACCGTGGCCAGCTGGTCAGCGAAGGCTGCCTACGCCAACCACACCCGCCAGGGGGGAGGTGGGGGGGTTAGGATAGTGAGGGGATTGTAAGGTAGCGGAGCATGAGAAGAGGACGAGCAGTCGAGCACCATAGCCACTAGACTAGCTTGCACCATAGCACTAGCTTGCAATGTTAGGAGAAAGTGAGTGCCGCCTCAGTAAGCAAGGGTAAGAGAACAAGGGTAAGAGCAAAGACAGAAAAGGAATGTATGTTTTCTGTGTGCTTTTTCCTTGACAGAGCTAAAAAAAGTGGTTGGCTCAACACAGCACGGCTGGACAGTTAGTTGCGAAAGAAATACCCATCACCAGATACCAGCTCTCCCTTTCTATTGTCTGTGTGCGCTCATCGGATCATTGAAAAGGTATCGGACATCCATCTCTAACTGGGCCTCGGTTCGCAGGACAAAAAAAATTCAGCATTGAAGACGAGAAGAAAACGAAAGACATTGGAGGACTGGTGTAAAAAGTATGATGGTCACCAGATCACAGTGAAAGACAGTGAGGGCAACCATAGTTTAGTGTGCAAATATTGCAACACTGAGATGGTCACCGATAGAGTGAAGACGCTTTATCAACGAAGTTGCGAATATCTAGCGTCATCCCATCAAGTTCAACATGTCGACCCTTGAAGCCGAGAAGGCAAAAACATCTCAGGAGATGCTCTTTATTGTGTCCTATAGGCCATGCGCGAAAGAAGCAGAAGCAGATGGTGTAATGCATGTCTTGTTCGTGCTCCAGCATACATTGGAATCAGCACGCAGTAGAGGAACGGACCTCTAGAGGACTTCACAAACAAATACTTTAAGGCCACGAAAACCATGCCAACAAGACGACTTCAGATGATATTCCTGAAAACAACTTTTGACAAGGACATGGTGAAAATCCGCAATGATACGCAAGTGAGTGCCATCATCGACGAGTCCCAAGATATCGTTGGAGTGCCTACCATCAACACACGCCAGTAAAAAAAACAAGCAGGTTGTTTCCGTCGACAGAGTGAATGCTTCGAACAGTTACACAATGGCCAGTGCATTCAGCAAGGCTCTCGGACTGTAGGTACGATGTGGACTACATGACTGTAGCCAGACTCAGCAGACTACATGCACAAAATGGGCAGAGAAATCTGCAAAGTGGAAGCAATGCACACGTCGATGTGAAAGATTCAGCACATCCGATTTATGCGAATGTTGACCATGCAATTTATTCACAATGCTTGTCTGATGTTCGTTCCCTATAGTTGAATACAACTTTAGAAGTATGTGGCACTTTCTCCTCAACGGCAGATGCGCACAAGCCTGCACCAATGAGTGGATACTCCAGATTGACATCATGAGCCGAACAGCCGGTGACCTTGCCTTTGAAGAGCATTACTAAGTGTATGAGCGGGACTACCTTTTTAAATTGCAGAGGCAGTCAGCTGCTGCATTTCAGTCATCTAGACGAGGCATACACAGACTGCTTAAATGTTATCAGAGTATAAAGTTTGTAGCATTAATTAAACATGCTAACAAGCTGTACCTAAAGTACACCGAAATTTGTGCTTCTAATAGCCTCTTTGGGCCTGATGAAAAGAAGCCACTCTCTGTGGTCCCGAATAGATGGCAAAGCTTCTACAAAGCGCTTGTTGTTGTCATAGAAATATGGAGCTCATTAACAGAACTTGCTCAAAACCCACATGACGGCAGCAAAGTAAAGCTATTTAAGTGATACTTTCCAAAAAAAAAGAAGCTGTTTAGTGAAGGCAATTCTCATAAGACACACGCTTGGTCTTAGACGTCCAGGAAATGCTTGAAAGCAGAAAACTTCCGACGCCCAGTTTGATCACCTTGTAAACATCAAGCTGTCGCAGATGGTCGGCGAGCTTGTGTATCAGTTTGTGTAAGTGTATTTCATGTAACATTTCTAAACTAACCCCCCCCCCCCCCCCAAAAAAAAAAAAAAACATGCATGTCGGACATGGTTCCACGAAAAACACGATTTCTCCTAAATTATAAGCGTAAAAAATAGCACCCAATTTTTACCCCCCTATTTTGAAAGAAATATTAAACACAAAAATGAACAGCGCTAGTTATGCTATTTGTGTTAGAATGCTTTGGTTTGCTGTGCAACACAAATTGCACAAACCGAACCTCTCACCATGCATAGACGAGACTCTGGCTAAGAATATGTTGTGTGCTAGACAGCTTCCTACCTTCACAAAATGGACTGGCTCGAAATTTTTATCACAATTTTGTACACCAATTCAGTCATACACGCATGTTGCAAACAGTGGTAGTATAGCACGATAGCGATTTACGCCATCAAACGCGCAAGGCCCTAACCATAAAAAAGCAACATTGTGCTTATAAAGCATCTGTTGCTGCGGTTCGTGTTTGTGCACTTCGCATGCATACACACTGCGCACATGTGCCATGGCTTGACACAGATTTCCAGTTCCCTTAGTAACAGTGACGGCAAAGCCGCCTCTCAGCAATCAGTCGATTTGCCTTATGAAAAGCATATAATAAAGCAGGGATGCCTAATAATAAAGACAGTAATATTAAGCACGACTTATGGTGTATGTAAGCAACAGCAGACTATGTACAGTACTCACGGATTCAAACGCAACATCAGATTCTTGAATATAACTACTGATATGCGCAATACAGTGATGTGATCGGCCGAAGCCAATTCGGCGCAGCTTTTGAAGCAGCTGAAACCTCGTTCTGGAGCAGCAGATCAGTCTTTTATAGCAGTTACCTCCCAGACATTTTGGAGCACAACTTTTTAAGTAGCTAAGTGGGAGCAGTTTTACCACATTTAACAAATAAACATATGCACGCATACATGTATTGGTGCATATATACTTTCCCCCAAAGGTGGAATTAACTCACTGCTCTTCGGTTTCCTGCAGAAAGCCCTAAACTTCTATATATCCGTGACACATCAGGCCGCCCAATATTTTTTCCCGATGCGCTGGACAGCAAAAGTTTTCCACGCATATTCTTTTTGTTATTAAAAAAAAAGAACTATATTGTGATGACGTCTGTGCTTGCCGGCACAACCTAGACGCTTGAGCAGTGTGGTGAAGTACATGCTGCCGCGCTTTATAGACAGACTCGTAAGGCTTTTGGTTCATTGGCGGTTTATAACATGAAGGGTATAATAAATAATTAACAAATCGTGCTACAATTGCAACGGTGCGCTCAACGAAATTTTGTGATAATGAAAGGCTTGCATTGTATTTAGACATGTTCTCTAAACTGAATTTTTGCGGAGTCGAGAAGCAGCACCAATACAACGAGATGTCGCGCCACCGTGGTTTCCCAACATGCCACTGTAGCGGCTGAAATTGCTGATAAATGCTGGCTGTTAGATGGTATTAAAACTCGAGTGCCCTGTATGGAATCTTTTGGCGGTGAGCACAAATAGCACTACATCTTTTTTATAAACTAACCTAGCTAGAAATTCTAATTAGAAAATGTAATGCTTACTGTAACTTATGCAATCAATTATAAATAGACTGCCATCTCACAAAAACTTGTGGTTGTACAGATTATTAGATTTTTTTTCTGGCTCCTTAAGACTGTCTTTTTACCTGACTTGACGATGTAATTTCATAGCATGGGTAGTTGGCACTCTTTGGTGCCAACTATCCCCCTCCCCCTTTCTGGCCGGTGAACTCAATATGTAGATTTTATGGTTGAATTGAATCTAGGCACGTAATGGGGCACTGAAATAAATCTTGCATATGTGAACATGCCATCTTGATTAACACAAATATTTATACTGTATACGTGGCATCTTTAGCTTCCACCCCCCCCCCCCTCTCGTACAAGCTGCCAGCTTACATTATTTCGCGTGCCTCCATCTGTTAGCACTAAGCTAAAGTTTACGGCAGGGCACGTGCTTCGGTGCAGAAGTCACCATTTACGAGACACTGTGTGCACGGCTTTGCAGCTGGGCAAAATGGTCCTAACTGGCAGCAAGTGCGAGTTGCTGCTCATCACCATTAGCCCAATCGAATAATATTCTGTGTGGAGTACGCAGCAGGTGGCCCTGGGAGTTTTAGTATAACTACACAGCTCTCGCCTGTCGGCTTCAATGGCCACTAAAATTACGATGGTACTTGTTTAATTCGAGTGCCTGCCATATTTTTCTTCTCTCAGAAGGACTGCAAAAATAATGTCTTGGCGCACGATCGGCGCAGTTTATGCGATTTCTGTCGAAATGTAGCAGGATGTAGCAGGTTTCACCTCTTGGCGCAGTTTGGCGCAGCAATCACATCACTGGCAATATCTCAAGATAACCACATCATATCGCGACAAATGTGGTCGCAAAAGATAATGTTGACCCTAGCCTACGTGTTCGAGTCGAAATTACGCCGATATGAGCCAAACTGTAAACACTGCAAACGAAGATATGTGTACTAATTAGCTCTGAATTGTCCTGTTTCAATCCGTGAGCACTGTACAGCCATCCGAATGGCTCCTTCGCACAGTATGAAGGCCTTTCCACCAAGCTGCACAACAAACTGGTTTTTGCAACGTTGTTGAAACACATTTAAAAAAAGCAAATCCTATTGAAATCGAAAAAAGTATGCTCAATTCTATCACTATAATTTACAGTCCGTCCATTTCCACGAGGATATGATAGCACGTTCTAGCCGGCTGTTTATCTTTTTCATTAATGTAGTAATATGAACAAAAAGCTTTCAATGGACAACTTGTAAGGCTTATTGAGAAATACCGAACGGCTTTCAATTGATGAATAAAAGACATGTACAGGGCTCTAAAATTGCAAAACCTCCAAATAAATGATGTGACCATCAGTGTTGAATCCTTCGTTTGAGGCAAGGTTTGAGATTGGGCTAGTTGGTGATCCATATTCAACAAACAGTGCAGGAGCGACCAACGGACAAGGAATGGAACAAATATAAGCGTTCCGTTCTTTGTCCATTGTCCACTCCTGCGCTGTTTGTTGACAATTGAACTTCGTTTGAGGTTTCTAGTGCCACTGATATAAGTTGTATCAGTTCATGCATGGAATTTTGTAGATTACCCCAGGTAACTTTGATTGCTCTAAGAGGTCTGTATGAGCTGTATGAGCTGTCATTTTAGCTAGTTTGCTGGCATTTGGGCGATTCTCACCATATCAGTGTAAAATCTTCCAAGTGACTCGCTTATTCCCTGCACTTCGGGATGCCCACCTGCTTTTGCTGCTCCCATTTGTCCTCCCAAAGAATCAAAGTGCTCCTTAGAAAAATAGTTAACAGGAGGTTACCTGCAAAAATTCAAGCAGGAACTGTCAAACATATTACAGTAGTGGGAACGAAAAGTTCGAACAGAGAACAAAACAGCATAAAAAGTGCATTGTGAAAGGCAAGACATGCTCAAACACTTTGGTGGATCATTATTGTCTACCAACTAAGTGATTAATTTGGACACCACTGCTGTAATCACAATGAAAAAGCACGTATCTTCACTCTTTATAAAAACGATCTTACATGATGTGTGTAACCTATTCTAGCCGTACAAACGGTGACCTACCTAAGAGATACACCAGCAGCCACTTGCACCTAGGCCTTAAATAATGGCCTTCTTCGCAGTCTTCATTGTGAACAGGGGACCCATAATGGTCCTGAAACGTTAATTGTAATTGTTGCCTTTCCAAGAGGTGCCTCATGTACAGTCTGTTTCACTCTTAGATAAAATCTCGGAGCGCATGGCACGCGGTGCGGCCAGCGCTGCAGTCGCGTGCCACCGTAGCAGAGGATGCTGTTCAACACTACGCCCCTCAAGCGTCTGCGCATACGTGAGCTGCTGCCAGCGCGCGACTGCAGCGCTGGCCGCACCGCGTGCCATGCGCTCCGAGATTTTCCCTAAGAGTGAAACAGACTGTACATGAACCCATTTCGTTGACAGGTTTTCACTCGTCCACTCAAAGATCGAGGTGACAGTGACTTGTGGGCTTTCATTTATTCAAGGGTAACAAAAGTTACCTAACGACGTCATAGTGAGTTAGTTGTCACTGAGAAGATGGTAATACTGGCAGTTGTCTCTGAATTTGGTGCCACCACATTTTGATCTTTCAGTCAAAGATTTATTTTCCCATGCCTTGAAACACTGTCTACTCTATTGGTGGGCTTTGGCGAGAAAGGTTTAGATGCTCGTGTCACTACTATTGCCACTGCAGTCGCGGCCGTCAGAATGGTTTGTCAACATTGTCTCTATACATACGAGCCGGCTCACGTGATGTCACTGCAAGCCATGTATTCTCAAATGTCTCTACTAAAAATGACAACGCCCTCCTCACAAATTGTGACTCACCTATAACCTATAAAGAGTGTCGTAGTGCTTGGGAATGCATTGGATATATTTGTAATATCGCTACCATAAAACAGCAATTTTGGTTTCGGTATCGAGGGGGTGGCTTCTCAGTGACGTTTCAGAGCAGTGTGACGTTACGGGAAGACAGCAACTGGCGACATACTAACGGCAAATCTGTCTTTTGCTCGTGGTGCACGTAAACAACGATGATTGAATTGTCGTCCAGTGACCCTGAGAGCGATTTCTGCGATTTAGGCTGCACACAGGACGCAGAGCTCGCAAATTCAGGAACTGTCCTGACTCGTCAGGATAATGTCCATTGCAGTGGGGCTGGCGTGCAGATGCTCAGTGACGAAAACTTTAAAATCAAAATAAAATATTTTATACGTGTTGCCTGGCTCCGCTGTGTGGAGAGCGTTGACACTGCATACCAAGGAAACGAAATATGTCCCTTTTGCGGTCTTCCAAAATCGCGTCAGTACTCCTTTAAAAGCAGAATCAAGCGTATCATCCCTAGCTTTTCGTCGTCGTGTTGCCATGCTCTCTTCTTTTACAGCTCACTAAACCGCCCACCTTGCATCTCGCCGCCATCCTCACACGCCTCAGCGCGCTGGCCATCAACTGCAAGTAACCCGTCCTCGAACCGCAACATTTCAAGCCTCATTTTTTCCTCGGGCTGCCACAGACTGGAATGACCTGCCTCACCATGCTGCTGCTGTATCGAGTTATTCCGAATTTGTGTACACATTGAAAACCTTATCACGCCATAACACGTGCTTTTATTGTATGCCAACCACCCCTTATGTAATACCCCAAAGAGGGTCTTTAAGGTAATAAAAAATTCGGCACATCCCACATACCTTGGGAATCGATGTTATGCAAAACATGCGTAGGAAAGGTGACTGTGTTGTAATTTTTTTATAGAGCGAAACGTTACAAAATGACTTTAAAGATATGTACAAATGTTGTATGCACAGACATATGTTGAACAGTCGCATATGTTTTATAAAACCAGTTCAGATATGTTTTTGTAAAACCATTGCTCTTCTCGGAATATATATAGGTGTGCTTGCTATTGTTTGTATACATAGTTTGCATTGACGTCACCATGGCCGCCATCTTAGGGCCCCCCAGCTGAACCATGACATCAAATTAGTGCCGGTGCCCCTTCCGTTCCTTTATGTTCCCCCCCCTTGGCGTGGCTCACGAACAGAAGAACGTGGGGAGAACACAAAAGAACGCGGGGACCGTCCTCCTCTGCACTGACGTTCTCTAATGAGATAAAAAGTCACGGTTGCCGCCATCTTAGAGACCCCAGCGCAGAGAACCTGTCTGTGACGTCACGTGAAAACTATGTATAATTTTTCCCTTACTGTTAAAATTGTTCTCGTGTATCCGCGCTGCTATTTTAATTCTTTGTCTTGCGAGTTTTCGCCAGTCACTTTGAACTTCTACGGTTTTTTTTTTTCGTTATGCCTTGCTGTTTATATTGTTTTCTTTATATATCTCCACTCCCCTCTGTAATGCCCGCGGGCGCTGAGGGTACAAGAAATAAATAATCGGGTCTGTTGTCAGTGCAGGCAAGTACGGATATGTCGGTATTTTATTCCGCGCAACCTTTATCTCACCACTTTACCGCAAGCAGTGAACAACTAGCACAGCTAAACGGTTTTTTAAAAAAAGCTGCGTGCCGACCACGACGGTACGGCATTTCCGTCTTTACAGTAGGGTAAACCAAGACCGCTTATTGTTAGCGCCTCAGCGGCGCGCACCAGCATGCCGGCGTAAACTTACCTCGGCGTTCAAGATTCGGACACACGGCAAGCGCTTCAGCGTAGCCGTCAGCTTACGGTTCAGCAAGCGTGCTTTCTGTACCTTGCGCTCTACATCGGCGTGATCGGAGCTGTAGCAACGTGGGGACACCTTGAAGACATACAGCACGTGCTGCAGTTACTTCTAAAATGTAAAGAAACACAACCTTCAGCGACTGACGCCAAGCATCTGATAATTTCAGAATACGTACCCGGTGTCGCATATCTCGCGAGGCTCCGCGTTGGCATTGCAAAGGTCCTTTCCACCAGCACGACTGCAAAGTCTACGCGCTGGAAGCACGTCGCAGGGACTGCCTCAGCCATGCACACTGCGTCAAATACACCGAAACTTAATGTGCAGGTCTCGACTGACGTTGTCAAGGGAAGGCGACTCCTGCTCACCTGGCTGTCGACTGTCACCGCTGTCACCACACGGCGCATGGAAGGCATAACTCCACGCTAAATGCAATGGCCGGCGGGGTCTGCAGCCGGTGTGGCCCGATATCGCCGTTATTTTCTCGAGCTAGCGCCCTGCTGGAGCGACTTTAAGCGTTCGTCTCTTGTCTCTGCTTCGACGACGATGGACGATGACCGCGAGTCCTGCAGCTTTCGTTTCGGCAGCGTAGTACGCGATCCGGTGTCCCGTAGCGACTTAGTCGTGACTGCCTCAGAGAACATCTATGACTGCCTTTGCTTGATCGGTGTGGCTAGGGTTACGTCCAGGCGTTGCCACCGCTGTCCTTACGTCCAGACGTTACGAGCGCCTTTCCTTACCTGCCGTCACTATAGGCTACTGCTCACTGTAAGGCCAGTTTTACTAGCGCCTTTCCTTACCTGCCGTCACTATAGGCTACTGCTCACGGCCAGTCAAATATTTTGCCAGCGTTTTCTCAAGTGGCTTATGTCATTACAGCGAAAGAGTGGCAGCGACGTGGGTTGGGGCGCCCGCCGCTGTCACGAAGGCGATTTCCTTAAAGAAAAAAAAAGTATATATTAGCGGCGCCCGTGGAGCATTAATGCTATACTATTAGAACAGTACTTCAAAAAAGAAAAGTTAAAAAAAAGAACTTCGTCGAGATTTGAACCACCGATCTCTCTGCTCCGAGCACGGCACGTTAGCCCGCTGCGCCACTGGAGCTGATCGGTTAGGTAGGGTTAAAGGCCAACTCCGGAGGTTTTTCGAGGTCAATGGATCTCAATGAAATTCGCTGGGTATGTTCCTTTGCGCATTTCCGTCATTTATGCCAAATTTCAAGCTTGAGACATGCGCTGATTGTTTGTAAATGAATTTTAAAGATTGTCTGCAAACGCCCACCCGGCTTCCCACAATTATTGGCAACATTGCGTGTGTGACGTGTTGGTTTGCCGGTCGACGGAAGTGACGCAGCCGATGGGTTCGCTAACTTTGGCCGCTACAGCGTATATTGTGCTGGTCACAAGCTGACGGTGTTTGGCCGGCGCTTCGCTGGTTTGGTGTGCGATTTTCTGTTCTCTGTGGAGGAACGTGTGATATTCCGCGCCGGCGGGACCAGCATGCCTTGCACGACTTCCGGTTCGTAACAAACTACTACGTCATACTTGGACAGTACACTCGGTTGGGTTTCGGTTTCGGTATTGCACCTTTTTGCTTATTAAAAATTATTTTCGAATTTTCTGAGCATTTCAGCTATCGGGCGCGTGACAAGAGTGTCTCAGGAACATAAAAGCACCATTATCCTGACACGGTCAAAAAATCGCCGGAGTTGGCCTTTAACAGGCGGACTGCCTACGCCATGGCCTACGCACACCGGCTGGCGAAGCATGGCCTCCGAGATGGCGGGCGCGCGGCGGGTTTTTCTCCGGCCGTCCCAATCGCACGGAGAGAGCGTATTTCCCGAGGTGGGCGTGGCCCGCTCTTTTCTCCGCACCGCGGCGCGCTTACTTGGGAGCCACTAGAGTTCCTGTATATGCTCCCTACGGGAGCAGAGTTGCGCATAGGTCCGCCATCTTGCCTGGCTAGAAACCATAGCTATGTGGCGAAGCCGCACTTTGTTTTTGCAGGCGACTTGCTTAAGCCTGCTGCCGATCGACGAAGCGTGTCGGCGATCGCCAGTCGACATGGCTGGCGTGCCGACGACCGGCGATAAAAAAAGAAACACCTGCTCTCGGGACTGTGCCACGAGAGTACAAAAGCGTTTTTTAGTCTATGCGATAACGCAAAGGCGTAGCGTAGTGCCGAATAACATGCGCCGCCGCCGCCAAGTCAGGTGGCGCCAGCTATGGAGGATAGAAAACAACTGACAAACACGTAATACATGTCCTTCGAGATTCCGGGAGCGCCCATATCGCCACTCGCTACACCTACAGCATCGATTATTTCAGTATGTTTTTCGAAAATGGTGCTGAATCGACGTAAATACTTTGCTGTCGAAGCTTAAGGACATGAATCTAAAGCAAATAAAAGCACCAGTTCGTAGCTAACGAGCTACAGAGTCCAAGACGGTGACTTGATCGATTCTAGGTGGACGGCAACCGCTTTCGGCGGCGCGGGCATGTTTTCTGGACGTGGCCTGTGCATCAGCTTCTCCGCAATGCATGGTTGCTAGCGGCGTTTGGAAGACAGATGCGCAACTCTGCTACCTAAAGGTAGCATATACAGGAACTCTAGGAGCCACCTAAAAGCGCTAGGTAGGAAGTCTGTAACAATGCAACAACATATGGTAGATGAAGAAGGAAATCAATTGGAAGGGTATGAAGCGCTAGGTTACATCCGAAAGGTAACAGCCGATTCGTTTAAAAAGGTCGCCCAGGGGATTCCCCCGGTGAGTAAAAGTATACAGAAGAGTACAACCGAGGAAGATGTAGTACTTGAAAATTTCAATTGGAAGAAGGCCGAAGGAAAAATTCCTAAGCGCACTACTCCGGGCTTAGATGGGGTTCCCGTCAGCCTAATTAACGAACTAGGACAGAGCACTAAAGAAGCACTGCTGAAAGCCGTAGAAAAGTGCTTACAGGAGAGGGAAATACCAGACAGTTGGCGAAAAAGTAGAATGAACTTAATCTATAAAGGCAGGGGAGAAAAGGATAACATTCGCTCGTATAGACCGCTAACTATTACATCGGTGCTATACCGGTTGGCGATGCAGGCAGTAAAATTAAAAATAGAAAAGAGGGTAGAGCAAAATGATATTTTGGGAGAACTCCAGAATGGATTCCGAATCGACAGGCGGTTAGACGATAACCTGTTTGTTCTTACACAGTGTATAGAAATATCAAAAATAGAAAACAGACCCTTATACGTAGCTTATCTAGACATCACCGGGGCATATGACAACGTTAATCAGGAAATTTTGTGGGATATATTGAAGGAAGTGGGCATAGGTGACGACTGTATACAGCTTTTGAGGGAGATATACCGAGAAAATACAGTTTGTGTAGAATGGGAAGGAATAAGCAGCAAGGACAGCGTTGACATTAGCAAGGGGCTGAGACAGGGATGTCCTTTGTCCCCGCTGTTATTCATGCTGTACATGGCGAGGATGGAAAAAGCGCTAGAAGGGAGCAACATTGGATTTAATCTGTCACACAAACAGGCAGGCGCGATGGTTGAGCAGAAGCTTCCAGGTCTATTTTATGCTGACGATATTGTCTTATTTGCGGACAGTCAAGATGATATACAGCGGCTGGCAGATATATGCGGAAGGGAGGGCGAGGCTCTAGGACTAGGTTTTAGTGCAACAAAATGTGGATTGATGGTATTCAATGATCACGAAGACCATGCGGTCTTAATACAGGGCCAAGAAATACCGAGGGTAAGCGAATACAAGTACCTCGGAGTGTGGGTAAATGAGGGGGGATAGATATATGGAGGTACAAGAGAAAGCATCGGTAACAAAGGGAAAGAGGAATGCTGCAATCATGAAGCACAGAGCGTTATGGGGATACAATAGGTACGAGGTGCTTCGAGGGCTGTGGAAGGGTGTGATGGTTCCGGGGCTTACATTTGGGAACTCAGTGGTGTGCATGAAGTCAGAGGTGCAATCTGGAATGGATGTAAATCAAAGGACTGTGGGACGCCTCGCGTCGGGCGCTCACGGGAAGACGACAAATGAGGCTGTAAAGGGTGATATGGGATGGGCAGGTTTTGAAGTGAGGGAAGCTCAGAGCAAAATTAGATTTGAAGAGAGGCTGCGGAAAATGAAGGAGAGTAGATGGGCAGGGAAGGTTTTCAGGTATTTGTATAGAAAAAGCGTCGACACGCAGTGGAGAAAAAGAACTAGGAGGCGCACCAGTAAATATACGGCTAGCAGTGTGGGCGACATGGCAACAAGGAGCATTAAGCGAAAAGTCAGAGAGGCGGAGATGACTTATTGGATGACAGCGATGGAAAAGAAGCCGGCTCTCAGTGACTACCGAAAGGGAAAAAACGAAATAAGGAGGGAGAGGTTTTATGATAATTCGAGGGGAAGCGCTTTACTGTTTGAGGCAAGGTCGGGTTGCCTTAGAACGCGTAGCTATAAAGCGAGATTCTGTAACGAAGAAGAACAATGTAAATGCTGTGGGGGGAACTAAGGAAACGATGGAACATGTACTGATTGAATGTGGCGATATCCACCCAGATATACGTGTGGACACGAGTCTACATGAAGCCTTGGGTTTTAGGGACAACAATGGAAAGCTGAACACGTCCGCGATAGAAATAAGTAAGAGACGGTTAGAGTATTGGTGGCAGAAAAGTAGAGATAAAGGACAAAAATGAAGAAGGGGGAAAATAAGGTCATTCTGCCTTAAAGGGACCCACAACTGGCCCGAACGGGTGATTAGATCCCGGTGGAAATGAAAAGACCGTGAATTATGGTGACAGATGACAGCATACTTCTCGCGATCTGTGCAGGATTTATATTTTTAAATCGCATTCAAAAGTAACAACAGCCGGCATGTCGCGCGCCTAGCGGAAGATCCATGAACCACAAGTATGAAGTCTTAATCACTTTGCTGTACGTAGTCTCATGATTTTATGCCCACCAGAATAAGGGCTTAAAATTTGAATATGTATGTTATTGTCCATCCCCGTTTGGTTCTATGCGGCTTACAAGGTAAAAGTAGTAGAGCATGAAAAGCGGCGCTGCTTTCGTGGCTTCCAGTGAAACGGAGGCAGTGGCGCATGCGCACGGCCTACTCGATAGGGGTCCAGGTTTTGCGCTCGCATGCGAGCCAAAATTCGTTCCTCTAACTCGCTCAAGTTGTCAAGCGACGACATAATGAAACCGTCCAACTACGGCCGCACGTGAACTACCATGCGTGAACTCACGTGTAAAAGCGTCGTTTCGTTTTCGAAGGCTTAGCTCAGCTTGGGTTGGCTAAAAGTCCTAAAAAGGACCTGTGTACGGCCAAAGTACTTGCATAAGAAGCCCCAGGAAAGCGCTGTAACTCTTGTAAAATAATTTAACACGCCAGAAAGCAGTAGTCGCGGGACCGCAGGCTCGACAAACATAACATTACGTGTTTATACTTAGGGCTTCACTTTTCATCACCGCTGGCGTATAATCGCTATCGCGACCACATCCACTGTTTGCAGCATGTCTCCTTAAGACTGCATAATCGCCGCACATCGAAAAATTCTGATGATAAATGTTCTACGGCGTTTTCCGCGTTACCATTCTGTGATTACAAGCTCTGACCGGTAAGCTTTCAGTTGCACTCAAGAAAACGGGTACTATAAAAATTGGTTGTGGGTCCCTTTAAGAAGCAGAGAGATGGACCGTGAACTTATATTTTTCTTTGCTGTAATAACATAGATTTAATCAATGTAGATAAGGCATTAGGCCACCATAAAAAGAAAGTTTTTTTTCGAGCCTGGTGGCAGACATGTCACCGCCCCGTTATAAAGGGGACGCTCATAGCATCCATCCATCCATGGAAAGGGTGCCCGCTTTCCCCGCTACTGTACATGCTGTACACAGCGGGGCTCGAGCATGACCTCATTGAATCCGGCCTTGGCTTTGCACTGCGGTTCCAGTATGCCGGCTCTCCCCAACTGTGGACACTGCCGGGACTCGTATTTGCGGATGACCTGGTGCTTCTGGCGGAAAGCACCGATCAGCTACAGAGCCTGGTGGGCATATCAGCTAGCCACCTGGCGTCTCTGGGGCTGACATTCAACGCGAAAAAGTCGGCAGTGCTGCGTTTTTCAGGGTCAGCAGACGAACGCGAGCTGCTCCTACCCAACGGAGCGCCGATACCACGCAGCAGCGAGTACCGCTACCTCGGCGTGACGCTAAACGATGGCGAGTGCTACACCGTCCACGAGACTAAGGTGAGGCAGTCGTCACAGCGTGCTATTGGCACCCTACGGAAATGCTGCCTGTGGGGCTTCAATCGCTACTTCATGGTGCGCGAGCTGTGGAAGACGGTACATGTTCCATGTCTGACATTCGCGAACTCAGTTGTGTGCCTGTCGACCACAACCCGTGAGTGGCTGGAACGTGGTCAACGAGAAGTAGGGCGAATGGCCCTCGGATGCCATGGACGAGTAGCCACGGAGGCAGTACAGGGTCACATTGGCTGGTCCTCGTTCGAGGCCAGGGAGGCATACAGTAAGATAGCGTTTGAGGCTCGCCTCCGTCGCTTGGACGACTCACGATGGGCCGCTGCTGCACAGAAACAAGCGAGACGCCTGAACATTTAATTCTGGATTGTGCCTGTCTCTCTCCACGCCCAGCCGAGGGCACCACTCTCCCACAGGCGCTCGGATTCGCACCGGAAGAGGAAGACTACGATGCCGCTGCCATGTCGACCACTAAAGCTCGTCTACAAATGTGGTGGAGGGCAACGGTGAACTAAGGTCAGACCAGTCAGTTGCGCCTCTTCTAGAGTGCAGACACCAGTGGTTAGCGTGTGCTCCGACATCCGTCCGAATTGTTTTTTTTCTTTTTATACGGCTAGGCCTGGGGCCACCCGCTTCAAAGGGAACAGCCACCTATCATCATCATCAAAAGCTGCCGCGCTGTTGGTGCAGCTTGCATGTGGCGAGGAAAAAAATGGTTTGGCGCTTTTATTAACCTCGCGCTGATTTGGAAAATGTCTGGTCAAGGTGTACGAGAGGCCAAGTCAATGGCGGGGCCTATCGATTCTCAAATGTTTTTTTTTTTCTTGCTGCAGATTTGCGCCGACTTTATTAGAGCACTTAGAAAAGCGATGCCTCTGCAAGAGATCCGCATGTGCTAGAAACTTACTATACTTCGAAATTTGCGGGCTGTATAGTATGGGGGTGCTAGCGAAGGAGAAAAAAAAAAAGAACGACGATGAGGCTGGGCGTGATGACGCCCGGGGCTCGCGCTCGTCCTGCCGCTAAAGACCGAGCAGTCGTTGCCGGGCCGTCGTAAATTAAACGCGTTTTTCTTGTCGCCTACGTGTTCTCTGAGGGCTTCGGCCGACCACTGGCCCCGAGCCCACAACAGATATGTTGATAATGTTGTAAGCTAGATTTAAGGCCTGCGACGGAAGCAGTCCGTTTAGAAGCAGTATCGCAAAAAGCAGGTATCGGTGCTTGCTTCCTTTGTGAATTTTTTCTTTCGGTTTAACAACATAAAGCGAAATGAAAACACACGTACAGTAGCACTCAAATTTTCCGTTAGGAACACTTTGTTTATATTTCCTTTATTAACAACTTGCAGGCAATTCCTTTTATACTTGCAGAGGTGTACGCAGCAGTATGCCATATTCCTGAAATTAAAGAGAAGACACAGGACCTCACAGCATTTTCTCTAACAACAACAAAAAGACAGCACTGACAGAGTTTCAGTTATATAGCCGTAAGTAGTCTGCAACTTCAATTAATAAATCACTGCAATTGAATCAGACATTCATTTCCACTTCCACGCCAAAATTTTGTCTTCTTTACGCAGAACGCCAGCGACACAAGCACGCAAGATAAAAACCGCGCGAACGCCGCAGCATGAGCGCGTTACAAAGAAATAAGGTCGAGCGCACGCTGGAGGGGAACGCTGAGCTGACCAAACTCGGCGTCAGCAATCGTTATGCTCCCTCCTCGCGATGTCGCCATCAAGTCTGGCGCGAAAGCCGCGCTCGCATAGCGCACAATGCTTCGCACTCGCCCACGAGGCTTCCCCAGTTTCCCTTTCCAACTACCTCCCGTCGCGCCGCAGGAGACAGGGAGGAGGTTGCAGGCGGTCGCCGCACATCCAGACCGTGGTCTAGACTGAAAGTCGCCGGTTCTGCGACGACCACAGACTGGTTACAGGCGCGTTTTGTTCATTTATCATCGACTGATTGATTTGGATGCAGTTGAGAGCACAGTAAATGAACACGATACTGATATTGCCATTGTGCTACCAAAACATAAGCAAAATCCGGATGACGAAAAAGGAAGCGATGACAACTCAGGCACTTTCACACTGTGAACGACGTGTGGAGTAAATGTAGGTCGGCTAATCGAAGCCTTCAACAATATTCTGGCAAAATTACTTATCATCTTACTTCAGTGACATCACCAGGGCACTCAGTTATCTAGAGCGTAACCGTGCTTCGGTTGACACGCTCATAAATATCCGTACGCGATCAAATAGTAAAACGATGTGCACGATAGGAGGGCAATGTGATTTAACGACGAAAATTAGCCCAGTTTTCACCCATACCCGTCTCCAGAAAGGAAGAATGCTAGAACGCCCCTGTATATTTCTCAAATGAAGGTATTTCGCGCCGAGAGAAAACGGACCGTAATGAAAAAAAAAAAAAAAAAAAAAAAAAAAAAAAAAAAAAAAAAAAAAAACACTACCACAGACGAATTGATACCTCCTTACAATAATTTATATCAGGAAAATTCAGCAGTTGCCGTGCTTTTCTCCGTAAGTTGGACCAAAATAAATGCAGTAACAGAAAAAAAAAATACTTGCCTTCAGTGCATCCAGAAGATCCTGGCGGCAATGCTTGCTCGTACGCAGAAAAAAAAAAAGAAAAAAAAAAAGAAAAAAGAAAAAACATGCGCACGCTGTAATCCCGCGCGCTCTGCTTTCTGCCGCGGTCTCCACTGCCGCCGGATGGATGGATGGATGGATGCTATGAGCGTCCCCTTTATAACGGGGCGGTGACATGTCTGCCACCAGGCTCGAAAAAAACTTTCTTTTTATGGTGACCTAATGCCTTATCTACATTGATTAAATCTATGTTATTACAGCAAAGAAAAATATAAGTTCACGGTCCATCTCTCTGCTTCTTAAGGCAGAATGACCTTATTTTCCCCCTTCTTCATTTTTGTCCTTTATCTCTACTTTTCTGCCACCAATACTCTAACCGTCTCTTACTTATTTCTATCGCGGACGTGTTCAGCTTTCCATTGTTGTCCCTAAAACCCAAGGCTTCACCGGAATCCCAATTGAGTGCGCCATCTCGCGGTAGCCGGGCGCGCGACGCGATGTACGTTTTTTTGCTGGGGAGCGCGGCGATTGGGACGGCCGGAGAGAAACCCGCCGCGCGCCCGCCATCTCGGAGGCCATGGGCGAAGCGGCGTCGTTCCAAAAAGCTCCGCTACGAAGTGACGGCACCACCATCGCAAGTCCCTAGATCGAAAAATCCCTAGATACTCCATCTCAGAAGTACCTTGCAGCACTGTGGAAGCTGCAGGGCTTGTTAGCCAATAGGAAAGGCGAAAGCCCCCCTCGAGACGTGTTCATCCGCGTCGCGTCGTCTGCTCGTCGTCTATTTGGCGTCGGCTCGCCTACCTTGTCGATACTTACTCCCTCCAATTAGTACAAAACGCAAAAACCTCTGTGGGAACGCCACCTCGTTTTTTCTTTATGTTTAGAAACCCACTTCTGCAGGGCGTGTTCGCTCGCGTTTGTGAGGAACGCGGTTCTTTTCATAACAGCGTTCATACTGGCGTTTTCACCGAGTTCTTTTTTGTCAGCGCGGTCAACGCCCTTGCAGCAGCTATCACGTACCATTCTTGAGGAGAACAGCAAATGATTGGCACAGAAAACAATATAGACTTTCAGGGTGTTTCGCATCGTCAACGCATCACCGACGCTAATGTTGTGACGACATCTGCTCAGTTAACATCAAACCACTTTTACGGCTTGGCATCGCCTCAGTAGTCCTAGCCATAGCTCGGCACACTCACTCATGAGTGCACTCAACTCACACTCACTCACTCATTTGAACGTGGTGAGTTGAGTATGAGTGAGTACTCATGAGTGTGAGTGGACGTGAGTGTGAACATGAGTGAGAACTCATGAGTGTGAGTGGTCGTGAGTGTGAACGTGAGTGAGCACTCATGAGTGTGAGTGGTCGTGAGTGTGAACGTGAGTGAGCACTCATGAGTGTGAGTAGAAGTGAGTGTGAACGTGAGTGAGCACTCATGAGTGTGAGTGGTTGTGAGTGTGAACGTGAGTGAGCACTCATGAGTGTGAGTGGTCGTGAGTGTGAACGTGAGTGAGCACTCATGAGTGTGAGTAGAAGTGAGTGTGAACGTGAGTGAGCACTCATGAGTGTGTGTGGTTGTGAGTGTGAACGTGAGTGAGCACTCATGAGTGTGAGTGGTCGTGAGTGTGAACGTGAGTGAGCACTCATGAGTGTGAGTAGAAGTGAGTGTGAACGTGAGTGAGCACTCATGAGTGTGTGTGGTTGTGAGTGTGAACGTGAGTGAGCACTCATGAGTGTGAGTGGTCGTGAGTGTGAACGTGAGTGAGCACTCGTGAGTGTGAGTGGTCGTGAGTGTGAACGTGAGTGAGCACTCATGAGTGTGAGTAGAAGTGAGTGTGAACGTGAGTGAGCACTCATGAGTGTGAGTGGTTGTGAGTGTGAACGTGAGTGAGCACTCATGAGTGTGAGTGGTCGTGAGTGTGAACGTGAGTGAGCACTCATGAGTGTGAGTAGAAGTGAGTGTGAACGTGAGTGAGCACTCATGAGTGTGTGTGGTTGTGAGTGTGAACGTGAGTGAGCACTCATGAGTGTGAGTGGACGTGAGTGTGAACGTGAGTGAGAACTCATGAGTGTGAGTGGTCGTGAGTGTGAACGTGAGTGAGCACTCATGAGTGTGAGTGGTCGTGAGTGTGAACGTGAGTGAGCACTCATGAGTGTGAGTAGAAGTGAGTGTGAACGTGAGTGAGCACCAGTGGCGTAAATCATGGGGGGGGGGTCAGGGGGGTCCTGACCCCCCCCTGTGGTCAGGCTGGGGGGGGACACCCCATGCAAGTGTCCCCCCCCTCGAGATTTACCTTCCAAATGTCACAGTTGACTTTCTTGACAGTCAAGGACAACGCACTCTCCGTAAAACCAACTCTGAAATCTGAAGCACTTTCATTGAACAGAAACTCACTACTTCTAGCCAGTACACACGACGGGGAATACCTTTATGCGTTAGCAAAAAAGGGGTACAATTATTATTGCATAATTTAGCCCGAATGACGCAGCTGCAAAAATGCTAGCGCCTGCCCATGAGTCGCCATTAGAAACTAACTTCGCCATGCGATGTCGCAACTATTGGATAGTCACTGCTATTTTTTCTGACCAGGCGCCGATGCTTCTTTTATTATTATTATTATTATTATTAATGTATGTGAATGCATAATTTTTATTTCATGGGATTAAAAATAAAGCATATATATATATATATATATATATATATATATATATATATATATATATATATATAAACAAAATGGCCGACATTGTGTGTCCCCCCCTTGTGGTCTTTATGGATTTACGCCACTGGTGAGCACTCATGAGTGTGAGTGGTTGTGAGTGTGAACGTGAGTGAGCACTCTTGAGTGTGAGTGGACGTGAGTGTGAACGTGAGTGAGAACTCATGAGTGTGAGTGGTCGTGAGTGTGAACGTGAGTGAGCACTCATGAGTGTGAGTGGTCGTGAGTGTGAACGTGAGTGAGCACTCATGAGTGTGAGTAGAAGTGAGTGTGAACGTGAGTGAGCACTCATGAGTGTGAGTGGTCGTGAGTGTGAACGTGAGTGAGCACTCATGAGTGTGAGTAGAAGTGAGTGTGAACGTGAGTGAGCACTCATGAGTGTGTGTGGTTGTGAGTGTGAACGTGAGTGAGCACTCATGAGTGTGAGTGGTCGTGAGTGTGAACGTGAGTGAGCACTCATGAGTGTGAGTGGTCGTGAGTGTGAACGTGAGTGAGAACTCATGAGTGTGAGTGGACGTGAGTATGAACGCGAGTGAGCACTCATGAGTTTGAGTGGACGCGTGTGTGAACGTGAGTGAGCACTCATGAGGGTAAATAGGCGTGAGTATGAACGTGAGTGAGCACTCATGAGTTTGAGTAGACGCATGTGTGAACGTGAGTGAGCACTCATGAGTGTGAGTAGGCGTGAGTATGAACGTGAGTACTCATGAGTGTGAGTAGTATGAACGTGAGTAGTCGTGAGTATGAACATGTGTGAACTCATGAGCGTGAGTAAGTGTGCCGCGCAGAGAAACACGGCGACACACACACACACAAACACACACAGTGAGTGGTCGCGCTGAGGAAGTGAGAAGCCCTAATGGTGCTGAAGTTATCTAGCGGCAGTTGACTAGACAAGCGATATGAAGCCGCAAAAAAAGTTTTATTGTGGTGTAGTGTCAGCTCAGTAACAGGCGTTTCAGTTTGTTAGAAAACAGCAGGCAGAACCAGCAATCGGAAAATGAGATTTGACTTTTCTTCAAGAGATAACTGTCACCCGTGCGGCGCCGCCATTTCGATCGGCTAGCGTGTCGAAGACGCTGCCCCATACGTCAAAGATCACGCAGCTGGCATCACGGCGCGGCGCACCGTCGCGTCGATCGGCGCCTGTATCGGCGCGGCGGTGACTGGTGCGACGCCACCTCCTCTCTCTCTCCCGTCTCTCGGTGGGCGCTGCTTGTTTGTTAGTGTAGCGTTCGAGAAAAGTTACGGAAATACGGAACAAAAATACGGTACCGGACTACGCTACCGCTCCTCTCTCGCTCGTTGTGCTTTCGCCGCTCCTAATTCCAGTAAAGGCACCCCAACACCGCAAAGGCCTTTTCAAAAATTACTGTGGGGTGTCACGCCTCATTGTTGCCTGTCAGTCTACGCATTGTTTGCGATGCAGCTGTCGATCGGGGGAGGCACTTTAATAAAATACTTTGTTGAGCGTGTTGGTTCATTCTGGTATAGATTTGAGCGCAAAAGGACGAGACACGAGAAGACGACTACACGAGCACTCGTGTAGTCGCCTTCTCTTCTTGTGTCTCGTCCTTTTGCGGTCAAGACTTTAAGCACGAGCTGGAAAGGAGGAGCGCCACCATAGTCCCGTATCGTATTTGCGCACCGTGTTCCCGTAATTTGCAAAAGCCCTCTAATGTGCGCATATTCGGTTCCGGTCGTGCTATGTTGCACGCGGAGGCTTCGTGTTCGAAGTGACGCTTGGAGGGCGGCAAATTCATGGAGATGCGGACAGGGACAACTTGTGCCCAGGGAAGATCTATACGTGTGCCTGTTAATCCAATGGCAGCCTGCGCACGCGGGGCTGTTGAGGACGCCCAACTACAGCTGTCCTTCAACGAATTGAGTCCGTTATGTGCGTCGTTGTACACACTGCCCTAATATAAGTGATGCAATCATTTATCAAGGGTGATTATTTGCTGATCGCAGATTATGTTTGCATTGCTGAAGGCACAATATGTCGTTATGACATGGAGTTTCGTGTAAGCCCTAATAACATTTGCATTGATATTCAAGGTGCAGCGTGCGTCCACTCGTGCAAACGTCGAAAAAAAATAGGCCGCGTGGAGAACACTTCGGCGTACTAAATCTGCGATCAGCAAATAATCACGCTTGATAAATGATTGCATCACTTATATTAGGGGAGCGTGCACAACGACGCACATAACGGACTAGCGCTTGTCCTGTTACTTTTTGTGTCGTCCTTTTGTACGTGTTCGCTGGCAATTATGGAAGCAGTCAATCAACACCAACTAGCCCAGCTCAATGCTTTAACGTACTAAATAGAATGACTTTTGTTTAATAAAGACGATATATAGCTTGAGGCGCAGATTTAGGACAGTTCCAGTTCGTATGCGGCAAATTGGTCAAATTGGACACGCCTATTCGGGAAGGTTAAGAGCTCACACACAGCAGCGCTGTATGTGTCCCTTAATTCTCTGCCTTGTCTTCGTTTTTTCAGTGCGCTGTTTATCTTCAAATATG
This sequence comes from Rhipicephalus appendiculatus, assembly GCA_030522465.1. Classification (NCBI taxonomy): domain Eukaryota; kingdom Metazoa; phylum Arthropoda; class Arachnida; order Ixodida; family Ixodidae; genus Rhipicephalus; species Rhipicephalus appendiculatus. Next base: position 6,017 of record JALIZH010012707.1, on the reverse strand, counting down.
AATACGCACCAACTCGCCCAACTAGCTATTTTGTTACGCAAAGAAATTAGGGGTGTGCGAATAGTGAAATTTCATCTCGAATGGAATTCGAATCGAATACTGCCGAATAGTGGCCTAAAATGTCGAATATCGAATCGAATATCGAATACCAAAAATTTTGTTGAAAATTGAAAGAAAGAACAAAGAAATGCAATCTGCTCATGTCCTCGGGCACATAACGCGGTGTGTGACTGCCACCGAAAGACTACAAATGGTCATGCAGAAACAAACGATGTTCCACACTACCTTGCTTCAAACTTTCTCGCCGTGATGTTACGGTGTTTCCTGCAGTTGAAAACATGCGCTCACTGGGCACCTCACAAGCAGGGATGGAAAGGTATCGCAAAGCAATTTTGGCGATACCTGGATATAGTGCAGCTCTATGCGCTTTCCACTAATTCAAAGGATCATCCTTTCTTGGGGTCAGGAGCTCATTCAGGTATTTTCAGCCTTTTGAATATAAGGTCTGAGCTCAGTGCTGGTTATTTCTTGACGATAGCAGTTCGACAGTCTCGAAGACTGTTCTCTGGCCTTTTCTGCTCGAGCCATGACATGCAGAAATGACATAGTCTCCTTTATTATAAACATGCGCTCACATTTGAACCAGTATATCGGTGAAAGTTTTACCGGAAGCCTTCTGTAACGACGCTAGCGTTAGTTTTGGCAACCCCACCATAACCAAGTTTCACCATTGGCCTTTGAGCGCTTTGGATATTCGTCCAGTCGAATTATTCGAAAGTCGAATCGAATTATTCGATTAAGTATTATTCGATTCGAATTCGAATCTCGAATATTCGCAGACCCCCAAAAGAAACGCTTCGCATTTAATATATCGCCACGTGCGTGGTGCAAGAAAGACGACAACACAAATGCATGTATGCTGTGTACAGAAGGTAAAAAGAGCAGCGAAGAAATCGCTGGCGCGGTGCGCTAGAAAGACCGACCTGCTGCTGTTCTCTCGATCACTGTGTTACGACCTCTGTTCTGACGTTGTGACAATATTATAAATTGTGGCTACCTCAGCACGTTGGCTTTGAAAGAACCGAGGGACCGTGAATCGCCTAGAAACCAGGAAAAAAAAATTCACGTTGCCCCTGATCCATTCGCCTAACACGGCTTGACGACCAAAGCCATCGTGCGCGACTATATAAACGTGCAATTCATATCGCGCAAACGCCGCTTTGCTTTTTTTTTATTACTTTTTTTTTGTACGCGAAGGCCGCAAAGGCGAAGCTAGCGCACAGCTTCGCACTTGAGAGGCCACTACATTTTTTGAGCTAGCTTTTCGACCAAGGCCACCTTCGCGCGAGGCATACAAGGCGTTCGCCTTGATAAATGATGAGCTTGTGACAGCGTTTTCATCCTTGCGCATAATGTGTATTTCGCATGATCTAATCTGTGTTTCTTCTTTTAGTTATTAGGCTTGAGCATGGACGAAGGAAAATAACTAAGGGGGGAGCGTCATGGCATTCGAAGTCACTTTTCCCGTTTGATGAGACATATAGGACTTTCGCTTTAATGTGAATATGATTTTATATGAAGTACACCGATTAATTGTGGTAGATACACATTTGTTCGCGTAATGCAGACGTCCGCGTTGCGGCATCACCTCGCTCTGTTTCAAAAGCCGCATAATCCAAGGATTAACGGGCCCGCTGGTGAGGCGCACAGAAACCACAATGTGGCACAATGCCGATCTGGGCTGTCGTGGTGTGCTTTTTGCTCGTCTACGTAGCTGGTTTTTCCCAATGTTGACCCAACAAACACAAGCGTTCAATTCTAGAATGGTCGAGCTGCGCGCAAGCGCAATGCACTTTGTATCACGAATGTAAAGTGCAGTACAAAGCAATGATCATTATGTGAAGTGGTAGCGCTTGAACGTGAACGTGAGTGAGTGCCTATACGAGTGAGTACACGTGAGTACGAACGTGAGCGCTTATGAGTGTGAGTAGGCGTGAGTATGAACGCAAGTGAGTGCCTATGAGTGTGAGTAGGTGTGGGAGCCATAGGCGTGCGCACGGGGGGGGGGGGGGGGGGGGCAGAGGGTGCGAGAAGGGGGGGGGGGGCGCAAAAAAGCCAGCGCTATACATTGACATAATAGGGAGGTGGTCGCAGGTGGGGGGGGGGGGGGGCGCAAAGTCAGCCTCGTGCATTGACATGAGAGGGAGGTGGGGGGGGGGGCGCCGCGACGAACCTTGCACCACCCTGAAGGGGAAACCTGCAAACCTGCGCACGCTTATGGTGAGAACGATCATGAGTGACTACCAATGGCTTTGGCGTGAGTATGAACGTGAGTGAGTACGTTTGAGTTCGAGCGTACATGAGTGTGAACGTGAGTCATTTTTGAAAAAGCGCGAAAAGAACACCTCACGCAAGCACGAAGGAGACAGGACGACGCGCTTGAACGTGAACGTGAGTGAGTGCCGACGAGTGTGAGTACACTTGAGTACGAACGTGAGCGAGTACTTATGGATGTGAGTAGGCGTGAGTATGAACCTGAGTGCTTATGAGTGTGAGGTGTGAGTACGAAAGTCAGTGCCTGTAAGTGTGAGTAGGTGTGAGTATGAGAGTGAGTGCCTATGAGTGTGAGTAGGCGTGAGTATTAACATAAGTGGCTACGAGTGAGTATAAATGAGTATGAACGTGAGTGAGTGCCTATGAGTGTAAGTGGGCGTGAGTATGAAGATGAGTGAGTGCCTATGAGTCTGAGTAGTCGTGAGTGTGAACGTGAGTGAGTGCCTCAGTGTGACTGGACGTGAGTGTGAACGTGAGTGAGTGCCTACGAGTGTGGGTAGTGTGTGTGAACGTGAGTGAGTACTAATGAGAGTGAGTAGGCGTGAGTATGAACGTGAGTGAGTACTCATGAGTGTGACTGGACGTGAGTGTGAACGTGAGTGAGTGCCTACGAGTGTGGGTAATGTGTGTGAACGTGAGTGAGTACTCATGAGAGTGAGTAGGCGTGAGCATGAACGTGAGTGAGTTCTCATGAGTGTGAGTAGGAGTGAGTATGAACGTGAGTGAGTGCCTACGAGTGTGGGTATATGTGTGTGAACGTGAGTGAGTACTCATGAGAGTGAGCAGGCGTGAGCATGAACGTGAGTGAGTGCTTATGAGTGTGAGTAGTCGTGAGTGTGAACGTGAGTGAGTACCTATGAGTGTGAGTGGACGTGAGTGTGAACGTGAGTGAGTGCCTATGAGTGTGAGTAGTCGTGATTGTGAACGTGAGTGAGTACTCATGAGTGTGAGTGGACGTGAGTGTGAACGTGAGTGCCTACGAGTGTGAGTAGGCGTGAGTATGAACGTGAGTGAGTGCCTAAGAGTGTGAGTAGTCGTGAGTGTGAACGTGAGTGAGTACTCATGAGTGTGAGTGGACGTGAGTGTGAACGTGAGTGAGCACTGATGAGGGTGAGTAGGAGTGAGTATGAACGTGAGTGAGTGGGATGCCTGAAAAAATTGTGGTGAGTGAGTTTGAGTGAGTGCTCCCTTAAAGTGCCGAGCTATGGTCCTAGCAGCACCAAAACAAACGAGCGGTATAAATAATAGCGAAAGAAGATACCTGATGCTTTGCCCCCAGCGTTAGATTAAACTAAGCGATGACAGATTATGCCACTTATTTCTTGCTGTTCGGGCAGAGAGCCAGTAAAAAGCACGAATTCGGATGGAAGCGGGTGGTCTGGGGTGTATGGGGGCTGCCATGTTGCTGTACGTCACCGAGGTTAGGGTGGTTATTACGGCTACCAGTCGGTAATCTCTTATTTCAGAAATTTCGAAGTGCATGCGTGAAGGGCCTAACGTGGGCCGTAACGCGTCATGCGAGAAGCACAGCTAAAGCACTTGCACCTCGTTGATAATGAGAGTTAAGCCCGGGACTATATTATGTGCTGCGCAAGGACACTGCCTGTTTACTCCTCGTAGCTTCGGCAGTGCTGCAAGGTAATTATGAGATGGAGTATAGGTACGGACTCTGTACGACATTTAGACGCTCGCCAGCCTTGCAGCTTGCTTGGAGTGAAGGATGGGCGGCTGGGGACAAGGCCGCGAAGCGGTAACTCCAGGAGAGTGATCCTCGCTCCCATTGGCTGGTTCGATGCAGACGTCACCACTTTGCTTTCTGAGGAATTCTAGGGACGATGCAGCGTCAGCAAAGAGATGAATCCAGAGCTCAATCTATTTCCTGTGAGGCTGAGTTCTCTTACATTTACTACCGTTCCCGCAACAAGTGTGTTCCCGTCTCCCGAGAGCGCTTTTATCTTGTCGCACGCTCTCAATGCACGGTAGCGAAAGCTCCGCGGCTCGAGCCAGCAGCTCTACGACAAATGACAATATCCGCACTTTTTGAGGCAAGGCTTTTTCGAGTGCAAGCAATTTAAAAAGGCCCATAAAAAATCTCCACGGAGAAGAGGCCTCGGGAACTGCAGAAACAATGGAGCGCGGCGAAAGAAGGACTATCGTATACAACTTGCGCCTAATGTTTTTTGTAAAACTCCTAGACCTTCGATCAGCACCGTGTTCGCGAACATGGATTTAAAAAAATAGAGAACTTCACGTTTGACTATTACAAAGGTAAGAAACCCATACCGTGAAGTTGAGCCACGTGCGCATGCATGATCGAAGTGCATCCCCCCCCCCCCCCCTTTTTTTTTTTAGCATAATAGGGGTGTCTCTGACCCCTCCACCAAAATTGACAAGGTATCTGAAATTTCCTTAGCGAGAATGCAGGGCTGTGCGTTGGCAAAATGTAATTCGGGACGATGCAGCGATATTGGCCCACGCAAATATGCGCGTGCTTTGTACTGAGACAGAGATTGAGCAAGCAAGGCGACACATAAGCGCTCGTGTCGTCTATGCTTGCTCTGTCCCTATGTCGGTGTGCGCTATTCTGCTTATGTTATGTACGAACAAGTCCAAGCTACTCTTTTCGCACACAAATAGTTCTGCGGGATACCTAAAATGCGTGCAGCGGCATGCAATACATGAAGGAAAAAAAAAAAAAAGAAGAAAAGCGTTTTTAAGCAGCTCTACGGAAACTACGTAGATAGTTGACATGGCACTTGACACTTCGATCGTTTTCACACGTTACTTGCCTGCATGTTAGGTTGTTTTTTTCACAAAAGCCGGTTTTAATACTAACGAGGACGTGGTTGAAACGGCCTGGAATGTTTCAAGAAGTAACGAAGTACCGCAACTTTACTTGCTCGGAAGCTGCAGACACACGCCCACGTGTTCATGCCTCCACACAGGCGCTACGCGGCTGTACCTAGACTGTGCCTCGACTACAGTAGCCACTGTACCTCGACATACTCCCTGTTCCTAGATGGCGAAGTACCTAGATGGCCGGTCACTTTAAGGGCCCTATGGGGAGCTTTTCCTCTAGAGTCAGTATATTAACTCTATGTATGGGAGGGAGTGACGCCGCCTTTCGATGTTTCCGCTAGGTGGCGCGCGCTGTCGTATACACGTCAGGCTCTCGGGCTGAGCACGCTGTTCAACGCTGCTACTCTCCGGTCGAACGTGCTTCTTTTGCCTGTTTACGCTGTTATTTCGTGCTGCATTTGCTGGTCGGACAGCCTCGTCGTGTTTGTGTGATGTCTTTTCGGAGTGCGCGCCGTGAGCAGGCGTCAGAGCCACTGTTTTAAGCCCAGATGCACGACTGGGCCGGTACAAATCGAGCAAGCAGAAAGCTTTCATTTTCTGAAGTCCACTGCGAGCTCCACTTCAAGCACGTTATCAACTGTGAGGTAGTGCGTTTGGACAGAGCTGGGCCTGTACTTATGCCGCATGTAGTGTCAAGGATCTTCCCAAATGCGCCTTTCTAACTCTCGAAACTTGTGGCGCAAAAAAGAAACCCAAAGGAGAGATCATGCCCGCCGCTTCTGATTGCTCAGAAAAGACGTCGAAAGGACAACGACAGCGAGCCGCAGAATTAATCAGAGCCACCCGATCTTCCAAGTGCGCCCGTTTACGACTACACAGACGTT
>JALIZH010012705.1:0-11924 GCA_030522465.1 Rhipicephalus appendiculatus | reverse complement strand
ACTTCAATGAGAAAACCGATGAGTGAAAAAAGGCTGTTTTGTAGTGAGTTCGATGTTTCCCAGCGCAAGGAACACGGACGACATAAAACGACACGCACAGCGTTGTACGTATCGTCTTATGTCGGCCGGGTTCCTTGCGCTGGGAAACATTGAATTACGCTGCACCAATTAGCCCTAGGCACAACTTTAGTGACCTGTAGTGGGCATGTGCCATCTTGGTGGGGCATCCCCACTAGAAAACCGTCTCCTTTTCAATGAACTCGTTCAATTAATTATCATTAATTATTCTGATGGTTAATTAACCCTTATCTTTACTAAGCTTATACTTCGGATATCATGTGCATCATCAACTACTCCTAACTTTTGCCACTACCTCCTTTTTATATGAGTTTTACAGCGAAAGCTGTTATGAGATCACAACAAGGGCCGTTTTTGGCAGCGTAGTTGTCCGCCGCCGCCACCGGTGTCCGTAACCGCTATCACGCGAAACAAGAACAAGAAACGAAATAAGAAAAAAAATGCACAGGGTAGAACGGGGTTCAAACCAGGGCCCTCTCCGTGGCAGCCCAGTATTCTACCACGTAGCCATGCCGGGGCTCGAAACTTCTTCGCAAAAAGACCCTATACAGCAGGGGTCTCAAACACGCGGCCCGCGGGCCGCATGCGGCCCGCGAACCTCTCGCTTGCGGCCCGCCGCCCGCACATGGCTGTCTTCGTCCCACATTTTTTTTATTCTCTTAAGAAGTATGTACGTGTGCTACATAGGCATGACTGGTCTGAAGTATTGTTTTTGTGAGGCACCTCATGTGGTCGTCATGTGCTATAAGCATAACCGTGTAACAAAAACTACATTTCCGAATCGGTGTGCTGATTTTACTCATTTAGGCGACCGCTATCGACATGTTGGAATCCTGGCGCCCAATCGCCTTCAGAAATGACCCGTTCATGAGATATGGGAAAGTTTATTTTTTCAAATGGTGGGGTTAGCTAAAAATTTGTACAAACTGCACCCCCCCCCCCCCCCCCCCCGTTATCCCGGCCCTTGCGGGACTAAACTGCGTCAGTGCGGCTCGCGGGCTGAGGTGAGTTTGAGACCCCTGCTATACAGGGTTTATGTTCGGAAGAAACCACATTAACTGTAATATAGCGTGGTAGAAGATTAAAATAACAACCAGGCGTCACAAAATGCGAATTGTGTAACCAGGCATCACCCAATACGAACTGCTTAACGAGTGGGTCGTTGAATGCTTCCAACCCATTACAAAGGGCTCAGCCATATAATTCTTCATCGTCGTTAGCCGCCACATCAATTTATGGCGTATAGTGGGCTCCTTGCAAGGCGTATTTGTATTAGTAGCCTCAAGAGTGTTTGCAACGGGTTCTAGAAATGCCGCTCTTCCCAGCTTTCGCTGTGAATGCGCTTTCCGCGCAGACCTGGCGTTGTTTTTTTTTTTTTTTTTTTTTTTTTTTTTTTTGCGTTTTTTTTTTTGTTTTGTTTTAATTGGTGCTTGGCGGCGAATCCTGACTAGGATTGAAAACACGGGCAAGTTGGACCCTTTTGTCAATCCTCGTTATTTTGCGTTGTTTTGCCTCTACCAGCGGCGAATCCTGGTGTGCTCTTTGAGAAACAATGTCGCTAGTGGCACAGCAAGAACGGAAAAGTACACTCACATATAAGGTCGCCGTAACACTTCTGGTGTTTATAGCGCAGGCAGGGCGCATAATTTGAGGGCGGAGACGAGATTACCGGTGCCCCTGTTTAGCCGTGTGCGTATGCTGTAGTCTCAGATTCCAAATGCATACGTGGAAAAAGTTTATCCGTATCGATGACGTATATAGGCGTCCTCTAAGTTTATCGCGTGACCAGTGGACACAACGTACGTGGCATTGAAGGTCACGCTTGTATTTGACGTCATTGCAGTGTTCTTGTAATCCATTTTTGAAATTCTCTGTTTCTCCTATATGAAACATGTTCGCAGCCTGCGCACTTCCAAATATCGAAAATCTTTAAATTATAATATTGTAATATTAATAGTTGTGTTAGTGCATGTCCATACGAGACGGGATTCTGTTCATCACGAGTGAACTAAACCAGAATGAACGCTTAGTCTTAGACGACCACGCAGAGCAGAAAAAATTATCAACGTGTCAATCTTTAAAGAACGTTCTTTATCTCGACCAAAACTGTGTTATAACAAAAGAAAAAACTATATCTTCAGATTTACGCGCATAAAGGAAAATCGGTAACGTGTTGTGCGCCCAGAAGAAGTGCGGACTGCGGCGCAGGTTTCAGTCCCGTCCCCGAAGAGGGACCCATACACGCAGCAGTACTTGGGCTCATCCAAGACCTTGTCGGACATCAGCAGGACGACTCCCGTGAAGACGCACGTCGAGTCGATGCCAAGTTCCAGCGTATGCGCTCGCTAATGTCAAGGTCCGGCGCTTTGAAGCTGTCAAGGAGACTCCACGAAGGCCTTTCAACGGCACTTGAGGAGCAGCTTACGGGCGGCGGTGCTTGGGGAAACCCACCGGTGCACGCACCAAGGAAATTCAGCCCGTGGATGGCCCGTCCTGTACCTGCTGCTTGACACGGAACAGCCGTGGGAGCATGGTAGCATTTCGCTGTGACGCTTGGCGGGGGTGGCAACGCCAGAGCACGGCGAGGTGCCACCGCTGCTCGTGTTCCAGTAAGGTGGGCACTCCTGCTCACGGGGTCTCTGCATCGTGCTCGACTCCATGGCTCCAGGCACGACGGACCATGGCGCAGCACATGACTCGACATGCAGACAACACACGCGTGGTCACGCAACAGTCAGCGTCCCGTGTTCTGTGCGATAACATCCCCTGCAATTTTACAAAATTGCGTTAAGCATCTGTCATGCTAGTAAACGCACACGATTTAGTAGAGAGAGAGAGAAAGAATGCTTGTTTGGAAAACAAAATTGTCACTGTGAAATAGCGACGCCTGTCATACATACAGGGTAGCAGGCGCGATTTCATTTGCACGGTTTACTCCGGGGTGACGCTTTTTGATGAAGACTTTTCGTCAAGGCGAGGTTTTGACGGAAGCCCGTCTAGTCGGTAAGCATCATGATGATAAAGTACAAATAAGGACAACGAACGCTAAAAGAATACGAAATGCTCATATATAGGCTCCCTCGACAAGGAGCCTTGTTTTACAAGTGTGAGAGACTTATCTATGCAGCGATAACTGTCACTCGTTGTGAACAAGGCTCCTGTCAAGGGAGCCTAAACGTCTTTTAACAGCGGAGCTATTAAAGCCGAGCATTGCTCCGTGAAGCGTGAAAAGAAATGATCATCATCATGAACCGGCGTGCGCTCTCTTCGTCCTCCTCTTCATCCTTTGCTTCACTCCCAGAACACGTGCGCCGATTTGATCAACATGGGATGCAATAACTCTGACGCCGAGAGAACGAGTACAGAGATAGAGGGAAAGAAAGACAGAGAAACAGGGAAATTCATGTCGAAAAAAAATTATTGGCGACGCGGGATTCGAATCCGTATTTTAGTGACATAGCGGGGATACTTATCGATGAAATCAAAAGAATCTTCGTTATGTTATGGAAAAGTCCCTGCTCATGTTTAAACCTTCGTTATTAAAGATTGTCTAAAGTAAATGAATCCAAAAAAAAAAAGCACGCCGGGAATGACATTGAGAACTAAAATAGCAATATGTATTTTTTATACCTGTTGTTAAAAAAAAAGAACCAACCAAACAAAAACAGGCCTATGGAAAAAGTTAATTATATTCTATTACACTTGCACTTTCCTTACGATTGATCAGGCCCACCAATCTTTTTGCAACTTTAATGCTTTTTCATACCGTATTGTACATTTCGAAGATAAAGAACAAGTAATTAGAGTGTGACCATTTGTTGTTAGACTATGAATAGAATCCCTCGGTTACCTGATCGCTCTCGCCCAGACAGCGGATTTTTTATTTTTTATTTTTTTTAAGGAGTAAAGTGCACAAAAACTCGTACACCGCTTTTGTCCCCGATTTGGTGAGCTTTACCTAAATTAAAGTGTCAACGCGTACCAAACATTGCTCGGACTAAGACTCTAGCTCAGAATACTTTTTTTTTTTAGTTCTTTTAAAGAGGTCGACAGCTCTTACAGAAAAAGAATTCTCTTTTCTTAATGTCGGCTATTTTTATTTTTCATGTTACATTTTTCAATAATTTTGCTTAGGTTTTTTTTTTTTCAGCAACACAGCCTATGGCCGCGGAATAACGGTCGCAGATTGCTCTCACTGGTACCACCCGTCCTATCGTACGCTCTTAATAATAATAACATTAATACGCGTGGTTTTATGTGCCACTAGGCATACCCTAGTGGAGGGCTCCAGAAATTTCGACCGTCTTGGGGTTCTTTAACGGGCACTGGCAATGCGCAGTACACAGGCCTCTCTCGTTTCGCTTCCTTCGAAATGCGACCGCCGCAAACCGGGATCGCACCCATGACCTTCGGGTCAGCAGCCGAGCCCCGTAACGACTGCCACCACGGCAGATACTGTTAATCATGCTCTGCGTAAAGTGCTAGGTATATCGTGGAAACTAGACCCTTTTCATCTGGTCTGTCTGTAGCACCTCACCCGGCGCCTGATTAAGAGCGTACGTGTTCCACTAGGCTTCTTTGTAGCGCACATAGACGACAGGACAAAAGGAAGACACATATAGACACACTGGGCGCTAATGTGTCTTCCTTTTGTCCTGTCGTCTATGTGCGCTACAAAGAAACCTATTGAAGGATGTGCTACCAACAAGCCCGCATCGCATCTCTTGTGTACGTGTTCCCCTCCGATCTGCATGGTTCTTCGCGCTGTTACGAACGCAGTGAGCAAGATTATGAAACTCGGTCGAATAAGAAAAAAAAATGATGTTGATGAAGAACAGGTAAATCGGGGTTAGGCAAAAAGAAAGCGTGCGCTCACAAGGAAATTGAGCAGTAGGCTTCCAAGTGTGCAAAAGTCGCTTTGGATTGGAGATGGGCAAATGAGGTATACTCACTTGGCACTCGCTGCATCTGAAGCTCCCCTGATCTGCCTTGAACTGAACAGGGCAGCGGATACTCGGAAAAGCAGCTGGAAAGGCTTCGAATAACTGAGTGCGACGCGCAAGAGAAAGCGGGCATTCGACCGAACGCAGGCAGTCTTCTTCGTCATCAAGATGGCACGCGCGTACCGTGGCAGCTCTGAAATGATTGCTAAAAAAAGAAGGAAGAAAAATTTGCCAAAAGGATGAGTTAATATTTTCTAATTAGACCGAATTTCCTCCTTCGCGTTTGTACATGTATAAAAACGTTGGATTGCACATTTTGTCTGTTGTTTTTTTGATGAAAGAGCGTTTTTTTTTTTAGTTTTGCCTTTCTAGAATTTGAAGTTACGTAAATGAGATAAAACGTTGTTCAGTAAGCAATGGGATGTAGACTCACTGCTGGTATAACGCGAAAGGTATAGAAAAAAAAAATCCACGCATATCCATGGAGTGAATGATGATGAGTGGGCGAAGCTCCGGAGGTTCATCGGTAAAAACCGTGAATCTTTCGGCAATCTTGCCCAGTACATCATCAAAGACGTGACAAACACTGTGTGTATATATTAAGAAAATTTTATTTATTCGTGAGCCGTGATTTTCCGTTTTCGTACTGGAGCCGTGTTTTCTTCGTTGGTCGTGAGCCGTGGTGGTTACCGTTTACATAAGCCGTGGCTTCCGTTCCGCCTTCATTATAACGGCTTTATGGTCGGTGAAGTGGAGGGATAGGGGTTCTTGGATGGGTCGTAGTGGGAAGTTCGCAAAGACGAGATCGATGTTGTGGGTTGCATGTGGTCGATCACTGGATGGCACCACAGCGCCATCTAGTGATCATTCTGAGACCTAGAGGTGGCTACGACGCTTATTCTTCATCGTCATCATCGTCATCGTTATGACGCATAGTCATAACGATGACGATGATGACGATGAAGAATAAGTGATGAAAAATTTCGGACCCCGAAATTTTTATTATTTATTTTATTCAATCTTTCTCGATTTTTTCGGTGATGATGATTTTTCGCTCACAACCAACGACGCTGGCGCCTACGCCGGCGCCTACGCCTACACCGACGCCGACGCTGGAATTTCTGCGAAACGAGCTCTTTAACGCTATCGCATTAAAGGACCCCTGACACCAAATTTGGAAACTGGAGGTGCTTGGGTCGTTTGAGACTCTTGCATGCGGGGGCACTTCTCCCCGATTATTAGGGGCGAGCGTTGCCTATAAGATATTTTAATTTGGTTTTAAAGTAAAGGTGAGTGCTCATCCGAGCAGTCTGGTAAAATCGACATTTTCCGTGGTTTTACGTAGACAGAGGCTCCCCTCGTGACGTTGCAGAGGTCAAGCAAGTATGGTCGGCATCGGAGAACATTTTCGGGGTGCGCACAATACCCCGACTGGCACCCGGCGAGGACTATTGTTCGTCACCCCTCTCGCTCTGTTGTCGGGCTGCTCTCAGGGTGGTTTTGGCTGCTTGCGCCAGGAATGCTTTTCTTTTTTACTGAGGGGGGACACGCTCAACGCACCCACATCGTTTTATTCTTCACCGCCCTCGGGTCACCCTATTTGGAAACGGCACGTTCAGCGTCACCGAAGCTTGAGCGCATGTAGTCTCAGGCGCTTCCACGCTGTGGGGCGCTAGTTTCTTATGGTATTTAGGCGGGCGTTTCGAACTGAAGCAAAATCGTCCTGAATTAACGACGCTAGCATTAATTATACGATGCGTTAGAGCATTTACGATTCAATTTCGGTATTACCAGACGCAAAGCTACAAATTACTGTAAAAAAGTCGCAAACAAAGCTTTTGCTGTCAGGGGTCCTTTAATATTATATTGTGATTCTGGGCTCTATCGTCTCATTTTTCCACTGTCTGCAGCGTAGAAGGATTCACCCACGATGGTCTGCGTGCCGTGCCGTGCGCGTCTCATGCCGTGTCGGTTCGCGCGTGATTTTTAGCGATAGCCGTTGCGTTTATGGCAATTGCACCAACAACTTCGGAGTATGGCTATATTGTCCGGTATACTTACGCACGAAAAAAAAAATGGTTAACTCAATAGCAACACTTCAATCGCCGCGTTGTTATATAAAGCTATGCAACCGGCGCCGACGCAAAGATCTGTGTTTTGAGACTGAAATTTTAGCTTATGTTAATCAAACGACATTACAAGGCAGATGTCTACCATATAAGAGGATTTGCTCAAAAGGCAGAAACATGCGCGTCAAGTACGTGACTGCTTTCTCCACGCGTAACTACTTCCGACTATATAATTCCTTTTGACAGATTATTCTCTCTCTCTCTCTCTCTCTCTCTCTCTCTATATATATATATATATATATATATATATATATATATATATATATATATATATATATATATATATATATATATATATATATACATATATATATATATATATATATATATATATATATATATATATATATATATATATATATATATATATATGCGTTGAGAAATGACGGACGCACGTGCGAAAATGTTTATTTCGTTCCAACGTTTCGGCAGGAGGGCCTGCCTTCGTCAGGGAATACAGCACACGGGCCTGTGCCCTGTATTCCCTGATACCGTTCCATAAAAAACCACTATTGCCCTTTTTGGCGTTCTGTACAGCAGTATTACCAAAAAAAGTGACAAGCTGTTGTATGACTTGCATTATTCGCCGCCGAAAAGCCCCCCGCTAGAATCTTGCGCTGACGTGCTATGCAGTGAAGGCGAGGCAAAGGCAAACTTTCTACTACCTTGTAGTTGTTCAGCTGGAAAATGTTTTTCTCCCTTAAAACAAAAACTGCTCTTTGGAAACTTTCTGTATGTCTTGTCAACAGATCATACTATGCAACAATGTATAAGCCATATTTTTACTTGGACCGCTACATTGAGAAAATGAAGTCTCAATATGAGTCAAAATGGCATTTTTTCCAACTTTGTCACAATATTGTGGCAATGTTTTTGCTTCATACGCTCCCGAAGTATTTTGATCATTTATTATGGGAACCCATGAAACACATAATGTGAATATATTACTCGCGAAAAAAATCTGTGCTTTTTATAAAATACGCCAAACATGCAGCATATTGCAATTTTTCGCCAACGCCAAAAATAAAGAAAGTTAAGACTAAAATGAATAAACTATCATTGTCATGAAACATCAGCGCCTTAAAATTATGGAAAAAATTGTTTCGTAGTAATTCCTCAGAACAGTAATTTCATAGAAATTATTTAGCGCGAACAGTTTCACTTGGGTGCCCAAAGTTCGAAGCGCCCTCTAGGCAACACAAATTTTTTTTTTTGCGAAAAATAACGCCTCAATAACTACTTATCACACTAACATATACCTGGACAATTTTTTTTCAGCAGGATTGGAGATGGTCGAAAATTGACCTGGTACACTTGATATGGAATGACCCATATATATATATATATATATATATATATATATATATATATATATATATATATATATATATATATATATATATATATATATATATCCTAAAACAAAACTACTCTCTCCAAAGTTTCCGTATGTCATACCAACAAAGCATACTACACAAAGATGCATAAGCCATATTTTTACTCGGGCCGTTACATTGCGAAAAAAATGCCGCAATATGGGTCAAAATGCTATTTTTTCCAAGTTTGTCGCACTATTGTGGCGATATTTCTGCTTCATTCGCTCCTGCAATATTTTTATCATTTATTATAGGAACCTATAAAGGCCGCAATCTGAACATATCACCCGCCAAAAATTTTTTTGCTTTTTATACAAAACGCTAAACGTGCAGCATTTTGCGATTTTTCGCCAATGCCAAAAACAATGAAAGGGGTTCGATCCTCGCTCGGACCCCGAAATTTTTATTATTTATTTTATTTCATCTTTCTCGATTTTTCGGTGATGATTTTTCGCTCAGAACCAACGACGCCGGCGCCGCCACCGACGCCGGAATCCTGCGCTGATGTGCATAGCACAGCAGCGCAGGATTCCGGCGGGGGCCCTTTCGCAGCGAATAATGCAAGACATACAACTTCTTGCCACTTATTGTAGTATTATCGCTGAATACAACGCCAAAAATGGCAATAGTGCTAAAATTACGGAACGGTATGTTCCCCTTTGTACCATCAAAGGGCAGGTAATATTCAACCGCTTCATAGTCCGAAGTGGCAGGACCATAATGTAGTTGATGGCCTGCAGGACACTGCTAGGGCATCGTGTATGGCTTTTGATAATGAAGATACATCATCTTAAGTAATAATTAACGGCGTAATTAAACTATAGTTTTGCTTAAGTTGTTTTTATGATGTTTCAGGTATAGGTCGACGCGTGATTGCTTACAACTGGTTTGCGTGATGAAATGATGTATCCTGGGTGTACACGTTCGAGATGGTTTGATACCGTGCCCATAAATGAGACGCCAGTGACCATTTCCAAGTGGGAATTAACATTTTTTAAATCCTATTTTTCTTAATGGTCTTAGGGTGCTGAAAATGTTGACAGCCCGTCACCATTACCGGACGGGTGACCCACCCGCCTCTGACGGCTCTCCATCTTTCCTTCGTTCTTTCGCATCTTCTTTTTACTTCTTTTTTCTTTCGGTCCCTCGTTTTGCAGCCGCTGACAAATACCCTGAAGTTGTCGCTGTTGCTTGCTGCGTTATTTCTTTCTTTTCTTCTTTCGATTTTCCTTCTTGAAATCTGCGTTTGGTCACCAAACTGGGTGGGTGGCCCTCTGCTGCGGGATGTGTGATGTAATTTCACTTAAATCCTCCGAAGAAGGTTGGACCGCCAGCCGAAACTGTTAGTAAAAAAAATATTTTGTTTTCCTATATTGCAGTACTTCTGAAGTTTTTCACAAGTTTTATTACGGTAGCCAGGAGTAGCTTTCGTTATCACACACACACACACACACACACACACACACACACACACACACACACACACACACACACACACACACACACACACACACACACACACACACACACACACACACACACACGCACACACACGCACACACGCACACACACACACACACACACACACATATATATATATATATATATATATATATATATATATATATATATATATATATATATATATATATATATATATATATATATATATATATATATATATATATATATATACATATATGTATATATATATATATATATATATATATATATATATATATATATATATATATATATATCGAGTGACCGTTGCCTGCTCGACAAATCAATGAACCATTGAATCAATGATTGAGTGAATCAATGCATCATTGAACATCGTCATGCATGGAAGTGTCACGCACATCCGTACCCGGCCGTGTTAAATGGTGGACGGCGTATTACGCTCGATGCATTCAAACGCAACGCAGTAAGTGTAGGAAAATTGCATGCCTGTGTTTAAATGAATTCACGATAAAAGAAACACTTCTCGTGCTTCAAGGCTGCAGTACTTGACAGACTGCTTGACAAACTTTGTGACGAGACCGAGCTTTGTAACAATTTTTAAGATTTTTAGCGAGAGAGATGGTTTTTTTTTTAAAAAGAATTTTCGTTATACCGCTGCGACCTTTGTACACTAAGATCACAGTTTTTTGTATAAACAGTGAAGTATATAGTCAGTGATTGGCGACGCGATTGGTTGATCTTTTTTCCCACTTGTGACCACCAGGAACATGCGGCTGTTTTTGCACCTCATGTGGTTTCCACGTTATCCGCTTCCCGGACAGCATTCTGCTTAGCGCACAACCTATTCGGCATGCGGCGCTGCTCCATGCATGGGTGTTTCTTGGCATCCGGATAACAAACGCCCGTCGAGTCACTGGGTGCATGCGTCACTCGGAAACGTGAGGAATGACGTTGTCTGGCAATACATAGCCCGATAGCTGCTATTGTTGGAATAATCTAGCTCTAACGTCGCTCGCTCTTCGCGCCGCCACGTTTACGAGAGCTATAGACATCGTTTTTTTTTTTTCTTTTTTCTTAAGCGTTCGTAATCACGCTCTTGTGACCGTGACTGAATTGTTGACGTGCTTTGGGGAACGTCGAGATCAGCAAACTGACGCCGCACGGAGCTGATGCGGTAGGCCAAAACGTCCTCCGCCGGATGTAAAGATAATCACTTCTGCATGATAATGCCTCGCGCAGCACCCGTTTACAGTGAACTCGTTGCAGACGGCAACGCGAGCTGCTGCTTGTCATCGTATTTTACTCGGAGCAACTCCTACAGATATGTCTGTGTGACGGTTCAGTTCTCAGAGTGCTTTCTTCTGCGCGACGCTCACGAAGAGGTCGAAGAAGAGCGAATAAATCCGGCCCTACCGCGGCAGCGATCTGCTGCATCAGTGTACAGTTATTCGCATCTTACGACAAAATATGCGACCTCCACATGCCCGCGCTCTGGAGAATTACGATATCGTGCATGTGTATGTGTGTGTGTGTGTGTGTGTGTGTGTGTGTGTGTGTGTGTGTGTGTGTGTGTGTGTGTGTGTGTGTGTGTGTGTGTGTGTGTGTGTGTGTGTGTGTGTGTGTGTGTGTGTGTGTGTGTGTGTGTGTGTGTGTGTGTGTGTGTGTGTGTGTGTGTGTGTGTGTGTGTGTGTGTTGCGACATAGAGTTGCCGTAAAAGCATAATATTTTGTTTGTGTAGGTTTATTAAATGTGCGCCGTTAGGTCGGTGTTGTGTATGAAGTGAAGCAGTGGCTTGTGGAATCTGTTATTATGTATCCAGCGGTCATAACTGGTCGTGTCACTGTAGCGAAGACCGGCTTGCAGGAGGTGACAGGAGCGGTCCGACTGCAACCCATGTCAGGTATGTACATATAAGATGGTACGCATCTGCTTGC
>JALIZH010012704.1:0-77409 GCA_030522465.1 Rhipicephalus appendiculatus | reverse complement strand
ATCTTTTTCGCATCCTCGTTGTACAAGCCGTTGCGCGTGTATTAAACAGAAGAAAGAAAATAACACGAAAGGAAATATTTCTTCCGGCTAGTGACACGTGTTGCGCCTGTCGACGGGCGTGGGGGGGTAAAGATGGGGGGTCGGTTTGGGGGGGTGGGGGGGTGCGCTCCCCCCCAACGGTGCGTGAGATCGGCGAAGCACGACGCGGCGCTGTGAACGAAAAAAACGAACGAATGGAATAGAGGAGACATAAGTAAAGAAAGAAAAGCTTGAGAAACGTGCGCGAGTGCGCGCGCGCCGCTATTGCGTCATCCCAGTCACGTAACACGAAGAGCGGGCCGCGCAAAATTTCCTAAGAGGGGGTAGGGAGGTGGTGGCAGCTATATATGCACCTTATATAGGCGGCGCGCCGCGTACGCGTTTCAAGTTCACGTCTCCCCGTATAATGTTTCACGGCGGAAACAAACTAAGCAGAGGGAACCCAACAATCAGTGTTTCTTGTTGTCGGGAATGTAGCCGCGCGCGCGCGTTGCCGAGTTGCCTGCTTTACTCGCTCGCGTACTTGTGCAGCTGTTGTTCTTTTGATAATGCTTTTGTTTTGCTTTCTTTTTGTTCTTTTTTTGTTTTTCTTTGTTTTTTTTATTTTTTGATGGGACTACTCAGGAACCGCACGTCCTGTTAGAAAGGTCGCTATGATCTTGCATCTGCGGTGATCTTTTGGGGCCGCTTTCATATCTCATTTACATGACGGGTTGGTAAAGAAAAAAAAACAAAAGCGAGGGGGGGGCTGATAACGTTCCTCAAGCCTACTAGTGCCTAAAAGACGTTAAGTTGGAATTGTGCAAAAAAAAAAAGTCCACAGTTACGCGACAAAACAACGATATGTTAATGAGGCACACTGCAGCGGTGTACTTCGCGATGACCTTGACCCATTGAGGTTGTTCCGTGTGCATCTAAACGTAAAGGCCTGACCACACGTGCGCGTTGAAGCGTGTCAGCGCGTGGCTTTTTGACGTGGCGTCGTGCCCTCTCCTTATTTAGAGAGAGGGCACGCGGCTACGCGCCCTCTCTCTCCATAGGGAAAAGGCGCGACGCCGCGTCAAAAAGCTACGCGCTGACACGCTGGAACGCGTGCATGTGGTCAGGCCTTAAGTTTGCGACTGTTATTGAATTTCGCCCCGAACACAGTGTGGCCGCCGTAGCCCAGAGTCGAGCCCACGTCCTCCAGCTGAGCGTAGCACGCCTTGGCCGTTACGCTACCGCGGCGAGTAAAATAATTATATCAGTTGGATGACATCAGCGATCTCCAATTTAGCTCTAATTAATGAATGGCTTAAATGCTCTATTCATGTGAGATGCAGCGGCCAAGTACTGCATCAGGGTGGCCAATCCTGCTCTGGTGAGGGAGTGCATTACCGGCTGTGGTCGCCAGTGAGGCCGCACCCCAGACCTCTTTATGCAATTCCATCATCACGCGCTTTTTTTATTAATCCGGTCGGGAATTGTCTGGCACCGGGATTCGAACCACGGACCTCTTGCATGCGAGGCTGATGCTCTGCCTCTAGCTATGCTTAAAGAGGAAGAAGGTATATAACAGCTGCATCTTACCGGTGCTTACCTACGGAGCAGAATCCTGCAGGCTTACAAAGAGGGTTCAACTTAAGTTGAGGAGGACGCAGCGAGCGATGAAAAGGAAAATGATAGGTGTCACCTTAAGAGACAGGAAGAGAGCAGAGTGGGCCAGGGAACAAACGGGTGTTAAGGCTATCATAGTAGAAATCAAGAAGAAATAGACATGGGCCGGGCACGTAGCGCGTAGGCAGGATAACCGCTGGTCATTAAGGGTAACTGACCTGGATTCCAAGAGAAGGCAAACGCCTGAGGGGGAGACAGAAAATTAGGTGGGCAGATGAGATTAAGAAGTTTGCAGGTATATCGTAGCACCAGAAAGCACAGGACCGGGATTGATTGGCGGAACACGGGAGAGGCCTTCTAGCCAGGCTGATGATGATGACTGGAATGGGTACAGTCGTTAACGATATGAAAGGGAACGCTGATATTACCTTTTAAAGGTAACAATATTGTGGGGTATTTTATTAGACCCATCCTCTTCATCTGTACATTATCATCATCATAATGCGTTCGGTCATGCATCATCGTCGTCGTGTATGATCATCATCGTGTTGGGTTCAGCCTAGCTGTTCGCTGCCGGGTTCTCGGGCAAATAAAGGTCGTCCAAACCAAGACTTCATACGTGGTGGAGGTGCGGGGTGTAACGTGCACTGGTGTAACGTGCACTGACATCGCACATTACACGAACCTCTATCACTTCGCCATCCACCGAAATGCGACCGCCGCGGCCGGAATCAAACCAGCGACCTTCGGTTCAGCAGCCGAGCACACTACTGCTCCACCGCGGCGGGCACCTATTGAAGGTCATAGTGGCTAAATGCTATGCGCAGACCACCGCGGTTGAGCAGTGGTTATGGGGCTCAGCTGCTTAACCGAAGGTCGCTGGTTTGATTCAGGCTGCGGCGGTTACATTTCGATGGAGGTGAAATACTAGAGGCCCGTGTACTGTGCGACGTCAGTGCACGGTAATGAACACCAGATGGTCGAAATTTCCGGAGCCCTCCACTCCAACGTCTCTCATAATCATATCGTGGTTTTGGGACGTAAAACCCCAGATATTAATACTAAATGGTATGGGCCAAGCGCAAAAAGTGATCAGGCGGAAATGTATATCTTGCAATGCAATACGTCGCCCATGTCTGTCAGTTCGAACGGGACACGAAACACAAGAAAGTACACGACGTCGTGTTTCGTGTTTCGTCAGTGCTTCTTACTTTGTTGTGTTTCTTGTCCTCTTTGCACTGACCGTTATGAGTATGTTCCAACTAGCCCAATTTGCTACATTACTCGAATACGTCGCGTTCATATCGGTACACTGCAAGTAATCTTTGATTAAACGAGGAATTCGGTGTTCCCTCCCATATTGTCACGTGGTCGTGACGTCGACGAAGGCAGTAGGCAGTAGTCCGAGATGAAACACTTTATTTGGGCCGAACTTGTGGCCGGTAAACTGAAGGTGAGATTACAGCAATAAACGCTGGCACTGATAGCGGCGAACAGAGCGTCGGCCGTCGATCAACTGAACATCGTTGGAACGCGCCGGCTTTTATGAATCACGCGTCGAACATTCTAGCCTTATCACTAGTCGTCGCGAAAGCTCTGGAATAATCTTGAGTGTTACCGTCTTGCGTACACTCTTAACAAAACGATCTACTACAACCGAGAAGCTTCTGAAACAATAAGGCGCGGTCTGCGCCGAGTACTGCTGATAGTCTTTGTGGGCGGAAACCGAATACAGTAAAAGAAACGCGCGTGGCAATATATCTCACGACTGTACGTTTTGTGTACTGATAACGCACGGAGTATTGACACGTAGATACTGGAAGGACTGGAAGGACAGGCAGTTCTTAGACGGGCAGGCAACCCTGTGCTTCAGAAATGCGATAAAGGGAGAGGTGTAAATACGGCTGCGCGAATGGGGACCCCCCGTCCAGCTCTGACTTGAGCTGGAGGGGGGAGAGGTGGGAGTGAACATAAGGTAAGGGGGGCACATACGCACGGTCGCACGCAAACACACACGCACACGCGCGCGCGCGCACGCGCACGCACGCACGCACGCACGCACGCTCAAAGCTGCCTTGTGAGAGGCTGGGCGACTCCACCTTGAGTAAAGTACGGCGTCCCTTTGAGCAAAGGGAGCAGTCGTGCATCTTTCTGCCCGCATTTATAAGTTAACAGGAACAAAGACGCCCCGTCACGTTCGAAGGTCCTCTCGCGTTAAATCGGCTTACAAGTCGTACGGCAAACACATAAGAGAAGTTAATAATACACATACGAAAGCAAACATCACTAAGCCGCTAGCAGGCACTCCCAAATACGGTGGCACGCCTTGTCTCCACCTTGAAGCACCTCGCAAGAAAACAAACACGTCATAACGCGTCTTTCGTGTTGTGTCGTTTCCCACTCCCAGGAGGGGAGTTTGTCTGGCCTAACCGGCAAACGTCCTGTTTCACGCAGTCTCCTCTGTGTGCCGCTTCCCAACGAAGTGTTTGTTCGGCTTCACCACTGGACGCCAGGAAGTCGCCGTGGGGTTTGCATTGTATAATTCGCCGCACGTGTACCGTATTTACTCGCGTACGGCCCACACTTCATTTCCTTCCTTTCTTTTCTTTTCTTGTTCTGTAGTCTTAGCAGGGAGCGGCTCTTTCAAGAGTCCGGCGTATGAAGGGTTGCCGTTGGGTGGACATGAAAAGGCGCCAGAACTCACGCCAAAAGCAGCCAAAGTAGCCATGTCATTTGATATTATCGCCGAATTTCTAGCCAAATAGAACGGAAGCGGTATTATCAACAGAGTCTTTACTATTGATGAATAAATAAAAGCATTTTAGTAAGTAAAACCACAAGTTTAAACAAGAGCCATGGCGCCAACTGGAAATTTTCGTCGCCAACGGGGTCCAAAAGTAGCCAATTTGGCGCAAAGTAGCCACCAACGGCAACACTAGGCGTATGGCTATTCTATTTAAATCACAACGACATATCGAAAGATGTGCGCATAATGCAAAAAAAAAAAGATAACTATAATAATAGCAATATTAATAAAATAAAATAATGCGTACGTACTCGAATCAAATCATTCCAACAGATAATTAGGCCGAGGAGAACATAGGGGACCTTAACTGTTGTGTTTAAAAGGACACCAAAGTGTACGATTGAATCGGTTCAGATTGATAAATTTTACTCTGAGAACTCTATTATCGTTAATTTCAACATTATATGCTTACTAGTAGAGGAGAAATCAAGGTCGAAGTTTCATTTTGAAACTCGCGCCGAAATTTTCGCGCGTGACGTCACAGATTTCAAAGTATATTTTTCGTATTTTGGTGACATTGGCTCAACGAAATGTCCAGCTTAGTATGTTAACTCGATGGCCCCCCTCAGAGGCCAATGTGCTTCATTTTTATCGATTAGGAACTACGTACGACCTATTAGACGCCGTCAAAATCTATGACGTCACGAAGTTTGGTGCGAGAATTTCAAGGTGGCGTCGCCACCCGCATTTTCTTTTCGTGCGTTTCGTCACTTACCAAGCGTCTTGTCGCTGTATTTTCGCTATTGTGAAATTGTAATATACTAGTACGCGAAAAATCGTTTTTCTCCTCAGTGCACATTATAAAGCGGGGTACTAACTATGACGTTAATTTAAATGAATTAAGTTTTCACCTAAAATGCGATGTACCAACTAGGCCCAACCGAAGTTTTATTAAATGAATTGAAGTGGACGAAACATCACCTTTTCCGACGGTGGGATCCGAACCCACAACCTTCTAATCGCCTCTTTCTTTTGTGGCTACGTATTGCGTGTTTCCTTATCCTAAAGGCCCCAACCGAGTAACTTCCGGTCGCTGGCAGAGTCACGTGACCTGTGCAGATACGTCACGAATGGCGTCATCGGTGGAGTAGCACGTCGCTAGGGCATCGCTGTCCAGTCTTGTTCTGTAACTAGTGATGCTGGTCAAAATAGGGACCACCGCGAAGCAGCGGGGCGTAGGTGACAGGGCTACCGCCGTGACACGGGCCCAACCACTGTACACTGGCCAAACCGCGATTACTTATGCAACGTCAGGCAGAACCTCTCCTTATAATTCAGATCTCGGAGGTGGTGTGACGTCACGTGTGACGCTACTGCTCAGGTCACGTGACCCTTCGCCCGTGACGTCGACCGGGAAGCTCCGCTACTGTGCTCTAGGATACGGAAAACACCGCGCCCTGTAGACGAACCTGCGTCCTGGGGCTTCGCAGCGTCACCATACATAAGCAACAACTGCGCGCGTATTATCTTCGTTCCCCCCAGAGTACGGCGTACGGTCTGGTAATGAGCTCATCTTACGCGACTAAATACGGTATAACTGCGTGCCGCCGAAACTAGGCTTCGCACGTGTTACACGCGAGTGCGTGTGTATGAAAGGACAAGGTCGTCGTGGAGTGCCGGAGAATGGGAGCGAGAGACTGTACTAGCACGGAGGGGCGGGGGATAGAACACGTGCGCTATCTGGCGGCGAACGCTGTCAGCGCGCGCGGCCGCATTCCCACCGAACGTGCGAGCAACGAACGTGCGACTACTACGTATACATGTATACGTATGCGTGTGTCTGCATGGTCGCTTGGTGCATATGCGGGTTTGTGTTTTATAACTATTACTGACCCGTATGCACGCCGCCGTGTGCGCGTGTGAAGGGCACACACTAAAAGAAGAAAAAAAACGCATCTAACAATGCAAACCATCTAACGTACTCTCCGGGACGAAATCAGGCAGTACATAGACAAACACAGCGCTATGTTTGTCCGCGCACTATCGACTTCGCCGGACGTTAGCTATACCTTCGTACATTTGTGACTTCGTTCCCCTGTTGTTAAGGTCTGTGTTCTCTTGTCTTCCCGGTTAAGTAGTTAACCTGCAACCATTCCGCTGCAGTCGTCACGTTCGATGTACACGTGTGCTCTCCACGTGTGCTTGCTGGTATGTTTGTGTGGGCATCTGCCCGTCCGTGTACACTAAGCTTGTGTCAGTGGGCGAGTCTCTCAGTGTGTGTGCATGTTTGTGTGTGCCTGATATATAGAAAGTGTGTGTGTGTGTGTGTGTGTGTGTGTGTGTGTGTGTGTGTGTGTGTGTGTGTGTGTGTGTGTGTGTGTGTGTGTGTGTGTGTGTGTGTGTGTGTCTGTGTGTCTGTGTGTGAGTGTGTGTGTCTATGTGTGCGTGTGTGTGTGTGTGTGTGTTCATGAACTCGCCTTCGCGCTTACATATGCAGTGTGAATAACAAACAAAAAGAACGTGAGGGTGGCACTATACGTCAACGCTATTGTGCTGCACAGATTCAACTTCTCGTGGCATTGATTTGTTCGTATTGGGACGCATTATACAAAACACACGGAATTCACGCAGAAGTGGCTCTGATCACTGAAAGTGCTGATTGAAAAGCTAGTCAAATGCAGCGCCGACATCTTGCAACTCAAATCGTTGTTAGAAACGAGCACTTGTTTCAGAAACATTTAAACCACGGAAAGCAAAAAAAGAATCATTAAAGCACCAAGACATGCATACACACGCACTTATACTCACACGCTCACTTACTCACGCACGCACGCACGCCCGCACTCAGCGAAGGCGCATAACTAACAACTAACGAGGAACACGAAAACAGCGTGCAGGTAGACACATATCAGACACACATCAAAACACGAAAACAGGTAGACACATATCAGCCCGTATTAGCGACGTCTGCGTGTGCGTGGTTACCCGATGGTTGCGGTTAGTGATGTTGCTTGCTCTGATTACCCGCGAATGATTGTATAGCTTCGAGCATAATAATATAATAATAATATGTGGGGTTTAACGTCCCAAAACCACGATATGATTCGAGCAAACGACCGTCTCCATTAGGAGGCAGCCGACGCGTGTAAGTGCCCTTCTTCCGTATTTTGGGAAGCACTAGCTTCCCAGCTCGAATTAAGCGAGCGTCTTTTCCGGTGACGCGAAAGAAGCTCGGCTTGTTTACGTGGGAAGCACAGGGTGGATCACTCAGCGGGCATGGTACGATTGCGTGAGCCCGCTTCTTAGCCGCTACGTATTCTTTTTCACCTTCTCGTTTCAGTTAAAGAAGAAATGACTTTTGACTTTACTAGAGAAAGATATGGAGAGCTTATATAGAGAGCTTATATAGACGTCTGCTCCGAAGGTGGGTTCACAGGCCTTCCGGTTCATGACGTCAGTCTGGAATGCGTCCCCATTAGGTGCAGGCCAGTGTGCATCCGCCATAGTGGAGAAAATGCCGCATACTAATAAAGTTGTATCCGGCTATACAGTTAAAAATTTGTCTTTGGGAAGTGCGCAGTTTGCGGAATACGCAGTCTGTGGAAGTGAGCTTTTTGTCTTGAGTTCTTTTTTTTTTTTTTTTTTTTTTTTTTTTTTTTTTTTTTTTTTTTTTTCACTGATGGGTGCCAAAAGTGGCGAGCATTCGAATACGCGTCGCGTAAATATATGGCTGCTCCTTCCTACCCCCGATAGCTTATGCACGAAACCCTTCCGCACGGTTATGCCCATGCACGCGGAAGAAGGCGATCGCGATACGCGAAAGTTTACCCACTAGGTATCCGAAAACCCGGCCGCGACCAAGCGTTGCGACCGGCCGACCGCGGAGTTTGCCTACCGCAGCGCCGCCGAACGGATCACGAAACGCCCGAATATAATTGACGCATGGCTTCCGAGATAGCGCGCCGGCGTGTTATTCGGAGGCCATGGTTGACGCGTATACGTAGCTGCGCGCCACTCCCACCGTGATTGCAGTGCGCGGGTCACTTATGTGCATCGTCGGTCTTATATCGTCGATATGTGCGGGCTCCTATAGGACACGCACACAAGCACGCAGCAAGGTTCATCTCACGGCGTGCATAAGTGCGAACTCGTGTCGTCTCGTGTTGTTCCTAGCTGTTTCCGTTCGGTTCGAAACCATTCATCGAAGGCTATAGCAATAATCTGCAGACACGTTTGGGCGCCCAGGCCTCTCTTCGTTGCACCTCCAGTTTTTTTCACTTTTGCTGTTGATGTTTCGTCGTTCGCTTGTTTGTTCGTTTGTTTGCTTATTTGCTTGATTTATTGAAATGTAGAAGCGTCGTCGTTTCGTTTGGTGATTCTTTCGCATCTTTGTTCTTTTGAGTTTGTTCGTGGGGCGCCGTGCGCGAAGTTAAGCCTAAAATTAGGCTTACCTTCAGGTGGCGCACATCCCCAGAGACGAATGGCACCATCAAGTAGGCAAAGAAAGAAGCGAAATATTTATCATACTCGTACTTCTCATATCATTATGGTGTTGTTCAAATCACGCGACAGCGCAGGGGGGGGGGGGGGGTGTTAAACCACTATTTATGACGTATATTCGTGCGCGTGTTTCTACGTGTGCGTGTAACATATAAAAATGCAAAAGTGAAAAACCACCAGTTAGGAAAGCAGTACTTGGTTACACCTGATCGAGCTATATATATGGAAATACAAGAAGTATGAACACACCGTGCTATCTCAAGAACAACGGAGAAAACAGAAAAGCAACAAATATATGTTAAGCGCAACTCGATTGCGTACCACCTTTCCTTCCATAAATATTCCGGAGCCCCTCGCTATCGCAAAAAAAAAAAGGGGGGGGGGGGGGAAGCCTGACGTGTGCGTGCCTGGCCTACAATTCTTTTTTTTTTTTTTTTCAAGTTATCGCATTGCGAAGTGCTCTCTCCTAAGTGTTATCTTCCTCCATGATGCCGGAAATCGTACATTCGTCCACGCGCTCAGCGGCGCAATTAACACTTCAGCTGCCACTGGCAACAACGACGGCCGTGCGCTCGTACCCAGGCAACAATGCAATGCGGCAACATAAAATGACAATTCACCTCGATAAAAAATCAGATTGCCATATCGGAAACCGCTGATCGCCGACTAGCCCACGATCGAGAGACCATCCATTACTGGAAAACGGCGCGTACAAATACGGATGTCACCGGGACTTCTCGCCTACGACGCCGCCACCAAAATCTGCGAGTTATAACAAGCTTCGCCTAAAAAGAAGAAGAAGAAGAAATGAATGGGAATGCAGTTATTTCACCGCAGCTCATGACTTCGTCCGGTGAAAGTAGCACGGGCCGTACGTCCGCACGTCCTATCTCTGCCTATGCTGACAAACGGGCTTGACCCTCCTCCGGGCGCCATCTTGAATCGTACAGCGCGCCACCTTTAGTTCGTGGACATTGAGACGCATAGTCACCTTGAAGCGGCGCGCTAATGTATTTTTCATAGAATAGACACGTATTAACGCGAGAGCGTTAAAGAGCTCGTTTCGCATAAATTCCGGTGTCGGCGTCGGCGTCGTTGGTTGTGAGCGAAAAATCGTCATGTCCGTGACCGAAAAATTGAGAAAGATGCAAAAAAAATAAATAAAAATTTTCGGTTCAAAGTTAGAATCGAATCCAGGCCATGTGCATGGCGAGCAGGTGTTCTACCACAGAGCCACGCTATTTGCTTGAAACTGCTTCGGAAAAGAACACTATATGAATGTCATGTAGTTGAGGGAGTCTCCTTAACGCGTGTAATATTGCATGGAATAAGCGTAGAATTACACCAGGCGTCAAAACATGTGAATCGCTCAACGAGTGGGTGTTTTAAAGGCCCACCCATTACAAAGTGCTCTGACATATTTAATCATCATCAGAAGCATCAACAAAATGAACTGCTGTGTAGGCTCGCGTGTTTCTCTACGCGGCGTAGTGGGCTCTTTTGGTGATTCGCAAAATGAATAATTATGGCGTAGTGGGCACTTAACAACCGTGCTTGCCCTAAGCATTCAAGGATACTTTTAAACGGCCAATGTTACGCGCACAGTCGTTCGTTTCCTTACGGCGCGGTTGAGGCATGCACCGACAACCGAAGCAGGCTAGCAGTTCAGAAGGCGATGCGCACGAGGCCCGATGACGCTGTCGCGTTCTGCTGTTGAAGGCGAAGCTCAAGCGTCGTCCTCCGAGTTTTAATTATTGTATGCTACCCTAAGGATTGCTTAACCGATGCGGAAGGGAAGGAACCAAATGAGGAATGTCTTTCTATATATATACGCCACATCATTCCCAGCTTGCTCTACCATTAATATTCGGAGACGACATTTGGGTTGGCGCAGAATGATTAACCTTTCCGGGAACCTGGCGGTCAAACACCGTAACAGTGATTGCTATAATCGAGTTAAGCGACTATCACCTCGGAGCACAATGAATGTCTTCAAACGCGTTTATTATGATTAACAATCTAAGGACGGGTGCCCCCGGATATTAAGGCGCGGGTTGTAATCATGAAAGATGAACTACGCCGGCGACAATCTTGGTCGGCGGAAGGACATGCGTTGTCGCATAAATGGACATAAACGCTTAATAGGCGAAGGAAATGAATGTCTGTACGTCGGCACTACTAACATGGCAGTACTTACAGATGAATGGCAAAACGTAAGACTGATATAATCACTTGTAATCGCACCTTATAAAGTTCTGCATATTATGTGTGCGCGAATATATGCTTGAGGGCTCGAAATGAACGTCGAATTGCAGTCGCACGAACAAAGGAACCGCCCGAAATTATGCCTCGTTAAAAAGGTGCATCGGAGACTGCATAAACAAGTGTCAAAACAGGCGTCCACTTGCAGACACGGGAATGTGAATGTTGTTTATGTTTTTATTAAGGCCCTTACCAAGGCCTAGAGCTATTCATGAGCACTTTTCATAAATGAATGAATGAATGAATGAATGAATGAATGAATGAATGAATGAATGAATGAATGAATGAATGAATGAATGAATGAATGAAAATTATCTAGCACATTTTTAGCTATTGTATCATGCTACGGCACTTTGGTATACTGTATCAATGTGTGAATGTTCGCTATATCCGCGATGAATGGGAGACAGCATCAAAAGCCTTTTAGTCCTTTGCATGTGTTATTCAAGTAAACTCTTCGTAACTCGAAAATGATTGACGGTAAGGTGACGCTCTCCGTTTATTTTTCTTCATATATGGAGTCCCTCGTTTATTTTGCATGCAAGTTGTGGTCGTTGCTGCGATAACACCGTCGGCAGCTCGGTGACAGAAGACGTCGTAAACTGGGCTTTCCTAAGCGGGCACGCTATCAGGAGGAGGTCGATGCGATCGAACCCCAGTACTTGTTGCGATGATTAGGATTACAGCGATCATGATAATGATAATGAGGAGGTGGATGAATGTTTCCTGCGCTACTGTAGTCACAGTATTGCAGGAAACATGCACTACTGTAGTCACTGTTTCCTGCAAGCTGTAGTCCTCTGCTGTGACTACAGCTTTGCGAATGTTGCCTGCAATCGCTACGCCCGAGCGTCACCTGTCAGCCGCGGCGCTGTCACATCCGCTGCACTTGAGTGCGTCTGGTTCATCACATTCGGTGCACTTGAGTACGGGGTGGTCTTACGTTGCGAATTTGCTCTGTGCGTCGCATTCACAGCGCTGTAACTTGTAATGTTTAGCGTCGCCGAGTGAACGCACGTAATGCGACGACGAGCTAGGTCCCGTCTTTCACCACCACGCCAGCGTTACGTCAGACGCTGGGTTTTCTTTACTACGCTATTGTTGTAGTGGTACATCTCCCGACTTTGTTAGAGTCGGCCAGGTCTGGTCGCACGGATCCCAGTTAGGCACTGATGCGTACGGAGCGAGGGAACCACAAAGGGGGCAGCAAAAAGAAAGAAAGAAAGAAAGAAAGAAAGAAAGAAAGAAAGAAAGAAAGAAAGAAAGAAAGAAAGAAAGAAAGAAAGAAAGAAAGAAAGAAAGAAAGAAAGAAAGAAAGAAAGAAAGAAAGAAAGAAAGAAAGAAAGAAAGAAAGAAAGAAAGAAAGAAAGAAAGAAAGAAAGAAAGAAAGAAAGAAAGAAAGAAAGAAAGAAAGAAAGAAAGAAAGAAAGAAAGAAAGAAAGAAAGAAAGAAAGGAAGAAAGAAATGGGACATGAGGTACACGGTAGTTAAGAAAGCGTGGAGGGACGGAAGAAAGGGATCTTCGCCCGTGAGCACAAACAAGACAGTACACAAAGCGCGAGAAACAAAGGCCGGAGGGTTGACAGCTGTCGCCCGCGGTAATTCTCGGGCACGGCGACACTTGTCATTTGAGTCGGCGATGACCGCACCACTATTAGGACCGGTCCCTCCTCGACGTAAAACTGGCTCCCAACGCTGGTGGACGCGCTTTGACAACGGCTCTCGGGGTTGGTTACGCAGCGCACAACTGGAGGGGCAGCCCGCGTATTCTGGGTGGGTGAAAGACATAGGCGTGCGCACGAGGGGGGGCAGGGGGGAGGGGAGGCGCAAAAGTCACCTAAGAAGGGAGGGGGGGGCGCAAAATCTGCCCCATACATTGACTTAATAGGGAGGGGGGAGCTGTGACACACCTTCGCCCCCCCCCCCCCCACCCCCCCCGTGATGGGACCCTACGAACGCCTATGAAAGCCCTTTACACTTTATTCACCTTTGGTTCAGACTTTTGGATAAAGTAGAGAGGATGGCACGGCCGTATCGACCGCCACCACGTCACGTTATATCACAGGAGGACATGAACGGCGCTGCCAGACCCTCCCAGAACCTATACTTGTGCTCTACGCTCTTAATCGTGTCCCTGCGTCAAGTGATGGATGTAACCAGGACATCAGACCTTTTTTGGTCTAGTTTCCCGGCTATAACTAGCAGTTTACCCGGGACCCGAGAAAGAGTGTATGGTCGGTTTCAACCTAAGGGCCCCCAGGACTTCTGCATGCCTGTCATTCACCCATTCGAGAGAGTCCTAGACCTTAAAATTTCCCTTGTTTCGTTCATTCATGGCAAGGGTCTCGTTCTGGCAGAAACCAAAATTCGTCCATGGTGTGTGTACAGTAAATTGGCCTCATCCATCCTATGTGCACATATTGGTCGACAAGCCCTGCAACTCACCACTAGTCCACTAAAAAGGAAGAAGGGAACAAACGGGCAGCAAACACCAATTAATATTTCTCGACAGACGTACCCAATAATTGAGAAAAGACTTAATGAACTGTCGGAATTAACGCAGTCATAAACGGGCCCGGCACGTTCGTTGGCATGATTAACTTTACGTTTCATATGACCGCAGCTTTCTCCTCGTCGTTTCAGCTAAACAAACACCAATGGGCCCTGCTTCAATATAAACAATATACTGTTTTAATTGTCCGCCTCAATTACGATTAATCCAATACCTACCCTAAGTATAAAAACCGAAACACTAATAGTAATAATAATTGTTTCGGTTTTACAACCTAAAACCACGATATGATTATTAGAGACGCCGTAGTATAGGGTTCCAGAAATCTCAACAATCTGGTGTTCTTTAACGTAGACCTAAATCTAAGCACACGGGCCTCTGGTACTGTCGAAATGCGGCCACTGCTACCAGGATTCGATCCCGCGACCTTTGGGTCAACAGCCAAGCACCATAACCACCTGACCACCGCGACGAGGGTCCCAAATACCACATCTAAGGATGCACACACGCGTTTGCTGTGGTAACGTTATGTTATTTCACGTTGTTCGACATCACCTCCGCTCCGTGGGTTATCGTATAACAATCCTCCTGGCGGACACGACCACCCAGCCTTCTGTTTGTGGTTCCTTCGCGAAAAAGATCGTCTATCCCGAACAATGGCCGGCGGAAGCAGACAGACCTCTTTGCTTTGCCGCGAAGGGTGGTGATTAGAGCGAAGATCCTATTGTCTCTGCGGTGGCTCTCTTATTTAAGGAACAAGTTCGCGAGAAAAGGAGGCGGACCCGGGAGCGTTTGAACGCCTTAGCGATTTCCTCCGAGCGGTAATAGAGCGAGCGGGTGGCAGAGAAAGAAGAAGATCGTAACCTGGAAAAGCTGCCATCCGTCATCTTGTTCGCAACACTCTTCAAAGAACAGTGCCGCGCCATGTTGTCCCGCGGCCATCGCTCAAATCGACACTCACAGCGGCTTTATAGGGCTGTGGACCTCTCTGAGATGACATTGCACCTTGACTATGGCTGCTTCACGTGCATATAGTACACAATCTATAAGCTCCGGGACGCGGGTTCGATTCCCAGCCACGACGGCCGCGGATCGACGCTGCCGAATTGCGGAGGCACCCGTGTACTTAGATTGAGGTGTAGGCAAAGAAACCCATATCGTCAAAATTCAGGGGCCGCGTACGCACTTTTCCAGGCGATTTGTCTTCGCGATTCATCATAAAAGAAGGTAAATAGTGCAAACACGGACACAGTCCTCATCTAGCACCTTTCACTGA
The DNA here is from genome assembly GCA_030522465.1 of Rhipicephalus appendiculatus. Classification (NCBI taxonomy): domain Eukaryota; kingdom Metazoa; phylum Arthropoda; class Arachnida; order Ixodida; family Ixodidae; genus Rhipicephalus; species Rhipicephalus appendiculatus. The sequence continues at coordinate 62,478 of JALIZH010012704.1, read as the reverse complement.
AGCATTTGAGCTAAAGTAAACAAACAAAAAATTGAAGAACACTTTGTACATTCCAAAGTGTGTTCGGCGAAAGCTTGTGGCCATTCGACTGTGCCATGTATTTTTGTGTTACACTCTCAGTGGGATCGCACACAAACGGAATGTGTGCGTGTTTTCTTTTTTAATTTTTTTACCGCGAATCGATGCGAGACGCGAGACTCCGTTTCGCATGCGTTCGTATTCTCGCGCTCTGCGCATCGTGCAGACGCCGTCCGCGTTCCAGCGCTTAAATTGACGGACACTTTGTCAATACCGAAGTGTGTTCTGCGAACGCCTGTGCCCATTGAGACGAGGTCGGTCAGAATGGAACGCGATGCGCACGTCTCCCTCCTTGCATGATTGTACACACTGGGCACAGCGACGCTACTCAAGCAAAGCGCGAGCGTTGTAAAGTCCGACGCGACCGACGTCCGTCTGCGCGTCCCGGCGGCCACCTGGCACCGTACCAGGGCACGGACGGAGGGAAGGATGGACGGATGGACGTACAGACGTGAGCATGAGACATTAAAGGCTTTCGTCCTTAATACGCTTATTTATAAACAGGTTCATTTGCGTTTGCACATGCGGTGAGTCCTATGCTTAATTAGAACAAGACAAGGCAGCCCAAACGCAGTTTCTGTTGCCTTGTTTGTCTGTGTGTTCTTTTGCTCTCTTCTTTTGTGTCCGTATTTGCACGCCGTAGTTTCTTTTATGACAAATTCTTGCCAAATAGCTCAGCTTTCTGTCGTTTTGTCATTGCCAGCTGTGACCAAGGACGGCAAAGAGAATGCAAGAGACAGTTAGCTTTGGTCTAATTAAACACCCTTCGTGCTGTTCAGATATAGTGTATTTGCCGTTCGTCTGATTTCTGTCCGTCATTAGTTCATCATTTTGTTTCTTTTTTTTTTCTTCTTCATCTTGTACCACTGTTAATTCGGGTCTTGCTCTTCCTGTTTTTTTTTTCTTTTCTTTTTTTTGCAAAAGTGCACCGTTACTACGCAGTGGAGCTGTTCGTGGGCACCTTTAAAAATGAATGAATGAATGATATTCTGAAGTGGATTCGTGAATGATTGAAACGTTGTAAGAACGTCTTGACCGGCTAGTTGGTTCATGTCAGAAGGTTTAGCTAACTACTCAAGAGGGACAAATAATAGAGCTTACAGCGGGCACAAAGAAACAAACAAACAAGTATATAAATAAGCATTACGTCATTTCCTTATTTGAGCCTCAAAGGCTTCAATGTGAAGTATTACGTGGGGGTTGGGCATAAGAACAGTAGTGGTGGTTTAATTATATTATCGAGTGCTCCATGGCTTACTTGAATTTGTAGTGATCCGTTGTTAAGGAGATGCGGGCAGCGAATAAATAAATAAATAAATAAATAAATAAATAAATAAATAAATAAATAAATATGAAACTATAGAAGAGGAAGGACCGCTTCAGCGACATTTCTTCAATTACACTGTAAGCAAAAATTAGCCGAGATGGGAGCTTTTCCAGTATATGAGCCCCCCAAAACTCCCATGCCCCAATCATTTACTCCCTGGTAGCGGAGTGAAGTCGGCACATGTCGTCGTAAAACGCCCCTTGCTTAATGACAGAGTTTATGAACGACATGACCTTGTTAAACTCCCCACGGAGTTTCAGGTCACGTGGGTAGAAACTCCCTACGGGGGGTTTTAAAAAGTATTTTTCGTCGTGACGTGCTTGTCACGTGGTTAGAAACTCCCTATGGGAGTTTTAAAAACTATTTTTGGTCGTGACGTGCGTGTGTGTGCGTGTGTGGGTCACCGTGTGAGTATTTGTCGACAGACAACGAAATTATCAGTGCAACGAGGATTTGCAACGGCCGGTTGGTGTTTAGTGCGAACGTGTCAAGGTCTTTCGCACCGCTGAGCCACTCTGGACAGAGAGAAGTTTCACTCGCGCCAGCGTCCGACCACGAGCTGTCTGTCCGAACGGCCGTGCCCATGCAAGCAAGCACACGAGTACAAGCCACCGACACACCGCGAATACCTCGCTTCAAAGTGCCGAGTTACGAAGAACTGCGAAGGATAATTTCAACGATAACAAAAGTAAGCTGTCGCGATCGTCAGCGGTTGCTTCTGGAGTTTCACCGGCTAAAACTTCGAAGCGGTACAAAGTAGGCTTCGCACGACATCGGCATCAAGCTGGCCGGCGGCCGGTGTGAGAGCTGCGCCGGCAACGCGCTCGCCCCGACCGCCGGTGACGGTTGCTTCTCGGAGTGCCACCGGTATTTAACCGGCTGCTACCACTGGTACCTCTAAGCGGTAAGAAGGCTGCGCTAAGTCGTCGGTATCAAGCCGGCGGTGTGGCGAGCTCGCACTGCTGCACCGGCCGAGCTCACACTGCTGCACCGACCACCGGCGAATCAAAGAATGTGTTTCACAGTAAATAAAGGCTGCTGGAATGAATAACCGTTAAAATTGTCTCTTCTGCGCCATGTACCCACAGCTGTCAAACCCATAACGCGAGGGCGAGCGCCGATACGAGGTAGAGGCACACTGAACCCACTGAACTAACATACGTCTGCCCATGCACTGCGAGCAACAGGAATCGCGACTGCGAACCGTCTCGTTCGTTGAAGTCTATCGCTCCGTAGCTTAAACTGCGCGGATAGCGAACACCTATTTTGTGTGTGTGTGTGTGTGTGAAAAATAACGACCACGAAAACTGCACAGCAGCAAGCATTTTGTGATCGCCAACAGTCGTTCATCGTATAGCCGGGCCGTACTCCTGAGAGAGGCCTAGCTACGGCGGCGACAAGAACGCGGTTGCGGCGGGGCGCCTCGGTTCTTCGCCGGTGTTGCTGAATGTGTGCAGCTGAAGTGCTCTGCACGGCCGCTCGTGGTTTGTGGGTTTGTATACGATTCAGGACATATTATGGACGCACACACAGTACTGCTAATGCAAATTCAGCCCATGCGAGAGAGCGCCAGCTGATAATTAAGTTTCGCCAATTAAAAAGCGGTCAATATGTGGCGGACTTAAAATAAAAGATATGTGTATTTCAGGGGTACCTATCAGCCAATCGTATTTTTATACCTACGCCATGAATGTTTATTGCTTATTTACGCGTAAAAGAGGTGCCCACCAGAGCAACATGGGAGGTCAAAATACGGTGCCTATATATACCCGGCGACCGACGTTTGGTTGTGCAGCTCGAGTGGCGGTCGATGTGAGTGTTGTAATAATTTGCGAGATTTGTGTGCATGTTTGTGTACGTGTGATCAATGTTAAGTGCTTCGAAGCTAATTAAACATTCGCTGGCAGATTGTACGGCTGCGAAAGGCGGTCATTTTTTTTTTCGATGGATATAAAAATTTACTCCCATACTTACCTGAAAAAAATTCCCCGATGGATGTAAAAATTTACTCCCATACTTACCTGAAAAAATTCCCCGATGGATGTAAATAAATACTCCCCTCAATCCATCCAAAAACACCGTGCTTTAGGGGAGTAAATTTTTTACACCGCCTGTAGGGAGTATATAAAACCCCCCATCGGGGCATGCGCTAGAGGACAAGTCATTTACTCCCATCTCGGCTTATTTTTGCTAACAGTGTAGTGCTAGTCGTTTCTACTGACTGCCACATCTGACTTGATGTACAATGTCACTGCGATTGCAGTTTCGTTCAACATCTGTGAGACGCCGCTAGAGCATCTTATACAGCGCCTGCTGCTCTATGCCACGAACACCGTGGCCACGAACGCGCACGTATTCCTCAACGCTGCACGCAAATAAACGAGGGAGCGAGCGCAGGAATACCTGTTATCGTACTCCGCAGGAGGCTGGACGAAACGTGAGCGAAGCATCGAAGGAAGCGAAGCGGAAACGGCGAGTTGGGAACAGGAAGGAATTGGCAGTGGTCAAACAAACAAAGAGACAAAAATAAACGCGCTAAACTGCGTATGACCACTTGAGGGAAGAATGGTAGAGGGTGTAGAAAGGGTGTGTAGAATACGGCGTGTGCATTGGATAGGTGGAAAGGGGACGTAAAAAAGGCGTGCTGAAATGGGGCGTATAGAGAGAGAGAGAGAGAAGGAATATAGGAAAGGCAGGGAGGTTAACTATACTACGTTCAGTTTGTACGCTACACGGGGGGAAGGGAATAAAGTGGTAAAGGATAGAGATATAAAGAAAAAATTCGGCTATAGTACAGGGCTTTCTTCTTTAATATGTGTTGTTTTACGTCCCAAAACCACTATATGATTACTTGAGACGCCGTAGTGGAGGGCTCCGGAAATTTGGACCAACTGATGTTCTCTAACGTACACTGACATCGCACAGTACACGGGCCTCTACCATTTCGCCTCCATCGAAATGCGACCGCCGCGGCCGGGATCGAACCCGCGACCATTCGCGTCAGCAGCCGAGCACCATAACCACTGCTCCACCGCGGCGGACTACAGTACAAGGCTTATCGTCAAGTCTCCTCAAGGCACACTGGAGAGTCCGGCGATGTTGTTCAAGCAAGATGACAAGTTGGGCCAGTTGGTTTACGTTCATGTTTGAAAATTTGGTTGAAGCGCACCGAAACACACACAAGTAGAAGCAGACAGGACAGGTAAGCGCTGTCCTGTCTGATTCTACTTGCGTCTGCTTCTACTTGTGTGTGTTTCGGTGCGCTTCAACCAAATTTTCAAAGATGTTGTTCAAATTGGGGCGTACGAAGAGGCGGTGTAGAGAGGGTGTGCAGCAGAGAGGAGGTGTGGAAAGGGTGTAGTTCGGTTGTTGATGCTCGGGAAACGAAGGTCCTCCCAAGCGTGGCGGCGGCGGCCGCGTCGGACGCCCCGCCGTTTGCCGATGTGTGGTCGACAAAACGACCGCCAACTGAAAAAAGGAAAAAACCCGACCATTTGGAGGCGCGACGAAGCGCGCGCGTGCGTGCGGAACTGCCGCTTTGGCCTGGCCGGGGTATACGGGCGTCGCGCTTCTGAGCGCGAGGACGCGGGTTCGATTCCCGTCCGCAGAGCCAGCCGCGTTTGGATTGGGGGTGAAGCACGAAAAACGTCCCATGTACGTGTATGTAGAGAGGCTCAATGACGTCACAAGTGCTTATATCAGTTTTTCCTTGTAAGTATTCATGTTCGAATAAAATTCAATTGATAGTTTGTGCTTGCCGCTTGTGTTTCCGTCTGGTCCTCGTGTTTTTGCGCAGCGCATTCATTGAGTGTGTATGTATAGGTGTACGTTATAAAGCGATCCCAGGTGGCCAACATTTATCCGGTGAGCATTGCTACTTCGTGCCTCGTAATCATATCCATAGGCGTGCGCACGAGGGGGGGCAGAGCCCCCCCCCCCCCCCCCTAGTCACCTTTGGGAAGGGGGGCGCGAAGTCTTCCCCATACATTGACTTAATAGGGATGGGGGGCGCTGCGACGAACCTTCGCCCCCCCCCCCCCCCCCCTGAAGGGAAGCCCTGTGCACGCCTAGGATCACATCCTTGTTGCGGCGAGTAAAATCCCAGCGTTTTAGTTTTCAGATGTGCACGTGGCGCCAGCTGTAGTGGTTCGTGGTTGTGGCTAGTGGATTTTACGGCGAAGTCCTTAAATGCCTATGTTTCAAGATTATGGTACACGAAAAATGGTCCAATAAACCAGTGCGCCAGCATCTCATCTACTTCGTCCACTTCATCTTAGCGGCGTTGGCGTGAGCAGCAGCACAGTGGGGGGCATGGAGATGGCGATGGTCCTGCCAAGCATGCACGGTCTAAACGGGGGGAGACGCGCTAGTCGCGTTCACTTCTCTATAGTCGGATACTACTTTAGAAGCTCGCGGTGTTTCCTCCTCGAAGGCGTATGCACGCAAACCTGCGCCAATGGTCGCGCACTTCGAACTGACGTAATAAACCAGGAGGCCGCGCAGGCCCCGCCTTCGAAGAACATTGCCTGGTGCGTGAGTGGAACTACTTATTTATTCGTGGAGACTATCGGCTGCCGCGCGGCGGTCATTTGGGCGGGGCCTCTCCGAAATGTCTCCGAACATCTTCAGTTGTGTCCGACTATAGTCGCTTATACAGCCTAAGAATAAGTGTGAACTCCGCCCACAGCCGTCGCTGTCCCAATCAGACAAAATTCGCATAAATGCCTCGCCCAATCGCGTTTTCTCATTTTCATGACGTCAAGCACGTTTTGCGAATTTCGGGCAGGTTACTTTTTCATACAGACGTATCTTTGTCTCCCTAGTCTTAAGTAGGAAAATCGTGAAACTTTTGTCAAATATCGACAAGGATTTAGACATCACTTCTCGGAGAAACGCAATACGTCAAGTAAGGACGACGAATATTTAATTAATAATATGCGTTGCATTTAGATAAGCAGGAAAAAGTATACTTGTGCTTACAATAACATAGAACGACTGTCATGTACAGATTAATGGCAAGCGCGCCGCAGTTCTGAGGGCGGAGGTTGCATCATTGAAGGACTCTGGTTGCATTTATTGTTAGGTTGCAAATGGTTGTAAACCACCATAGCCGGGCCGAACCTAATTCATCGGCTTCAGCCTGCTGCTCCCCTGCCCCCCCTCATTTTACTGAGGCCTCTGACGTTGCGGGAATCGAACCTGAGACGTTGTTCTCACCAGCTGGACTTCATGGTTACTGTACAGTGCCAGTCTCTCGAGGAACCGTACCGAACTATAGCCCGAATGTCGACCTTGCCATGTAAAACTGCGTTGAACGTGCGGCACGTGGTTTGCGCAAGTCGCACGTGACTTATGTAGGTCACTAGGTGAGAGATGGCGGCGCCCCGTTCGTTGTTTCTGTGGTCAGATGCAATCGGGACGTTTATTTGTTTCTCTAAAGCGGTAGTGAAACGCAGTTGGAGGTACGTGTTGCTACTCTATCGGAAAGAGGTTATCTGGGTTGCGTTGAACGTTGGCGCATCGGACCTCTTGCACTCTATAAATGTGGCCCTCGTAAAAGCGTGCTGACAAAAGGCTGCGATCGCGATAAGCTACAACCGAAGTGGTTCTTCCATCTACGTAGGGTGGCGTGGTTCTGAAATTGAGGCCGTGGAACCAGCCGCACCTTGTTCGTGAATGAAAAGCATAATGTTTTCATTAGTACAGTACAAAGAAATGTGTGTGTGTGTGTGTGGGGGGGGGGGGGGGGGGATTGCTGTCAATGTACCGCCCAACTCCATGCCTATATAGATGTGGTAATATCGCTACAGCAGGGGTGTAAACAGAAGTGTTCATCAGCGGGGCCGTTCAGGCTTGGCATAACTCCGTTGTCGGTCGCATTAACCGGTTGAGTGAGGAGCATCTACGTCAGTAGAAAGGGGGGGGGGGGGGGCAAGGCACGCTAGGTCGTATGCCAAGGCACGCAAGAGGGTGAAGCATAGCATAGTCATGCATAGTATAGTAGTATAGCAATGGGGTGGGAAAGAGAGGTGAGGGGAAGAAGGAGTGATATGTGTGTGAAGAGGGGGGGAAGAGGGTAAAAACATAGCATAGCCATGTATAGTACAGTATTGTATAATAAGGTGGGGGGAAAGGGGAAGTGAAGGTAAGGAGGAGTGATGTGAGTACGTAGTAACGTAGTCCGATGCTGTCATGTGCGCCATAATTAGTCCTGAACAGCACTTGTTGAAGGCCTCGAAGGACTTGTTGAATTCAACAGCACTTGTTGAAGGCCTTAAGAAACAGCAATTTTTATAGTAAAACTCGGTAAAACACCCCCCTCCATCCGAATTTCGGGGGGGGGGGGGGGGGGGGTGTTCTAGGACACCCCCCCTGACTACGGGTCTGGCCACGGATAACCTTTGGTGCCTCCGGGGCGCACTTCAAAGGGGTCGGTCGGAACCCACTCAAATGCTATTTGTCGCACTCCGCGTTTACAACGAAGGTGAGCGATAAACATTGTGGGACCTCCTGTGAGAAGGTCGCGTACAAACCTAATACGACAATTCTAGTCGAGATTTTACGATCCTCTCCGGTCAGACCTACGTGTGCTGGCGATTTACACACAAACGCGTAGAAGGAACCATAGAGCACGTGCGCAGAGTGATCGTGCGAGCAGCCGAACGTTGAACGCATCTCTCGCTCCGCTGCTCGAAGTCGTTTGAGCGGAGCGTTAAGGCGCATCCACTTGGTCTCGCCTGTTGTTTTGCGACCAAGCTGACCGCGACTTCTCAAGACGGGTCTCGTCAAAAAGGTGAATTCTAAGCAGTTCCCTTCATGACTGTGTTTTTTTTTTTTTTTTTTTTGCGCAACACACACTCGGACCAGTGAGAAAAAGGCACCACGGGTGCAAACTCACAACTGCTTTATTTGAAGCAACGAAATGCACATTTATTTTCGAGAAATACAGACGCCCCCCCTGTGGTCGACCCGAATACCTACGAGATAAAGATAAGTAAACGTATTCAGCAACCCTACGCCACGAAAAGAACAAAAAAGAAAAACGACAGCAACAAACAAACAAACAAACAAGCTTGAGACTGACCTGACATATCTGTAGCAGGATTACTACACGTGCTTTTCAAGTAGTCGAATTCCTTATCGGACATCGTGATGGAAGGTTGGCTTACACTCTATTTGTAATATGGAATGTTTCAATTAACTCACGGTTTATTTTTTTCTTACCGGTTGACAGAATCTTTGTGTCCGCGAAAAATTGCGTACAACCGCACGAACTGCAACGGTCCACCAGATGTGTTCAGCAAACTACGTAATGCGAAGTCGTGCTCCCTCAACCTGGTGTAACTACTTAATGCGGAGCATGACTCAGCATTACGGTCGGCTTAAACGGCTGCGCTGTTAAAATTAAACTTATTGCAACTTAGACCAGACGTGGTTATATCCGATAAAAGTTGATACGGCGAGCTCGCTATTTCTGCTGAGCGAAGGGAACGAGCGAGCCACAGAGGCTAGCCTCCGTAAAGAACGCGTAAAAAGAGTCAGAGGGGGCCGAACCCCCCCACCTGCGGTCCGATGGAGGCTGTACTTCAATAACGAAGTTCTCCGAACAACGAAGCATGGGTAAGAGAGGACCTCATTCGCAAATGACGACTTCTTTTTTCACTGCGTGAAAGCTTCTGTTCCGAGAGCATTGGTGCCGTATCTCTTCTGTCGCGTGAGCGTGGCAGCACTGAGGCTTTTGACTATGTCAGTGACCCGGCCATGTGATATTTTGACAATTGTTGCGGTCGGTCACAAAACTTTGAGGATTAATGTTGTCCCAGAGAAGAGGAGCAGTCCATTGCGCCGCAATTAGGAGCCAGCCTTTCCCAAAACGAAACAAGCAATGAAGCGAGCGCTCGTTCGTTTGTTAGACGCAAGCTAATTACACCAACAGCGAATGAATCCAAGGGAGGCACGGGTGACGTTATTTATAGTTTTTAGCGGTAGTTTAGTAATATGACATAGATGGAAAGGAATTAGCTGGAATCAACTTGCCGCTGGTATAGACCGAACCTAAAACCCTCGTATAACGTGTCATGACCTTTAATTCCCTTCCATTTGTGCCACAATCATAGGCGTGCACGGGGAAGGGGGGGGGGGTGGAGGGAGGGGGGCGCAAAGCCAGCCCCATAATAGGTAGGGGGGGGGGGGCGCTGCGTCGAACCTTCGCCCCCCTCCCCCCTGAAGGGGAACCCTGCACAATCTCATGGCCACAATTAATACGATACACTATAGAAACTACAAGTTAAGTCCCCTTATACCTTGGCTTCATTGTCTCTTTTTATAATTGAATTGAACCTACCCAAAAATACGTAATTATTTTTTTTAGCGGGCAACTTACATCTGGCGTGATTATACGCCGTAAAATGCGGTGTAGCGCGTTCGGTACCGCTGCCAAGCAAGTGAAACAGCACGCTAGAAAGACTCTGCAGTGGACGACTGAGAGATTGCGTCTGGACAGAGAGAGAAAGAGGGTGAGAGAGACGGGTAACTTTCTCGTTACGGACGTGACCGCTGCGCGGCGCTACCAGCGCCGCGCTCGATAAGAGCGCCCGGGCGTGTCGAAACCTGACGGCGAATACACCACCAACAAAGTTGCCTTGGGCGCTTGACCGACGCCACATGTGCATCGGTCATCACCCGTCGAAAGGACCACAACAAACATTGCGACTACACGCCGGGGTGGGTATCGCCCTGGGGTCTCAAACGTGCGGCCCGACGACCCTTCGCTGTAGCGTCCCGGTCCACACGTGATGGTCTTCGTCCCATATTTTTTTTTCTCTGACCTTTGTGGCTGAAGTTTTATGACATTGCTAAACGCTACTCGCATTATTTTCTCGCCTGTTGCGATCAATAACGCTTTGTTCGGGTAAGCTACATGCATAAGCGTGACTGGACACAAGCATTCTTTTCCTGAGGCACCTCCTGTGGTCACGCAACAGAAGAGCTCATATGGCACCAATGCTCATGAAACAGAAACTTTCACGCGGGGAAAAGAAGTCGGCATTTGCGAATGAGGCTTCTACTACCCACGCTTCGTTGTTCAGAGAACTTCGTTATTGAACTACAGCCTCCATGGGACCGGTGTTGAAAAGACATAAACGTGGAACAAACATTTCACACTTCAAAATCGGCGTCCAGATTTTAGTGATTCTATAGATCGGTATCGATATGTTTCTCAGAGCCTGGAGCCAAATCCTCTTAGAAATGATCCACCGATGAGTGTGGCAATTTGGGACTTGTTGGTATAGCATAATAATTGATGGTAGCGCAGGCTAAGGAGAAGGACAATGTGTTGTGTCGAATGTGTCTCTCTTTTGTCCTCGTCCTGAACGTGCGCCACCATCAATTACCGTATATGAGATACGAGAAAGGATCGCTTGTATATACTCGCGTAATGGGTAAGCGTACATGTACCCTGACAGCTAGTGCTTTCTTCCCTCTTCTTTCGCTTAATCATTTCATTCATTCCTACCAGTACAGGGTAGAAAACCTGACGTGCGTCTGGTTAACCTCCTTGCCTGTCCTTCCTTTCCTTCCTCCTCCTTCTTTCAAATAGCGACGTTAGCTGACACGTCGCTCAAGCTTCCCTGCTCCTGCTTACGCCTTCAGTGTGCCGGCCCTCGCGGGACTACATTTCGTGAGTGCGGCCCTGCTAGCCGACGTGAGTTTGAGACCACTGGTATAGTGTGTAATGACGAAACTGTCGCGCTGCTTAGCTAGACAACGCCAGTTCGATAGCCGGCCACAACGGCGGCATTTCGATAATGGCGCAATGCGAAAAAAAAAAAAAAAAAGAAGCTAACAATGAAAGCGTCTGTGTACTTTGGATTAATTGCACCTTGAAGAACACCAGTTGGCCAAATTCTCATTTATAAATGCTGTTAACTCTCTCTTTTGGGTAGTTAAAGGCAGGGGTAAAACGTATTGTTAGGTAGACATTCGCTTACATCATCATGCGCTGAGAACTTAGACGCACATTACTACAAATAAAAAAACCTTAATAGAACCATACGACAGATACATGTGAAATTCAATAACTAAAGCTCGCTTTAATCACTACAATAAATGGCTTAACTTATGCATCAACTATCCGTGTAAACTCAGTAAGAGTATTTGTATTTGCTACCAGGGCCGTACCCAGGAATTTTTTTCGGGGGGGTGTTTATGTGCAGAACGGCCAACTTTGGCAACTGGTGATCAATGTGAAGGCGTGTAAATACTTTAGTATCCCCCCAAAAAGTTAAAGCATGAAAAAATTTCGGGGGGGTGTCAGAACCCCCTCAACACCCCCCCTAGTTACGGCCCTGTTTGCTACATATTTCGGCAACCTACGCCATATACTTCCAATACATCAGGGAGCAAACAAACCAGTACATAATAAACCGGAGTCCGCCGTTATACGTCATTCCTCAATCATATCTTGGTTATGGCGCGTTAAAAACTCCAGAATTTACATTTTCTTGTTATTTCACGAACATTGCAAACAACAGAGGTTCCCAAGAACTACAGCACCACCACAACTATCGCGATTTCGTCGGGTTAACTTACTTCTTAAAAAATAGTACGCTTACCACACCGTTCTTCGCAACATATTCGCTCTGTAATGGCAGTACAAGGCACATCGTGTCGGTGAGTTATCATCATCGTAACGTACTGCATGGCACAACATGAAGTGAAACATCTTAAGAACCTTCGAGCACGAACTCAGAAAGACACAAAGAGGAAGAGAACGACACCAGCGCTACTATACACTGAATGCTTTATTAGGCAAGATCACACATATATACCCGGACCATGCCACCCGCTGCGCATGCGCACCGTCCTAGGTGCAATACCGGGCACTATGACACCGTATATATCTACTGTTAACACATTTCCTTTAGGAGCGACACTTCTTTGCTGGAAATCCATTTTCCCCCTCGTTCCACAGCGCGCCGCGTTCGACAACTAGGCAGGCCACGGGCCACCCGTTCTTTAGAACGCTAACGGCGAGTTATTTATATGCACCATTGACCACTAACGGTAAGCAGATCTGGGGAGTATCACCCGCGAGATAACGCCGAAGTCGCGCTGAAACAGCACTAGATTTTCTAATTGCCCTTGATACGCGCTCTCAAACTAGCAGTTGTTCCGTGTACGAATATAACCAATGAGCGAAGCTCCTTAGAAATGGGAAGCACGTGGCGTTCGGCGCGAGCGGCGTTTCATTGTTCAGGCAATGGACCAACCACTGCGCGGACGACAGGGTGAAGCGATGGTTTCGCGTGTTCACCGGTTTGAGGGGAGAGGGCAGAGTCGAAGAAAGAGGGAGAGGGAGACTAATCTGCCTCAGTTTCGCATGCGTTCGTATTCTTGCGCTTTGCGCATCGTGCAGACGCCATCCGCGTTCCAGCGCTCATAAAGCTCATTTATACTTCCGCGTGAGGGGGAGACGCCACAGCTGGCACCGTACCAGGGAGCTTCAACGGCGACGGCGGGGTGCCGGCCTAAGGAGCTTCGCTCCTTAAAAAGTGGCCCAATTTCTGTACCCACTCGCGATGTGGAACGCCGGGTAAACAATCCGTCGAACGCCACCGCGTGGTAGGAGTCTCGGAGGGGGTCACTCCACGCGATGCAGCTTTCAAAAAAAAAAAAAAAAACTTACCCAGAAGCGTTGTGTTGTAGCGCGCTGCTCAGACACAAATAAGTAACAACGGTGACAGTTGTTAGTTAGCGCTCGTCCTGTGTATACCCTGCGCGTTCTTTTCGAGCACCTTTCCATGTGTTCGAGCAGCACGCTGCACGTGTCGAGCTGTCACCGTTCGCGCTTGTCCTGTGTGTGTTCTTTTCATGCACCTTTGGGATTTGCGCTTAAGCGGCGCTTTGCAAGTATCGAGCTGCTTGCCGTTCGTCGTGTGGCATTCTTATTTGTTGCTATCGCATTCATTGCTTCGCCCTTGTGGCGAAACTGTGACTTTTCGTTACAAGAACCCTGCCTGTAGCACAAGTTTAATTAAACGGAGGCATCTCAGTCATAATCGAGTATGCGTTGCGTGCGTATTTTTTGTAACAGTTCAGCGGCTTAGGCGTACGTGCCCCCTCACAAATCTCGTAGACAAGGCATGCAGCTTTCCTTCTGTGCAACTGTTTGCAAATAATGCAGGGCATCAGAAGAAGCTTGGTGGGTGTCGTCAATGAAAAAAAATAGTTTCAGGCGCCGTATGCTGCCTAATAGTTTCTGCATAATGCTGTATGCTGCACAATGTTTGCTTTCTGACAAAACGCCGGCTAAGTTCTGCTCTTTGGCCCGTGGTTTCCAGTGGTGACTGTCTTTACTATCGAGTAAATCTAGCAGACACGCGCGATGCGGTTTAGATACCAGCCCAACGCCATCAGACAGGTTAGCAAGAGCAGAACATACTCTGCTCGCCTTAATGCCTGGACGCAATGCCGCCTCCGTTCTTAATTATATTGTTTAAAAAGAAAAACGTAGAAGAATACGGCCTCCCCTCATTTCTATGTAGCGTGGCACTTGAATACGCGACAGTACCGCCAGCGTCCCTTTGTTTTGTTTTGACGCTCCGCGCCCACATCGCCTCTACCAGTTCGCGGGAGCGGCTGGGATATGCGCGCTGCATGTGACAGCCAGGGCGGCGCTGCCCGCACCGCGGGAACTGCAGCGCTGGTTCCCTATAATGTTCGGCTTACGTGGTCTCAGCAGCCTCGACTACCGATCGGCAGCGTTTTCGGACCATGCTGAAAAAGTGTTGCTGGGTATACCCATAAAGCGTGCGACAAAACCCTGTCAGCCCGCTGGTTCTTGACAGATTCGAGACATCTTTGCGACAATCGATTTCTAAGGCCAAAGTCGCACCGTCCAGAGTGCTTCATAAAAAGTGGTCCAGCACCCGTTTAAAGCTTTCGCTTAAAAAATTGTTGACGATTCTTCAGAGATCACTGTTCTCTGCTACGGTAGTTTGTGTCCAGTACAAAACGTGAACAATTTAGAGTACTATTTGTACTCTACTTTGATAGAGCAGTATGTCGTCCCGGTGCACTCATTTTGAAATGACAAGTGCGTGAAACAAATTGTAACGACTTCGAGTCAGGCCCGTAGCCAGGAATTTGTTTTCGGGAGGGGGGGGGGGGGGGCACTTGTTGAAGGCCTTAAAAAAAAATTACACCATCTCCCGCGAAAGGGAACCATGTGTAGATGTGAAGCAGCGGGCGCTAACGCTTACACTGGCGGCGGCGTTGACGCTGGCGCTCATCGGAGCGTTGCGCAGGAGAGAGAAAACTGGGGAGGCGCAAAGCACGCAGTGATGGAGCGGTGTTTCCTACTGGAACATGTCAATCGCTGCTAATGGGCAATGAGAGACAGAAGACTCCGACTCGACACAGAGACCCGCAGTCCGCTTTTAGTTAACGCGCACGCTGCGAATTTTTTATTGTTCAACAACGCACAGGAGAAATCTCCCACCGGCACCACCTTGCAGGTCGAAATCCATTGCCATATATACGGACTGGCCAGTGAACGGTTGTGCAGCGCGAGCAGTCGGTTTTTTCAACCAAGAAACTCGCTAGCAGACGCTGCCTGCGTCGGCGTCGCGAGGGCGAGAGGGGGAAGGGGGAGCGTAGGAGAGGAGAGAGAGGAGGGGACGCGCATGCGCAGTGGGAGTGTGGACGCCGCGGGCAGGAATGCCTAGAGGAGAGAGGGGGAAGCGTAGGAGAGGAGAGAGAGGGGGGGGACGCGCATGCGCAGTGGAGTGCGGACGCCGCGGGCAGGGATGCCTAAAGGAGAGAGGGGAGAGCGTAGGAGGGAGAGAGGAGGGGAGGCACATGCGCAGTGAGGGTATGGTTGCCTTGGGGGAGGGATGCCTAGAGGAGAGAGAGGGGGAAAGGAGGTTTTTTATTTATTTTTTTTTAAAGGGTTTGCGCATGCGCAGTAAGGGATATGTCACGCCGCACACCGGATTAAGCTCCGCCATAAGATGCTTCACATCTATAAAAAAAACAGGTATTTATTATTTCTCCTAGGTAAAAAAAAAACCCCTCCATTTGAATTTCGAGGGGGGGGGGAGATAAGGTTATTCTTTTCGACGATGGGCCTGCTTCGAGTACTGTAACCACTGTAACCTCTAGTGTGGGAGAGCCATATGCAGACGCCGCTGGTTTGCTTAGAAAACGTTTATTCCGTCGTAGTGCGTACCACACAATCGGACATAGTGAATCGCGACGCGCCTTCTGTAGAGTTTTTTATAAGCACTCAGAAACGTACACGCTAGCTGTATGTTAGCAAGTAAAACCACCATGATTTCTCCAAGTAGCTGGACAATTTCTCTTTAAGTATCAAACTTACTTTTGCAGCATTACGTAATTAGAAGACTCAAAAAATAAATTGCCACTTGAAGTGCGTGGGTAAGTTTGTCAAATCTTTTTTTTTTTGTATGAATTAGTAGTTGTTGAAGTCGTTACCGTGAACCTTTTTTTTTTTTTTTTTTTTTTTTTTTTTTTTTTTCATCTCGTACGCCACAAGGTGACCAAGAAATCGCTTAGTGCTCCATTGACAACAAACCGCATCAAACACTTCATAGTGTTTGATGCGGTTTGTTGCGTTCGGAATGAAGCGAAAAACTCACCCTTGATGCCTGTCAGAGTTGTACGTAACGCGTTGCAAGCAATCGATTACATGTGATCAATTGCATTTTCTCGTAATATTGTAATATAATCGAATGCTTTTTTTTTCGAAAGTGTAACGTTCTGGGTAAATCATTTACATCTTCTTGTAATTGATTACCGGTAATCGATTACCTCTTTTTCGCAAAATCAAGTTGTAACCAGTCGTCTATGGCAGTTCTAGTCCCTAAAAATGTGTGACCGCTCGGCAGGTACCCTCCGTCCTGTCAGACGGGTGGTCCCTGCAGGGCCTATTAACGCGATAGCGTTGAAGAGCTCGTTTCGCAGAAATTCCGCCGTCGGCGTCGGCGTCGGTGTCGGCGTCGGTGTCGGCGTCGGCGTCGTTGGTTGTGAGCGAAAAATCATCATCTTGTCCGTGACCGAAAAATCGAGAAAGATGCAAATAAAATAAATAATAAAAATTTCCGGGTCCGAGTGAGGATCGAACCCAGGCCGTCTGCGTGGCAAGCAGGTGTTCTACCACACAGCCACGCTTCTTCTTTTTTTCTTTATTACCTTATTAAACATAGAACAGAAAGATCAACGTACAAACAAATATACATCAGTAATTCACGCACTGAATCATGCCTACAAAGCTTTCATATTTATCAGTACATCAAGGGTAGTGACCCAGTCTGGTGGGTCAGACTGGGCTCTAAAAAGCTCCCCTAACTTGAACTACACTTTCTAGAAAGTTTTCTCTAGACGATTTTACGTGAACATCGGCGTTGCGCACTTGCATTCTCGTTTTCCATAAACCGTGAAGACTCAGAATCATTATTATGTCATAGGGAGTATCGACTGGTAAGAACCTGATGCCGTAAGGGTCTAGGGGGAAGTTGTTCTTTTATAGTGCGCTGGAGGATATCCCAATAAAATACCGCATCCCGGCAGTCGAAAAAAGCATGTTCAATGCTCTCTGGTTTGTTGCATAGAAGGCACACAGCCACACTTCTGCTTGTTTTTACATTGAAAATAACTTCCTCTGCTTAGAAATGCAGTGAAATTAACTCTCATGCTTTACAAACACACGCGTCCTATATACAGGCGTCACAATACAACATGCAATATCGCAGTAATATTGCGTGGTACAAGCGTGCATTGCCATCGGGCGTCAGAACATGTGAATATCATAATGACACTGTGGGTCAAAGCAGGCCACCCATTACAAAAGGCACACACGTTACTGCAGGGGGTGCATAGCAAGTTCGAAAACGTTTCCCGCTCATAATTGCTCGTGGTTTAAAGCATGCTACCCATTACATAGTAGGCACTAAGTGATTGAAGTATGCACTAGGGACAGGATATTGCTGTCGCGCTCAACTATTAAAAGCGAAGCTTAAGGGTCCCCCAGTTTGTTTGTTTTTTTTTCTATTTTTCATTTATCTTACCTACAATGCCTTACCCTAGCGCCAGCAACAGCGAAGCGCGATGCTTCATAAAGGACATGGACACAAGCATAAAAACAAGGCGTGGCTACGAGTTGGTGCGCAAGGTGTTGCGCACCAGCTCATTGCTCGTGCATTGAGAGAATTCAGCGTAGCAGCTGACCTCTTAACGTGGAAGCGTGGAAGAATCAGCGACGACAACTTTGAAATACTACTCATGTTGAACGTTTACAACGTACGTGTAACACTATGTCACAGAATCCCCAGTAAACCTCCCAGCCTTCACGCAAGCCTTCAGCCTCCTCTTTACCATGCAAGCCACGGTAGTTTTCTGTTGTTTGAGTAAACTTTTGTTCTGTTACGACAATAAAATTCTTAAGGAAAGTAACGCAAAAGTAATCGATTACATTTCTGTTTGCTCAGTTACTTTCCTGGGGCTTTAATTGTCCACTGTAATCAATTACATTTTAAAGGAATTGTAATTGTGATCAGTTACTTATTTTCTGTAACGAGCACAAGTCTGATGCCTGTTTCTTTCATGAGAAGTTCCTCAGTTTTCAGTACTGGGTCCACTTTCGTTCCTGTTTCATGTTAATGATCTCTTCCGGTATAACTGAGTTAAGATAAGCCTTTTTGTAGATGATTGCGTTTTATGTCGCACATTTACATCTCCGACTAATCATGATGTCTTTGAGGATTCCTGCGCTCACTTCTGTAAATGGTCCAAAACATTGTAAAAGAATATCAACTGTTCGAATACCGTCGCCATGTCGTTCAAGCCCTCTCTTCATTGCCTATTCTTTTAATAATAGTGCTTAAGATGCAGTGTAGTATTCAAATAATAATAATAATAATAATAATAATAATAATAATAATAATAATAATAATAATAATGAAATCATCTTATATTTTACGTCCCAAAACCACGATATGTTTATGAGGCACGCCGTAAGGGGGGGGGGGGGGTATTTCGATGATCGGGTGTTCTTTACGTGCACTGACATCGCACATTATAAGGTCCTTTTAGCATTTCGCCTACATCCAAATTTGACCGCCGCGGCGATGATCGAACCAGTGAACTTTGGGTGAGCAGCGGAACACCGGAACCACGACATTTGTATACAAATATTTAAGTATCCTGTTAGCACAATTCGTCGTGGTGAAAACACATTGATGCCCGTCGTGGTGGTCTACTGGTTATGGCGCTCGACTGCTGACCGGAAGGTCGCGGGCTCGAATCTCAGCCGCGACTGTTGCATTTCGATGGATTCTAAATGCTAGAGGCCAGGCCCGTAGCCAGGGGGGGGGGGGGAGCTACCCCCCCTTCCTTTCCGAAATTCGGATGGAGGAGGGGGGTGTTTTACCGAGAATAAGTAATGAAAATAGGTGGTTTTCAAAGTTTTCAACGGGTGCCCCCCCCCCCCCCCTCCCGAAAAAAATTTCTGGCTACGGGCCTGCTATAGAGGCCCGTATACTTAGATTCAAGTGCGCGTTAAACAATTCCAGATGGTCGAAATTTCCGGAGCCGTCCACTAAGGTAAAACCCCAAGAAATATGGTATATCATCATCATCATCATCATCATCAGCCTGACTACGCCCAAACTGTTCGCATAACATAGGCTCAGCTTTTGATCTTGGAGGCCCGGATGAGTCTAAAAAAAAAAAATGAAGGCGCCGGCAGTGCAGGCGACGTGACCCTGGAGTGCGAACCAGCGATGCGTGCAGGCGCGTATTCTTTACATATATGTAGACTGGGCCACGTGTTTCACCTGCGTTACCTTGCGGAACAGAATCACAAAAAATTTCGGGGTTGGGGGCCACACGGTATATTCTTTGACGCAAGCACCGTAGCATGCCACGCGTAATGAGTAACGGTTTCACGTTTCAGAACCACGATGTGATTATGAGACACGCATAGGCGTGCGCACGAGGGGGGGCAGGGTCGCCCCCGCCCCCCCCCAGGGGGCGTAGCCAGAAATTTTTTTCGGGGGGGGGGGGGGCACCGCCTTGATTTCGGAGGGGGCACCTCCTTGAACTGGCCATTTTTTCGCTATGTATACCATGGTGAAAAAAAATTTCGGGGGGGCACGTGCCCGGTGTGCCACCCCCTGGCTACGCCACTGCCCCCCCCTAGTTACCTAAGAGGGTGGAGGGGGGTGCAAAGTCGACCCGATACATTGACTTAATAGGAGAGGGGGGGCGCTGCAACGCACCTTCGCCCCCCCCCGAAGGGGAACCCTGCGCACCCTTATGGAGACACGCCATGTAGTGTCGAGCACCGGATTCATTTGGACCTCCTGTGATTCTCAAACGAGTACTGACGCTAAATTTTTTGGAATCGTGGTACTGTTCACGCTAATAACTTTATTGAAACGTCCTGCAAGTTAGTGGGATGGGCAAAAGGTCCCACCAAGGCGACTGCCAGGAGTCCACTGGGGTCAAGAACCTCAAAGTGAGCATCGTGGTGCCTCGAACGTGACAGAGATCGCAATGGGGTTAAGGCCAGGTATTTCTATTGCGTTCAACTCTTAAGGGGAGCTTAAGCGTCCTCTATTAATTTTAATAGCCCTACTTTAAACAACCGCTTTAGGTTTAGATATTGAGGGCACCGCTTCAAAGTGGCGTGTCAACGAAATCTTACGCAGGCCTAAGTCGAGTGGCCTCAGCAACTCGTGACGTACTAGTATAGCAGCTGTGCTGCGTAGATCGAGGCAATTAATCTACTGAGAAGAAGAAAAAACACGACTTCCTCCTTTGAATCGTCTTAGGCGAATGCGTTAGTGACTGTGGGACTTTTATTAGTAGTATTAATAGTAGGACTACTAGTAGTAGTGGTGGTGGGAGTCGTAGAAGGAGTAGTAGTGAAAGTAATTACTACAAGCAGTGTTGTTAGCGTAGCAGTAGGTGCGGAAGCAGGGCAACTAGACCAGCAGAGTCGGGCGTCGTATACGACTATACAAGCAGTCATCTCGCTTTTCTCTCTTCAATGTTATCAAGGCGGAAGCCTCAGATGCCTCAGCAAACTTCAAAAGTGTCCGTTGGCGTGGCTAACGGTGGCAACACGAGTGATGCAAAAAGTCATAATCACGTGATCACGTAACCTTCCCCCCCCACCCCCCATCCCCCCAACCGGCATGGAAGACTTGTGGTGATAACCATAGGCGTGCGCACGAGGGGGGGGCAGAGGGGGCGGCCGCCCCCCTAGTCACCTAAAAGAGGGGGGGCGCAAATTTTGCCCCCATACATTGACTTAATAGGGAGGGGGGGGGTGCTGCGATGAACCTTCGCCCCCTTCCTGCCCCCCCCTGAAGGGGAACCCTGCGCACGCCTATGGTGATAACGAACATTATTTGCTGAAGCGCAGCGAAGTGAACTTGAGAATGAAAGTAATTATTTATTTGAAGCACTCCGACATGCAGGCTCGCCACATGACAGTGTGTTTGATATCGTGTTTCCGCGTGGTCACTGGACATCGAGGAAGGAGGTGTCGTGACTATTTTTGAAGTTTTTAAGGCAGACCTCGCATGTGGCTGGTGATACTTAGGTGTGGTCGGGGGTATCTGGGGACGCCGCACAACACCACGTGCGGGACAGTTCGTAGGCCACCGGCATATGCACTGTTCAATAATCGCGCTGCGCACGCCTTCTTGGTAGCCTGCCCACGTTCCGGTTTTAGAGCGCAACTCTTGGGCGCCCTTTCTTGCGTTGAGCAGCGTCGCCGTTGTTGGCTGGCGTGGGCGTAACCGATAGAGCGAACGATGACGAAAGAGAGCGAACGCGGAGTCTGTCGATATCACGAGCCACTGGCCTCTAACCTCGCTTTCTTCCTCTGTCGCGTGCGCTGGCCCAGCTGGCTTCTCGGTCGGAGCTCGTGAGCACGAAGGCCTGACACTTTCCCTGCGGCTGGCAATTTCGCTTGGTTCGCGACGCCTGCAATGCACAGAGTGGTGTGCGTAGCACCCTAGCGCTGGCAGTTTCTGTGGCAATATGTAACAAATATTGCAGTGCTACAAGCTGCATATAGCCAAAACTTCAAGCACAGTTGGCCTTGCCCCAACACTAAGCTGCGCTCAGAATTCGCATTAGGCAGTATCGTAAACTTCGGTGAACTTTTGCCTAGAACCTCGACCAAGGAGGTTTTGTACTTGACCCACCACGCGCAGCCACCGCTTCGCGGGCAGCCATATTGGTTCGAAAATGTCAAGCGCAACTCAGCGGCTAGCGCGGGGACGGTGCTTTAAACGCGTTGGTGTTCAAGATTTTTTTAAAAAGAGTACGTTATTTTAACATAACTTCAAAGAAGGAAACCGGGTGGAGCACAACATCCTCAGCCTAGGGATCTCACCCTATGACGTAATCATGATGTCACCATTAAGTCTTCAAAATGTGTGTCGTCATCATAGCGTCGCTATAACGTCGCATAATGTGACGTCTCATTACAACGTCATCAAATGACACCGTCGCTTAGTCCAAGGAGAGCCGATCCCTGAGGCATTGCAAAACTACGCAAGGTGGTTTTGTAGTTCTTCAGGTATTAATGAAATCTACTGAGGAGAAAAAGAAGGTGGCTTTCGTCCTCGAGTCGCCTTAGGCAAGGGCATAACGCACCGTGTGAATTTTTCTAGCAGCAGTTGCTGTTGCAGTCCGTCTACGCCGCCACAGGCATGCGCACGGGGGTGCAGGGTGAGGGGGGGGGGGTGAGAGGGGGGGGCGCAAAGCCAGCCCCATATATTGACAATAGGGAGGGGGGGGTGAGAGGGGTGCGCAAAGTCTGCCCCATACATTGATATAATAGAGAGGGGGGGGGGTGCTGCGACGAATTCCCCCCCCCCCCCCGTGAAGGGGAACCCTGCGCACGCCTATGTAAGCCGCCGGCGTTGTGATTTTGGTTGCCGTCGATTAATCCAGTGGTATATATAGATATTATATCAATAATCGGTTGCATATCGTGGCCAAATGAGAAGGAAACGTTCAATATTTTCTCACGGAAAAGGTATGTGCTCCTTTGAAAGACGTAAACGCTATGTAAAAGGTGCATTGTACAGGTATGTAAAAAAAAAAAATGTCACACACAAAAAAAGAAGGAAGACAGAGAGAGAGAGGTAACGACAGAGAGGAACGGAATATTTTTTAGTCCTCCCCTCCTCCTCATATTCCACCTCGCCTAACCTTATAATACAAAATACTTTCCATGGGGAGGCCACTCTCCAAGCGCCGACCGAATGCACGCTAAGCGGAAGTGAATTCCTAGATTTTTTTTAATACTGAAACGGTTATTGCCCGGGTCCCCGCCACCCCACCCGCATTCGTACACCACGCGGTTCAGTGGTTGCGCGGATAAAGCGCGCCTTTGCTACGCTCCACTGAACGCGTATGAGCGCGCACGCCTCGCAGACTCCCCGACCGAGTGGCCCCTGCCGACTACGAGGCAGTCGGTTGCGTGGCCTGACCTTTATGCGGTCAAGATGTGTACAGGCAGCATGTAAAGGAAAACTGGACAGCGATTGTAATAGGGCCTTGCCTTACATGTTGCTCAGTGCGGGGGCGCAGGATCAGTGAACGCGAGGGCGCAGGTTCGATTTCCAGCAGCAAACAAGTATTATATTAACGGGGTACTTAAACAGTATATTAAAGGGGGTGCGCGAAAACTATTTTAGGGGCGAAGCTCCTTAGGGTGTGAGAGAGAAATAACATTTATTTATACATCCGGCGTGTAGGAAGTCCCCTGCGAGGCCGGGGACTTCCTACACGCCGGATGTATAAATAAATGTTATTTCTCTCTCTCTCTCTTAGGGTGTGGGTCTGTCCCTCCTCTGTAGTAGCAGTACAAGTAGGTAGGTAGGTAGGTAGCCACGTGTAGTGGAATGTACCCACTCCACGTGATAAAGATGACGATGACGCCTGATTACCATAAAGAATAAGCGCGTCCCAGTATAGTGGAATGTACCCACTACACGTGATAACGATGACGATGACACTGATGACCATGAAGGATAAGCGCGTTCCAGACCACACATTCTCTTCCTGCCATGGATGAAAACGATCGAGCTTCGCCCACTCATCATCATTCACTTCGTGGATATGGCGTGATTTTTTTCGCGCACTCCTAAATTACAACTTCGCAATACCGAAAACGCCACTCTTACCGCAAGCAGACGCTTGTTAAAGCGAGGAAACGCAAGAAAATCAAATGCGTGTTGCGACGCAACCTTGAAATTACCTCAGCAAACGTGATGACTTAATAGATTTTGACGGCGTCTCCTATGTCACGCGTAGTTTCTAATCGGTAAAAATGAAGTACATCGTACTGCGAGGGGGGCCATAGACATCACACACCAAGTTGGAGGAAATTTCATTGATCCAATGCAGCCGAAATACGAAAAATAGCGTTTGAAATCCGTGACGTCCCGCGTGGAGATTTCCTCCTCTATTGATAAGCGTATGATGGGAAAATTAACGACGTTGGAGTTCGAAGTACAATTTATCAATCTAAGTCGATTTATTGTTTCACTTTAGTGTCAGTACTCACCTACAAAGCAGAAATTAGGAGGCTTTGTGACGAAGGTTGAACTTAAATTGAGGGCGAGCCATGGAAAGGAAAATCTTTTTTTTTTTTACCCTTTGGGGCATTACAAAAGGGGGGAGGGGGCGAACAAGCAGAAAAAGCATATCACTATATACAAAAAAACAGTGAAGGGCGAGAAATAGCACTACAAGTATTCAAGCAGTAATTTCGCGGCATCCGAAAACATACGCGCGAAATGTACTTATACAAAGGATAAAATACAGCAACGTAAGTGGAGTGTTAATATGTTTCCAAGTGTAAGTGAGCTGTGAAAATGATAGGTGTAACTTTAAAGGGACACCAAAAGTAGAACAACGATTTTTCTCAGATTCGTAAAATTCTCTTTCACAATTACAAAATTACGACGCTTCCAGCCAGATGACGCTTGGTAAGCGAGAAAACGCGCAAAAATAAAATGCCTGTGGCGACGCCACCTTGAACTACCCGCGTCAAACGTCGTGACGTCACAGATCTTGACACCTATACTACGTCCTACGCAGTTTCTAATCAGTGAGAATGATTTACGTTGTCCCGTGAGGGGCCATAGACTTAACACACCAAGTTTCCTGAAATCTCGTTGAGCCAATGTCGCGAAAATACGGAAAACACGCTCTGAAATCCGTGACGTCATGTGCGGTGATTTCGGCGCGAAATTCAAAAAGTGAAACTTTGTCCTTGATTTTCTCCTATATTAGCGAGCCCGTGATGGTGAAATTAACGACATTAGAGTTCTCAGCGTACAATTTGTCAATATAAACTTATTCATTGTGTCATTTTAGCATCACTTGAAGATAGCAGAGTGGGTAAGGGCCTGTACACGCGCTATCCGCACAGCCGCACCCCACGTGCTCTGACAGATGCCGCACGCAAGCGGAGGGCGAAAGAGCGTGTCGGCGACGCTCTTTCGCCTTCTGCTTGCGTGCGGCAGGTGTCCCGGCACGTGGGGATGCGGCTGTGCGGATAGCTCGTGTACAGGCCCTAATGGCACAATTGGGTGTTAATGATATCTTGGTCGAAATCTAAAAGAAGAAATGGGCATGGGCAGTGCATGAAGCGCATATAGTCAAGATAACCGCTGGTCATTAAAGGTCCACCCACCACCCCGCGTACAAAGACGAGGGAATTGTTTTCTCCTCGTCTTCGCTACCCTTCCTACAGGCAATATATCCTCCTTGCCACTTATTTCTTAAAAGCACGTGAACAATGTCAGAACTAAGCGCTCGAGCCTATCAAGATTTCGCGCTGCTTGGCTACTCGCTATTATCGCAGGTTGCACAGTCGGAAAACACCCGAAACTGAAGTGAAATCAGTTGATCGCGCACGATAGTCGTTCTAGACAAGGAAGAACGGATGGGCGGCTGCATGGCGAAGCAGTGCAGGAGACAATTCACATCTGGTATTTCACGTATATGGGACCAATTCGAGAGCATGTACACTATGTACGTGACGGGAATCACTGTCTGCGTCACGAAAGTGTGCAAGAAAGACGAGAAACACTAGGTGAGAATAATGGACTCGGAATTTGTATTTTGAGAGCCTGGTGAGGGGCCCTTTAAGAGTAACAGCACAGATTCAAAGAGAATGGGTAGTGGCTTGGGCTAGTTGGTATGTCATGATGGAATGCTATAGCGCGAACTGAAGACGAGGACACAGAGACAGTTCGTCCTCGTTTGTCTCTGTGTCCTCGTCTTCAGTTCATGCTGTAGCATTCATAATTGCAAGAGAAGGCAAGCACGGTAGGGCGAGGCAACATGTTAGGTGGGCAGATGAGATACAGTGACGTGAGTAGTTATGACCGCTGGATAGATGAGAACAGATTGCCACAAGATAATGCTTCACTTCTTACACGACACCGGCCTAACGGCACGCATATGAATACACATATACGCACAAAATATTATGCCTTAATGGCAAGTCTATGTCGGAAAAAGAAATGAGATTAAGAAGTTCGCTGGGATAATGCGGTCGTGCAGCAAGCGCAGGAATGGGCTTGATTGGAGTAACACCAGATGGTCGAAATTTCCGGAGCCCTCTACTACGGCGTTCCTCATAATCATATCGTGGTTTTGGGACGTAAAACCCTGCAGATGTTATTATTATTGGAGTAACATAGGAGAGGCCTTTACCCTGCAGTGGGCGCTGTCAGGAAGCTGGTTTTACTGCACCAATACAAGTCTCCTGTATGCAGAAGCGCCTCTGAGCAAATGTAGAGCTCAGAAAATGCTGATATCTCATTTCGACGTTAAAGTCCATTTCCACATGGCGCAGCTACTGACATCAACACCAGCTTGACTTCAAGTTACAGTATCTTCTATAGTGACTACACGCACCAGTACGGCTGGTTGCGATGACGTCAGGTACTTAAACATGCGAAATGACAGCTCGTGCGTCACCGACAGGGCCACGAAGTCCAACGGCCGTGGACACGTCACGGTATCTTGCTAGTGCACGTGACGATAAGCGCATACCGTGTCGTGACATCAGCGTACAGGAGCAACAGAAACTAGCTTTTATAATCATTATTATGACAGATATCTGAGCTAATTTGTACGTATTCATGTTAAAACACTGGGCGTTCAAACGCGGACACAAGAGAAGTGAACACACCGCAAACGCCAGCGTAGGTGGCTGCTTGACCTTCCTCTTGAGTCCGTGTCTGCACGCCCAGTCTTATAAGCATCTATTTGATGACATGCTGCGATAAATTTTTTACGGAGCACTCACGCTTACCAACACGTTTTCTAGGCTCTTGAAGACTTAACCTTTCATATGATGCAAAAAAAAAAAAAAAAGCTCCACTGAAAAGTTTCTTGTCATTAACCCGTTAAGGCAGGGGTCTCAAACTCGTATCAACTAATGGGCCGCATTCCTACAATTTAGTCCGATGAGGGCCGGGACAGTGAGCAAAGTTGGAGTGTGTGTGTGTGTGTGTGGGGGGGGGGGGGGGGGGGAAGGGGGGGGGGGGGGTTGGAGGGAGGTATTCGAAGAAAATGTCACCTTGACGGAATGCCTTTCCCATATCTAACATATGGGTCACATCTGCCGGGGATTTGACGTAGGTTTCGAGAACTATATCAAACCAGATAGTATCTGCAGAATGGCTAAAATTCTGAAATAAAATTTTTGTTCTATGGTGCTTTCTCAAAACATAGTGACCGCATGGGGTACCTCTGGAAAAAAATTATTGACACCATTCCTGTCGCTGAAGCTCCCACGAACAAAGCTCGCACCCCTATTTTACGCTATAATCTCGATAAGCGAGAAAATGTGAATACCATTTAGCAAAGTCGCAAGAGTTTATTCCTTGTGATGCCGCGGGCCGCAAGCAAAAGATCGGCGGGCCGCGTGTTTGAGACCCCTGCTTTAAGGCGTTAAGCCTTAGATGGCTCATGAAACGCGATATGCAGCCGTCGCCGTCAACACCTATTTGACACGCCAGCCTATCTCATTAGCCCTCTGCTGTCCCCTCCCCCTCCCCACCCCTTTGCTGCCAAACAGTCAGTTTTCATGTTTGATTAGGCGTTCAAGTTTTCGCATCAGTATAAACACGGCAGCTACCTCAAAATGACTTAATTTCAATTGGTATTGTAGAAGTGGGGTTCGTTGGGCTAGTTGGTCACGCATTTGCAAGTGGTGAAAAAACAGCACCAAAGGAGAACAAGCACAAGCGAAGAAATACACACGACAGCGTTTATCCTGCAGTGGGCGCTGCATCGAAGCCTTTGCTTGTGCTTCGTCTCCTTTGGGGCTGTTTTTCCCCAATTACGCATGTGTGACCAACTAATTCAACGAGCCACACTTCTACAACACCCTTACAGGGAAGTCATTCTGAGCAAGCTGCGTGCCGCGTAAATTTTTGTCTCCTTCAGCGCTGATTTTTCCTTTTACAGAGGTTATTGCTTTTGGGACTGTTTCTCCAGCATTACTGATGTGCAGTATAACGAATGAATGGATCGGCAGCGTTGACATGTTAATGTCCTGAAGTAACGTAGAGTACTGGGCGAGTTGGTGCAGATTCATGTCTAAGCGTAGCGCGAGGAAAACAGGACACAGTAATGAACACGCAGGACAGGCGCCTGTCCTGCGAGTTCTTTACTGTGTCCTGTTTTCCTCGTGCTACACTTGGACATGAACGTGTTAATGTCGGCTGTCTGCGTACGTTGATGCTGAAGCGGTTGGAAGAAGAAGAAGAAGAAGATGTTTAATGGCAAGAAGGAGGAGAGGTCGGCCTGGAAAGCGGGTTTCTGGCCTGCTACTCCTCACGGGGGAAAAGGGAAAGAGAGAGATAGAGGGAGGCATGATGAGAGGTGACTATGGTATGGCACAATGAGTGACTGCACACCCTGTCCTCTGCGGAGTAGGAGACGCACGAAAGTCTCTATACATTAGTTCCATTAGCAAATGCTCTAAAGACGAGCATCTAAGCCTGTCTCGCTCAGAAATCAGAACTAGCACTTTAAGCTGCGTTGGGCCTGATCCACACGTTCCCAAGCACCCAAAAGCTCCTCCTCTGTAAAGGGCTGAAGCGGTTGGAATAACTTCAACGATATATGGTCTGGATGTAACTCGGAAGAAGTCATTTCGAAGTGTCGACATTGAAAAGAGCGGCGATTTAAAAAAAATATTCTTTACGGCCCGGCACCATTAGCGTCTGACTGAAAAAGGAATGTGGAAGGCGCGAACAACAATTTGCGGGGCGGATATCATTTTTCAAGCGATTCGAAATGAAATTCGGACCGCTCGACGTGTGTCCCTTTTCGGAAAGCAATAAATCTTGCTATGACTCTTGGACGTCCACTTATTTTCAGATTTACGCGTTTTACTTGCAGTTCAACCGTCGTGAATGCATAAAGAAAAACCGCTAAAGATATCTCGAAAAGGAGACATGGAATCATGCCGTAAAATCACGCTTGGCGCCACGGCATTAAAAAAAAAAGGGGGGGGGGGGGGGCATTTACGCAGTCTATATATTATTCGTTGATTCTGCACCCTTAGAGAGATAAGCCTTTATGTATGATATTCAACAAATATTAATAGATATTCTGTTGTGTGTACGTATCGATGTGCGCAACGGGGGGGAGGCGGAGATGTCGGCCGTCTGTGAAGGTGAGGGAGGGGAAGGGTGAAGCATAGCATAGTCATGTGTAGTATAGTGTAGTATAGCGTAGTATAGTATAGTATGGTATATTATAATATAGCCAGGGGTGGGAAAGGGATGTGAGGGTGAGGAGGGGGGAAAGAGGAAAGGAAGGCCACCATCGTCGCTGTTTCATCAATCTTCGCGCCACTAGAGCATGGCAGCCGTAATTCTTTGATATTCTACGTGCGTGCATTCTTTTTTTTTATCTCTCACTCTATCCTCTTTTCGATCCCTCTTTCCCCGCCCCTGTACAGGGTAGCAAACCGGTTCTTCTACCAGGTTAACCTGCCTGTCTTTTCCTTTGTCCATTTCTCTCTCTCTCTGTCTACGTGCGGATCACTTTAGGTGCCACGGTTGTCGTATGCTGTCATTTCTCATCTCATGTGGTTGCTTGGTATAGCGAAGGCAAAACCATATACAGCACAGCCATCAGGGAATTGAGGGTGTGGGGAAGTGTAAGGGGAGGGGAGAGGGTAAAGCATAGCAACGCCATGTATGGCGTCACGCAGGCAAAAGCGCGTATAGAACAGCCACGTACAGCGTTGTATGTACAGAGCACAGCCATGTACAGCGAGGAAGGGGGAACGGAGGAGGGGAGAGGGTGCCACAGCATCACATATGAAGGTTTTCTTTCCCGCCAATGGACACTGAGCAAGCTACACGTTTGGAACGACAGCGCTTGCTTGCCCGTGAACGCCAGCGGCGCCGAAGAGCAACTTGAAGCTGTAAAAAGTGCTCCCGCATTTTTTACAGCTTTCAAGTTGAATGCAACTGCGTACATTTATTCTCCGGGACGTTGCTTGATACTTTTATGGAACTAAAACCCGCCGTGGTGGTCTTGCTGATATAGTGCTCGACTGCGGACCCTAAGGTCGCGGGATCGAATCCCGGTTGCGGCGGTCGCATTTCGATGAAGGTTAAATGCTACAAGCCCGTGTGGTTATATTGAGGCATACGTTAAAAAATCGCAGGTGGTCGAAACTTCCAGAACACTCCACTACGGTGTATTTCATTATCATATCGTGGTTTTGGGACGTGAAACCCGAACAGGTGTTATCAATGGGACTGATAGAGGAATTAGTTGCTCTTAGGGAAGTGTATCTTGTAGCTTATATTAGCTATCCGCTGTTTTACAATATCGCCTGCGTTCAACTCATAGGCCAGTGATTCGCAGTTCATGATTTCTTGCTGCGCTGCAGATTACAAGACGAGAACGAGACAGAGATGACAGGATAGGTGGTGCGCACCACCTGTGCAGCATAAGGTCCCTAGATAAAACTTGTTTTATCTAGGGACCTTAGTGCAGCAGTCCCTGTCTCGTCTTAGTCTCGCCATCCGCAGCGCAACAAGAAATCATGAACCACCACCAACTAGCCCAATTCATCGCTCTGCTAAACGTGATTTGCAGTTCTCAACAAAATGTTCCGATTTTTTATAGTGTTTTGTAAGTTCTTATAAGTTAAAGCATGCATTGTTTCGAGTTTGCTTGTTTGTTTCAAATAAGACAGAAGGCCAGGGAACGATGGAGGCTCGGAACAGATGTAGAAATCCTTGTAGAAGGGATGTCGCTGGAGCCAGAGTTTCGATAAGTGCACTTGTCTTCCGCTGCCTTCACAAAGACGAGACCATTCGTCGGAACGTTGACTCAAGTAACACCACCTGTACAAAGTTTTTTCATTGCTTGTTCGTTTCTTTAATTTCTTGCATTTAGTTGTAGTAATTTTACGCGTTACATATTCTCTCCTTAAATGACAAGAAGAGAGCAGAAGGAAAGAAGTGGAAATTTAAGGGCTCGTTTTTCTTTGTTAGACACAACATTAATGAGAACTAATAGACAATATGATGCCAATGCATCATTTCTCATGACAATGATACCGAGGAATCCTTGGCATCATTGTGTGTTAGTTCTCATTGATAGAAGACAGCAGATTGTGTCAGGGAAGAAACGGGTGTTAGTAATAATAGCATGGGATTGCACGATCCGAAACCACTATATGTTTATGACGGACGCCGTAGTTTATGGTTCAGGATAATTTTGACCTCGTGGGGTTCTTTAAGGTGCACTAAGTACACGGCTCTCCAGCATTTTCGCCTCTATCAAAAATGACGCCGCCGTGGGCGGGATTCGCTCGCGTGACCCTCGACCACAGTGGCGATTTATAGGTGGGCTGATGAGATTAGGACTGTGACGATAACTTGACTGCAGCAAGCACAGGACAGAGTTTATTGGCGAAAACATGGGAGAGGCTTAGTAATGTGAAAACTTTGGCGAGCTAATGATGCAAGATGGACGAGTTTTGCACTGCACTCTGCGAAGTCAGGTTGCATGGTGATGATGATGGTTTGAATATATTGTCCCATGGTATATTTTTATTTTATTATTTATTTCGCAATACTGTCAACTCTCTTGCGAGAGTCCTTACAGAGAGGGTAACGGAATAAAAAAAGAGGAAAGAATATCATTCACAAATACACAAATACAGGTTACATCAAGATCAAGCGTTACACCAGTACAGATAGTCATCCAAGGTCCGTTCAAATTTTTACATACATCTGACATTCGATGGTCAAGTTGACTGAATTTTGGAGCACGCTTGAAATTTTCACTGTTAGAAATTCCGTCATTCATCAGATGCCTTTTTTTTTTGCTTTCACATGTCTACAGGCATGGCTGCCCGCGGATACAGACACGCTGAGGTCTATAGACTACTCCTGCTGATGGTCCTGGTTCCGGGACCGGCGCTGACGCTGCCGGCGTCGACACGCGAGGGAGACCCAGCGCCGACTACTGCCCTGAGTGCGAGCCCTGCCGAGTTCAGAGAAGCCCGGGGTCCTTGGAGCACGCTCTACTTTTACGCGCGGAAGCGCAAGGACGTTGCCCGAGCACCGACGCTGCAGGACGTAGCCAAGGTGACCAAGGAGGTGAGGCGTATAAGAGACCTTGCTGAGAAACAAGACACGTGTGCTATTGGTTAACTCACTAGCCCTAAACGTACTTGTGGGTCGGAAAGGAAACTGAGGTGAGGAAGAGTGAAAGTAGGAGGGAGAAGGTAAAGCATAGCATAGCTATGTGTAGTAAGGTATATCAAAGTGTGGGGAAGGGAAGCGAAGGTGAGAATTAGGGAACAGCGGGAGAGTGCTACCGCGTAGCACGGGCAACCCAGAGATTCCCTTGGCAATCGTGCGCTTGCCGAGGCGGTGGCGCCCTCTCACGTGCGGCGCGGGTTAGAGCCGGATGCTCAAGAATCATTTTTCGCGATTTTAGCGAAATTATTGCGATTAATTCTTGATTATCTAAATTGAATTCACGTTTCTCTTTTTTACACAAGGCTTGCAAAAAACATCAATTATTTTTCTGAGTTTAAATTATTTTTGACCGCGTTAGCTTATTTTGCGCTCGTTTTGGACGTTGTTAGCCTTGTTCTAGGCCTGTATTGACCACTGCGTTACCATGCAACATGATACAGTGGATGTACGCCGAGCCGGGCACCTATGAACTACTACACAATTAGAAATGAAAAAAAAATATCCATAAACACGGGTTGTGTGCTCGAGCCGACGTTTCGACAAGTGGACTTGTCTTCTTCAGTTCTAGCCTTGAAGAAGACAGAACCACTAGTAGAAACGTCGACTAGAGCACACAAACCCTGTTTGCGAACTTCTATTTTTTTAAGCAAGCTTACATCTTCCCCTTCCTGCCGTTTCTTCGATTTATGCAATTAGAAAGCACTTACAACACTGGTGTCGAGAAACCTAAGAACAGTATTGTAGTTCCACGGAACGCATTGGATATATTTGTTAGCATCGCTACCTTTAAAAAAAAATCACGCCATATCCATGAAGTGCATGATGATGAGTGGGCGAAGCTCGATCGTTTTCATCCATGGCAGAAAGAGAATGTGTGGTCTGGAACGCGCTTATACTTGCTTGCTTGCTTGCTTGTTCCTGTCGACTTGGCTCTTACCCACTTGGGGGATTGGCCATGAAGCCGGCGGTTAATATAAAGGGAAACATTTAATTTTGAGAAGTGATGTGGAGGTGGAAATCGATCGCCACTGGAATAACAAAGAATTTAAGAATGACCGGACTATATGGAATAATAAAATAATATGTAAATCAATGAACTAATGAAAGGAATTTTGAAGTACGAAAAATAGATAGGGAATAATTTTAACAGGGAATTCTTTTTGTGTCAACAAGAAATTCGCATATAGCTAAGCAGACATTCCTGTTGCTGAATCCCAGAGAAGACGCCCCAAGGGAAAGAATATTTTGAGGATTCAGAGTAATTTTTAGGCTTCTGAATAACTTTTCGAAATGCTGTTTTCTATGGCGAGTAAAACGACTGCATTTAAGCAAAAAATGATCAATGTTTTCGGGCTCTTGGCAGTAATAGCACATAGGAGATAGGACCAGACCAGACCTGTATAAATAGAAATTCAGAGGGGGGAATACGGCATCGAAACTTTGTAATAGCCACTTCCAGTTTTCGAGTGGGACACCATTTGTTATTCCAGGCAAAAGAGAGATGGCCATATTCTGGGACGGGTACTCTACATTCTTGGCATCTTGAAGAAGAGAATACTTTCGGTATCTAGACTCTGTAATAAAAGCTGTGTCAGGCACAATCGACATTACTGGGCCACCTAGGGACCACCGCGCGAGTGTATCAGCCATCTCAAGTTCAAAATTATACCACGATGCCCTGGTACCCATACTAACCGCACGGTACGCAAATTTTGGGGGGATTAATGAAGTGAAATCATTCAGCAGAGAAGACTCGGAAGAAGAAAGAGAAGATAGAGATGTACATGCTGTCAGTGAATCAGTCACTATAACAACTTCCGAATCATTTACTGAAAGTTTTCTAAGGGCTAATATAATGGCTATGACCTCTGCTTCGAATATCGTCATCGTTATCACGTGTAGTGGGTACATTCCACTATACTGGAACGCGCTTATTCTTCATGGTCATCAGGCGTCATCGTCATCTTTATCACGTGTAGTGGGTACATTCCACTATACTGCGTCATCGTCATCTTTATCACGTGGAGTGGGTACATTCCACTATACCTACCTACCTACCTACCTACCTACTACTACTACTACGACGACAGAGGAGGGACAGACCCACACCCTAAGGAGCTTCGCCCCTAAAAACACCTTTGATATCGATAACCGAAGGGGGGGATGGGAGTCAGCAGGACGTGTCAGTACAGTAGGCGTGTTGACATAGGTCTAGGTCACGTGGGAGCAGCTAGCAGCTCGTGACATACTTGTAGCACTCCGTCGTCTGCTGTCAGGTGCACATGATTGTCGTCCAGCGACTCCTACAGTGATATCGACCGCATCCAGGACTCAGAGTTCGTAAACCCAGCGAAGTGTGTTGAGTTGTCGGGATAATGCCCATTGTTGTGTTGACTGTGAGGTGCTGAGCGACGAAAACTAAAATCAAACGAAAATATTTTATCCGTGTTTCCTGGCTCCGGTCTTTGGATAGCGTTGACACAGGATGCCAAGAAAAAAAACAGAAACCTATAAATCCAGCGCTCAATATAGCGCTAGTTGTGCTCTAACCAGCGCTAATTCGGCGGTTAATGTAGCGCTGACGTAGTTCTTGTGTAATTCTTGGTGTAGTTCTTTTTCCCGCGCTAGATGATGCGCTAATGAGGTTCTTGTGTTGTCCCTGGTGTAGTTCTGAATCCTACGCTTAATCCAGCTCCACTACCGCGACACTTAAAGAAATGCTGAAACCGGCCAGCCAGCGATTCCCTTGTCAATCTACGGCCATTCTAGAGGCGCGCGCTCGACCGACCGTGGGCAATCCCGTACTTGCCGAGGCGGTGGCGCCCTCTCTTGCGCGCGCGGGTATCAGCCGGGTGTTTCACATTTTGGGTAAACTATTGAGATCAATTCTAGGTTATTTCCCTAGCTGATATTATTTTAGGCCTTGTTCGTTCATTTTAACTCGATTTTGAGCATTTCTATAGCCTTCTAATGGCCTGTATTGCGCGCTTTACTGTGAGCGTGACCACGCCAGGTGAGATCCGCGGATGGAAGGGCAAGCCAGGCCCCTAAAGTGCTGCGCACTTAAAATGGCGGGACCCTGATATCCCGAAGCCGGGGCCACAGGCAACGTGGCGCAGATGGTATACGCTCGACCCGCAAGTTGGCGCAAGCGAACACCGAGTTTTATGCAGCGTGGTCGCTGTAATATTTTATATCATCCGTATGACCATGACAAGTACCACCAGCGTGGCCAACTGAACACAAGTTCGACTGCCGCTAGTGGGAGGCGATCGCTACAAATTCGTACACTCTTAATCAGGCCCGCTTAAGGTGCTGTATATAGCCAGGAAAGCGGACATTTTTCGTCTGGTTTCCTGGATATAGCCAGCCTTTAACCAGGACCTGGTTAAGAGTGTACGCGCGTCGCCGGTGGGCGATGTGGCCCGAGTTGGATCTGTTCCCGCGATATACAGGCCAAGGCACGCTGGGCGCATTTGGTTGGACAGGGTGACAAGCATTCTCTATATATATACTTTATTGCAGCACCGAGCGCTTTAAGGTGGGATGACGGAGAGTCACGCGGAGACACCATAACCTGACACGTCCGACCATCGCATCCTGCATGACGCTCAATGATGCTCTGGCAGTCGAACCAGGAGCCACGCCAGAAGTCCTGCACACCAGGAGTCGGCGCAGCTCGGGTCTTATGCAACCCTCTTAGAGGGGAGGCACGCTTGCGCAATTGCCGCGTTATACCGTTTGTTGAGCGCACCGCAACGCATTCCCACTGTTTGAATCCAAACCGACAGTCTTCTCTAGAAGCAGCGTTGAAAAAAAAGAATAGAAAACTAAGTGCGTCTTTAGCGGCTGTATTTGTGTTTATGACGTGTTTGAAACAATAAATCTCGAAAGTTTCACGCGAAATACGGAAGGTTATTACGTGCCCCACGTGTAGGGAAAATCAAAGCAATAGCTATAACCGCTTACACATCGTCATGGCTGAACGTATACCGTATTCAAAAATCAGTTGTGCAGACGAAGCCTCTTTTCCCTAACAAACAAGTGTGAGCGTACCTCATTCACCTTCGAGTTCACGCTCCTACAACGCGTTTATTCAACAATCCAGGGCTAATGTCGTTCTTATGTAGCGACTGGTGTAGCTTTAAATCCTGCGATAAGTGCGTCCCACTAATGTGAAACATATGGAAGCGCGTAGCACGGACATCCAGCCATTCACTTTCAGAGAGTTTCGATCCACTGCTTCGTCTGCCATAGCGTCGATGACGCCAATGTTTCAGGTAAGCGTGTAGGGTTTCCCAAGAACGAGTAGAATTTTGTTAGGGAGATTCGCAAACTCGGTGTGCGGAATGCGCGATACATTTCGCTGCGCTTTATCGAATTCCTGCTTGTTCCCTTTAAGGCCTAACCACACGTGCTCGTTGCAGCGCGTCGGCGCGTGGCTTATTGACGCGGCGTCGCGCCCTCTATAGAGAGAGAGGGCGTGCAGCTTCGCGTAGCCACGCGCCCTCTCGGCCACAGGGAGAGGGCGCGGCGCCGCGTCAAAAAGCCAGGCCCTGACGCGCTGCAACGGGCACGTGTGATCAGGCCTTTACAGATGTAGCCCAGGAAGCCATAAAGAGTCGACGATGAAGCTGGGTCCTAAGGTCCATAATGTCTACGTTGAAGTCGCCGACTAGTACTAAGGGTCTCTGCTTGTAGGTGTTTTATATTGTTTCGTCACAATTATGATTGCTGTTCGTCTATTGTAAACCTTTATTTTTTTTATTCACATCGGCGGGTATGTGCCACAGGTGATTGACAGTTTATATCTACCCAGGGTACGGCGAGAACAAAACTTGGTAATTTTAACGCGAGTGTACGTTGAAGTCGCCGACTAGGATAAAGGGTTTGTGCTTCTAGGTGTTTTATATTGCACTGTCACAAGTTATGATTGATGTTAGTCTATTTTTAAACCTTGTTTTGCGTCTCACATCCGTGAATCTTTCCGTGACCGACGGACATACGGCGAACGGTCAAGGCTCGGTTCTAAGGTGATTCGCCCCTAAAAAGAAATATATCATCGATATCGATTATGGCGTTGTGAAGATGGTTCCGCTGCAGCGATGTTCTGGGGATAAAGGAATGATTGAAAGTGTTTTTCCTGTTTGAATTCTGACTTCACAGCAAATGTCGATAGGGTGCGGTAAGTAATGCGACTTTGAAATGGAGTCTTTTTTATGGGATGAGTGATAACTGAACTTGTTAAACAAAGTCGAGTGGGTTATTTTTCTACAAGATGCTCGTTATGGAAGAGATAATTTGGGTTTCATTGTTCTGGAGCCTGAACAGTAGATATAGAAAAAAAAATATGGCATGATCCCGACGCATGCGTTATAATGGCACGCGTTTCTCTGGTAATTTGGTAACCCCCAAAAAAGGCTGGTTAACGCTTATAGCTAGGCTATTTTGCGACTTTCTCAGAGGCGTGATATTCGCCTTTGGTTTTGTCTTGTACTACCGCAGGCAAAGAAGAAGGCCGACGCCAGCAGCACTGATCGGACCTCCACGGCCCAACAGCCGAGACACTGGACCATGGAAGAACCAACGCCGTCCCCGGTCACAACAACCACGACATCGGCACCGCCGACGACTAGGGACTATTCTGGCCTTTACATCTCGCCTCCCATCATGGTTCTGGACGGCAACGGAGAACGGGACAACACTCGCGTCGTCCATGACGTACTGGTAGTCAAGAACCGGCCATCCCGACGTCCTTCGACTCTGCGACCTCCGGGAGCGTCAAACCTGGTCCAGCCCTCTATCATCAGGAGACCTCCACCTTTCTGGGCGGGCACCGCTGTGCCGTCGGGCTACGGCGTCTCGCATGCCGTGCTCATGAACAACCACCGTCCTCCCTCGGCGTCGTCGGCCTTCAAGAGACCCTTCCCGGGCGTCACCTCCATACACATCTACCCCCTGACCACAGCGCCGTCGACC
This sequence comes from Rhipicephalus appendiculatus, assembly GCA_030522465.1. NCBI lineage: Eukaryota > Metazoa > Arthropoda > Arachnida > Ixodida > Ixodidae > Rhipicephalus > Rhipicephalus appendiculatus. The sequence goes on along the minus strand of JALIZH010012704.1, from coordinate 24,273 downwards.
ACAACGTCGGTCTACCCACCGCAGGGAACCATCGCTTCGGTGCCGCTCTCCGTGTACGACACGGTGGCCAATACGACCATCGTCCACCAGAACATCATCACCTTGTCCAAGCCGACTTACCCCTCGTCGTCATCGTCTTCGTCGTACTCGCCGTCTCAGACGACTACGTCTTCGCCGCCCTACATGGAAGAGGAAGACTTCGGCACCACGACCGAGGCGATGACGGAGTCTACCGAGACCTCGCAGTCTTCGCCGTCTAGACCTTCCACGACAGAGCCCCTGCCGGACTGGGCCCTCCAGCACCAGCACCAGCACAGGCCCGTGGTCACGACGACTGCGCCTTCTTCGAGTCTCGTGGCGCCCATCGGTTCCATGCCTGGAATCCTGGGTCCCATCGGCAACCTGATGCAGAAGTTCCCCACGGGATCGCTGTCAATGTTCCAGAACATCGGACGCGTCATGGCCGTGCTGCCGACGATGCTGGCCGCGTTCCTTCTCACGGCTTTGCTATTCGTGTAAAGCGAATCGGCGACCTCTGGCGTGGCTGGGAGGAAGCTTTAAATGCGTGGTCACCAAAAAGGAGGACAGGTGGTGGCAGTGGATCGGCGCTGGCGCCGCACGTTGGCGCTGTAATCGTTAACTGCTCAGTGACCGAAAACTCTTGCCCAGTTAGAAGTTCCACTCGTCAAGCACTTCCGACGACCCTCCACTTAAGAGAGATCCGACGTCCTACGTGACACAGTTAAATGCATCTGTGCTACTGGATAATATAACCTTATCAAATGAGGTCGCGTGTATGCAGATGATCACTTCGTGCTTTGTAAGGATTACCTCACGTCGCGATGCGCTGTCAGCCAAACCAGAGACGAGACGGAGTCGTGACAGGTCCCGGCTATCCTAAGTGGCAACCAGCTGGACTTGGATTACCCCAATGGCGCTGTGGTGCGACCCGGCGCTGCGCCTAATGTGTCGTGTGAACGATTGTGCAGCCAGTATAGGGAACATCGTGATTGCATAGGTCTAGCTATAAAGCTGGTACGTAGCCGCATGCAATGCTGAATACGCCGATCAAGTTGACCTCTACGGAGCCTGACAGATAGTACACTGTGGAGGTGACTTCACAGAACGAGGACTATCATGCCAACACGAATGTCTACGATAGGCAATCAAACCCACGATCGTGTCCGCCATTACCAACTCGCACGAAGCTCGTCAATGCGGAACTCTAGTATTTCGATGTATTTATTGCTTAACAGAAACGATTTACCATGACTTTCCGGAAAGCACAGGCTGATTGGGCTGGTTGGTACGGCATCATGTATACGCTGCACCGCCGTATCCCGTAGTCTTCCTTTGGTCGTCCGTGTGTTTCACTGCGCTGCAGTGTACAGAGTGCGTTTCCCGCCGCATTCTTCTAGAACCTTTGGTTACAAAATGTCTGGCCGTTACTTTCGATACCTCATTTCATATGTCCCTCCTCCAAAGAAATAAAAAAGCTTTATTCGGTCTTATGTAGACAAACGCGACTGATACAAAGTGCGCCATAGCTTAAAACGCTCCAAAAAATGTAGGGAAAAAATTTCCTGCCCTGAATCGTCCCTCTGTACGTTCTCGTAGCTAAATCATAAAAACTCGCAGTTATGATATTTCTAAATAACACGTAGTTGTGAGCCTCGCCGTCAACAATGTTGATATGGTGACAAGTTTTAACGTTTTTTTTGTTTTGTTTTTTTTCAGTTTCATAAGTATTTCGTTGCTTATTATTCTTTGCGCAGTTAGCTTAGTTCCATTCACAGTTTTTATGGGCTCCCGTTCTGGTAATGGGTGTATTTTACGGTAGTAAATCGCGTAGCGTGACAACTATGTGACATGTGAGGACATATGCTCTAATAGGACTAGGTGAGTCAATTGGCTGGGGTAGCCATAGCAACACAATAAAGCAGTAAACGCCATTACGGCAAGCGACAGCATGATAGATTCGTCTCTATGGAATCATAAGCTTACAGTGAAGTGTTCTGCACTAAAGTTTATCTGCCGCGCCAGTTTTATTTCTTCTTCAGTAGAAGCTGTGCATGCATCTCAGTACTTGTTCACTTGAAGTGTCCTTCCGCCTTCTTGCTGTTGTGCAAAGTCAATCAACGAGATAAGTAAAACAATTACATGGCCGTGGTTGACGATGCTGTAACAGCCATTGCATTTCAGAGGTAGCAAGTCAGCCTACGCATCGGCCACGTAAAATAAAGCTCTCGGGTTCAAACTGAAATGAAGAAATTCGGACTTACGCTAAAGTTCGGCGAGTCACAGCTGCCTGCCGATGCACAAATACCTCATGTAAAACCCTGTGTACAGGGTCCTTGAGGTATTTTCAATAAAAATAAATAAATAAATTTCGAATGTCACTGGTAGGCTAAGCCACGCCCATTCTAATGGCAGATCCCCATGACGTCATCATCTATGAATGCCTCGATCGCTGTTGGGTGGCTTCAATTCAAATGACGTATTGCTTTACGCTTACCACCTAATTCGTCAAGGTAGCACTTGGGACGGGAAGATACTACAGGATGACCGAGATGAATACTCTTGAACAGGGAGTGTCGTTGAAACCTTCGATTAAAAAATATTCGGCTCTCGAAGTTCTGGAAATATTCTCCTCCTGAAGTTTTGCCTTGTTTGGATAGGCCTACCGGTGAGTTAAACGACGTCCGATCGAACGGAACGTCCGCACAAAGTCATCCACTAAGCTGTCTTGCTTTTAAGCATCGTCAACTGAAATGACATCGCTACACGTTTATGTTCGATTGCGTGAATGTACTGGGTGTATGTATTGGTGATTATTTGAGAACGTGCTACGCGACCTTTCGGTTCAAGGCGAACACCGGACAACGTCATCCGTGAGATGTGCCACAATATACACGAAGCATTAACCCGAAGAGTGTTCCAGTTTTCTTTTCTTTTCAGGCTCGACCATGTGCGTTCGTGCCTGCAAGACCTGCATACACCTCGACAGAACTAAAGAGAAAAATAGTGTGCGGTGCTGCGACGCTGGGCGTCGTTTCCAGCGCGCACATCTGCGAAGCCTTCATCCTATTTAAAAAGCCAATAAAGACACTTTCTATTTTGTGAACCGTGTCGTCTCTGCATTGCCTCGTGGTCGTGACGGTGAAGAAGATGGCATTCGGGCTCAATGTTGAAGACGAAACATACTGGGCGAAAAAAAAATTCATATCATCAATTCTTGGCCAATCCCCCTGAGTGGGCATGAGCCATGGTCGAGGCATCATCATCATCATCAAATTGGGCCAAGGAAACGGAAAGTCAAAGTACAAGCAATACACGATGTACCCTGATAGCGGCGATTAGATTAATCGGCCGTCGGTAATGTGATCATCGTCGGGACGCATCGTCTTTTATACATAAGTGAGCTAGCCTTCCAGCGAAGCTCGCGTAAGCTCTCGGAATGAACTTGACTGGATCGCGTACTGCGCACAATCTTAACGGGAACAATCTGGAGCAATCGCGAAGCTTCCGCAAAGTTAGATATTGGGCTAGTTGGTTTTGCATGGTTAAAATACTGCGCAACAGTTACCTGGGACATAAAAAAGTTAGAAAGGACACGTTACGAAGTGGACACGACAAGCGCAAACTATCAACTGGATTTATTGAAGAAAAAAAACATGAAGGAATAGGAACTCCAGGAAAGGAAAGATCTGTTCACGATGTGGGGGGGGGGGGGGGGCAACTTGCTGAACCGTCTTCTGGTGGTACACATGGGGTGATTACGAGATGTGGCGATGACTCCAAAGTTTAAACTATCAACTGGATCTATTGAAAAAAAACTTTGAGTTTTTTTTCAATAAATCCCAGTTGATAGTTTGCGCTTGTCGCGTCCACTTCGTAACGTGTGTCCTTTCTAACTTTTTTATTTCCCAGTAACTGTAGCGCAGTATTTTTAATCACGCAAAGCTTCCCAAACATTGCGCGCGGCTTGCGCCGAGTAGTGCTAAGTTTTTTTTTTATTTTTTTTGTTGGCGGGGGGGGGGGGGGGGGTGAAACCCGGTGACATCAATATGGGGGGACCTTTAAGCTTTGCTTTGAAGAGTTGAACGCGATAGCGATTTCCGCACGCGCATACTCACCCACTAACTCACCCCCCCCCCCCCCCACCCCCCCCCCCACACACACACACGCACACACGCACGCACACACTATCTCCTTCCCAATCCTAGCGTGCCTTCGCTTCTCGGTGGAGACCGAAACTGTGCCACAAGGAAAGCCAAAGTGCAAAGTCCCTCCGGCTCCTATCTTTATTTGCACCTACCTGAAATATTCGCTCGTGGCCAACGCTGCTTTTTCGCTCACAACCAAAGACGCCGACACCGGAATTTCAGCGAAAGTAGCTCTTTAATGCTGTCTCGTTAAAAAAAAACAAAAAAAAGAAGGGTGCGTGACAGTATAGACCAGGTAGTGGGGGAGAATGTTGAACGAAACAAGCTCCTTCACCTCGTAGCTTGTTTTGTTTGTTTTGTAGCCTATGAGGCAACGAAAGCGCTGTTGCGGTTTCTCAAGGACACCGGACTGATTCGTCGTTTGTGAAGTCAAACGTGGAACTGTTGCGTCGGCTCAGTGACTTTTCTCTCCTCCTCTGTAACTTTTCTTCCCTCTCCCCCCTTCCCCCGTGCAGGGTAGCCTACCGGGCTCAGCCCAGGTTAACCTCCCTGCCTTTCTTCTACCCTCATTCTCTCTTTTTGTAACCTATGGGGAAACTGGCTCAAAACCCACGAGGGGTATTAGGCCACGAGGTGGACGAGGGGCATAGGCTCGAAGACGACAACAGGTTTGAAGTTGTGAGTGTTAAAGCCACCTTACGTGTCGGCATTTCGAGAAACATTCTGCGGAGTGAGGCAAAAGCGGCGGCATGAGTGAAGAAAGTGATCTAGTGTTTCTGGTTCATTGCAAACTGCACAGATGTTAATTAATGAGAAACAAGATTTGTGAAGGAGGAAATTTAGATGGGGATGCTTACCAGATAAACTCGCTGAGCAGACAGCGCCAGCCTTCACTCCACAGAGTGAAGGCGCTGAACGAACAAATTCATTATCATACTAATGAAGAGCAAGTTCACTAGTCTACTAATGAAGAACAAGTTCATCAATATGCTAATGAAGAAAGTGACCGTTCAGAACAGGCGGACCTCGTGCAGCTGAATACGACGTGATGCAAATGAGTACAACACTGCGAAAATACCCTCGATGCTACGAAACAACGCACAACGCTACAAATCAATACAAAACGTTTATATGCAGTTTTCCTATTTCTGTAAGTGATATTCAGTTTTCCGTAATAAGACTCCGACTTCCTTCTTTCGCTTCCCCTCGTGTGTCTCTCATTCATCACGAGGTGCATCTACGCCTATGTCTATTTCGCACAGGCTAGACATGAAGCACAGCGAACGAACCGCGCATGCTGATAGGTGTCCCTAAATACACGGTGTTTTCGTGCTTTGGGCCCTGATCTAGGCCACCCTTTATTTGTTACGCTGCAATGTTGTAGATGACGTTCTTTTAATTTTAATTCTACGTGATCTGTGCCTTAGTAGTAGTAGTAGTAGTAGTAGTAGTAGTAGTAGTAGTAGTAGAAAAACTTTATTTTATACAGAAACCAGACAGGCTAGAACTCCAGTGCCCCGCCGGGAATATATGGGTGAAAAACGTAGTCTGTCCGGCAGGGGTGGTGCCCCTATTCGAAGGCCCCACTGGCACGTGCCATCCGTTCAGCTCTTGCACCGCAAGTACGTGGCGCAAACTTGGCTAAGCTCAGCTAGAACAAGATGTCACGCTTCGTCCCGATACGGGGAGACACTTGGAGCAGGATCTGTACGGCGAAATAAGCAATCTTAAATGCGCACAAGCAGCGCGAGGAAAACACTTCACGAATACCTTCTCTTTCTTTCTTTTTTTCGTGCTACCTTAAGATGGTACTAGTCCGACTTTACTCATGAAGTTCATTATTGCGATAGATATAACGTGGAACACAATTGGCGGGCTCTTGCCGTAGCTGTCGTGTTCCGTATAAAGTCCATAGTGCCCCGCGCGTCGCGCGGCGTTTACCTGCGAGTAAAGGCCTGACTACACGTACCCGTTGCAGCGCGTCACCGCGTGGCTTTCTGAAGCGGCGTCGTGCCCTCTCCCTATGGAGAGAGAGGGCACCCGGCTCCGCGAAGCTGCGCGCCCTTTCTCTCCAATGGGGAGAGGGCGCGACGCCGCGTCAGGAAGACACGCGCTGACACGCTGCAACGCGCACATAAAGCGCGCGAGCGCTGCCGACGAACGCGGCTGAAGCAGGGATAAAACGAGCCGTCCATCTCCGTCGCGCGAAGGGCGCATGCGATGACCTTGCCCTGCGTTCGAGGCCTGCCGTCGATGGCTCCTCAAAGCAGAGAGGAAACGCTTCGCTCGAGGTACTAGCCGGAAGGCGGGGGGAGGGGCGCTGCGTGTGTATACCTCTGAGAGTAAATTTGTACCTTGATTTACAGGGCGTGGTCGCCCGCGACCTTGCGCACCGTATAGCTCTAGAGCAGATCAGTAGCTTACATACATAGACGGACACAGCATACATGCATAGACGGCTCATAGCTTTGCACGTGCTGTGCTCTCACCACTTACTTGGCTTTGAAGCGCCAGACAGCGCGAAAACCTGCTTCGCTCGCTGGAGCGGCCGTACTCCCTTACGCGAGCGTTTTCAGTTATGCGAGATTAAACCCCAAGGGAGTTAAGTTGCTAACCTTGCTACATATAGATTCCCATTTGTTGTTATCGTAATCACTGCTTCGCCCTTGAGGCGAAGCTGACATTTTATAACCGTGTATGAGGGCATGTCTCCCTCAGCAGCACTCACCGGAATAAGCGACTAATAAGCGCTACGCTGTCTTATAGGGGCCATGACACCCAGTTTTCTTTTTATCCTAATCGGTCGTGTGGGTTAACCCTTGTGTGTTCCTAAACAAGCTGGCGAAACTTTAAGCGCATTTGGTCGATCACTTAATCATAACTGAATATTTTTATAAACACGTAAGAGGCCCGAGAGTCCGGCAACACCGGCGCATTTGAGCGCCATGACGTAAAAAGCTGCTCTTGGAGCGAGCGTCTCCATTCCGGCGAACAATTTCGTCGCGAGGTTAGCTGCGCGTGCAATGGAGCTATGTCAGCTTTCTTCAGCTTAGCATCGAAATTCATCGATTTGCAGCGGCTGAAACCTTGGTAGGTGATGGCTCCGCCAGCACATGACGTCACACGCGCTATGCCAAAATGGCGGTCGTCGTTGGTGGGCACATAGAGTTTCCTAAAATTAACTAGAGGGGACTCTGGCGCTGCGATCGTTCAGCCACCATGGGAATGCTGGGTAGTACACAAATTTGCCGAGTCTTCGTGCTTCCGGCTTCGAACGCACTTGTGGCTTTGTTTTTTGTTGTGTTTTCGTTCTGTTTCGGACAAAAGAATGGACCGTTGTGAACTTCGTGAGCCTATTAGCATTCGTGAGCCTAAAAAGCTCAAGGTGGTGAAGCGTAACTGCTAAACCTTTGCTGAACTTCGTATTGCTGCAAAGCGGATTCAGGCCACGCTGAGCCAAAAGAACGAAGACAAGGCAAGACTAGGCAAATTTGTATACTACCCATCATTCCCATGCTGGCTGAAGCGCCGCATGTTGCAGCTCCCATAGACACTAGCGCCAGAGTTCCCTCTAGTGTATTTATAGGAAACTCTATGGGTGGGCACGGCTTGTAGCCGGCGACTTCTAGTGCTTATTTTGCACCGAACTATTATTTTACAGTCCGCATCTTCTACATGTATAGGTACAATAGGCCCATGTACATTCTATTTTTTGCTGAAAACCTCGCATTGTTGGGTGACCGCGTCATGACCACTAATGCCCTGCGGTTCGTTCAATTAGCCCGAAGATATTCACGGTAAGGGGTATTCAAATCACAGTTTAATAAACTAAAACGCGGAGATTCCTTTCAAGCACACAAGGTCAGGAAAACTCTGTCCGTAAAACGGCAATAAGCAGAACTATATAAACGAAATAAAATTATGCGTTCAGCCACACTTAAGACCACGTGCCAGTTAACAGTCCATCTAATTTACCGTTGCATTTACTACTAATAACATCCCCATATATACTTTCCTTGGCATTATTGTCTGTTAGTTCTCATTAATACTGTGTTGTAGCGATCCATGGACATCGCTAAAACACAGTATGTGCATGGATCGCTACATGTGCCTAACAAAGAAAAAACGAGCGCCCTTAAAAATGCCACTTATTTCCTAGAGTTACTGCTGTCGCATATACAGTAACTCTATACCTACCCACGGATGCCACAGGTTTGATTGCGCAGCCTAGACCAGGGTTGCCGTTGTGTGGACATGAAAAGGCCCCCGAACTCACGCCAAAAGTAGCCAAAGTAGCCATGTCATTTGATATTATCGCCGAATTTCTATCCAAATAGAACAGAATCGCTATTATCAATAGAGTCTTTGCTATTGATGAATAAATAAAACCATTTTGAATAAGTAAAACCACAAGTTCAAAAAAGAGCCGTGGCGCCAACTGAAAATTTTCGTCGCCAACGGGGTCCACAAGTAGCCAATTTGGCGCAGTTTCGGTTGCGAAGGCCCGTCACGAATGTGGTGGACATCAGCGTGAGACGATGACTGTGAATTCCGCCCCGTTCTGCCTCCTTTATTGTTTTATTGCTTTGTTTAATTTTTTTTCCTAATCCGGCTAGGATGCAGTAATGCGTCCACCCGACTAAAGAGTACGGCCACAACTCATCATCATCATCATATCAACACCCTCGCTACAGCCGAGGGTAAGTTGGGCGTGGTGTGGAACTTGTGTGTGCTGTTCCTTTCGGAGCACCGCCGGTGCTCGGTGCCTCCCTTCAGCAACAGTCCCGCCACACCGTCACAATGGCCGCAATGTGCGGTATAGATACATTTTTAGTTGTAGACAAAATATGAAATAAAATGCAAAATCCGGAAGCATAAAAAACACTCAAGATATCGTATCTACACCATAAAACAAAGCATTCAAAGACACCATGTTTAAAATTGAATTTTTAGGCATTACACGTAAACTGTCATCTGCTAGTTTGAATTTGTTCAGTACATTGGGTAAGACCGAATTAGTATGTTTAGTATTTGGCGAAGAATAAATATGCAGTAGCCGTGCGATGTACGCTGCGATTTAACCGCACGCTAACTCGATCTTCCACGTAACCGAAATCAATTTACGAACCCTCCAGTGCGTCATTCGGTTGAACAGCCTCCGGAGGCGGGGTGTGGCGCTGAAGACGGTCGATAATCTCAAGGAGTGCTTTGAACTAAGCCCGCACACAACGCATAATTACCGACGCGCTGCCTCTTTCGACGATTGCTATCAATCGGCACCAACCCCAGCTAGCCCACGATCGCTACACCCACCAAACGTTTAGCAAGAACAGGGCTTGCAAGTATAAAGATAAAGTTTAAGACAAACAAAACCGACAAAAGAAGCCGTTCTTGAGTTTCGAGTCGGTCAGACGCGGCCGCCTGAATTCTAAGGCAACGCCGCTACAGGAGACTCATATCACCGCCAAGCAATGCAGGAAGAAGAAGCGCTGAGGAACCAGGAAGCAAGGTGAAGTGTGTTTCGATGCAAATGGAATGGCAGACACGTACGCATAAACAAAAGCCCCCCTCCCTCCCTCGCGTCGGCACAGTACTTGCGTGTCCCATCAACATAAGGCTTACTCTTAATCACGCGCGTCAAGCAAATGAACTGGAGAGACGATGACAAGAATTCGTGCCGGCCTTTGTCGGCGCCGCTCCCTCCCGCGTGCGTTGCCGTCGTACGAACACGGAACGTGCACCCGAGCCCGCCGCCACTCCTCATTCTGCTTTCCTGTCATCCACCTCCTCTCCCTCTAGCGACGTGCGACACGTGGTACAAGGCCGAGGACGCCTCGTGACGTCTCCCGCTGCGCGCGACGGCATTGGTTGTTGATGCCTCCGCTAGTCTGCGATGAGGGAGAGACACGTTACATCCCTCACTCTCCTCTCCTTCCACTCTCCTCCTTCCTTAAACGTGTTCTTCGAGCCGCGTGGCGCTGCTCGGGAGCGAAGGAAAGATTTGATGCGCCGTTGGAATGTTTCGTGTTGTGTTGATTGGCAGTTCCGGCGAGGTTGCGGCTCCAGTTCTGAGGAGTTCTTGAGTCGGACGAATGTATACACATCTAGACGTAGGCAGCTGTCAACAACTGAAGCTTGATGGTGCGAACGTTTTTTAGGGGCGAAGCTCCTTAGGGCCTAGCCTTGTCGTCGTCCGGGTCCGTCACGGGGGAAGATTCGTGGATGTCAGACAAAAAAAAAGGTTTAACGATAGACTAATATCAGTCATAATTGTGACAGAAGAATATAGAACACCGAGAAACACAAACCCTTTATACTATTCGGCGACTTCAACGTCGACATTACGTACCTTAGGACCTAGCTTCGCCCACTCGTCATCATTCACTTCGTGGAGACGCGTGGATTTTTTTTTCTGCTTGTTTCGTATGAGAGAGCATCTCCTCTCGTACACTCTTTCCCTCTCCCACCCCCGCGAGCCTTGTGTAGTGCGAACGGGTACTTACACGAAACTTCTCAGTTCTCCATTGCGTATCTTCCTTGCGAGTCTTTTCTTGCGCTCATTAACTGTTTATCATTACGCACCGACTATAGGCCCTCAAAAAGTCCTGTTCATTTCTCGTTTGCTTTCTTTTTTTTTTGCGTGAAATGAAAGGCCTATGCTCCTAAGAGCCGAGAAAATATACTGCTAAGTGTAAGTGCACCCTGAAAAAGTTATTACAGTGTGTAGCCGCGCCGCTGCATGGCTCCGTTGGTGACGCGCAAGGGGCCATATTGAATGGCTTTGCTACTTGACGTTTTTGCAACTAACAATGCTGATGCATATAGTCACCAGATGAATGAATGAATCTTTATTTCATCTTGAATACTTTTTTCAAGATAGGTACAGGAGCTAAAGGCGAGCAACGCCTGACAGGGGCCCCTGTACCCGCAACATGTTATTACATCACATTACATTTATAATGGAAGTTCGTTGGCAGGGAACGAAAGCACACAAAGTCGTTGTACACTTGCGATACAATGCATTAGTAACGCGGAAACTTACACACCATTACTCCCACTTAGTTATTGTACTATTTTCTTCAAAAAGTAGACCACGACATTAGATAACAAAAAAAGAAGATAAATGCTGATAGGTTGCAATTCACAAATAAACAAAAAAAATGTTAAAAAATAACAATAGAAAGAAAATAAAAACTAATATTTACAAACGGTAAGATGCAATGCTGTACATATAAATTACAACAGTTCAGAGATGAAGATACGAAAATGAGTATATACGTATTCACGTTAGAAAAAACCAAAAATGAAAAAAACGTACAAGGAAAGCAGTTGATATATACAGATACATATACATATATATGTTTTAACAATCACTCCCTCAAACCCCTGTGTTAGCAACAATTCCTTCACGTTATTTTTTGAATGCATTTCTAGTCGTATTGAATTAAATCTCACCTTCTAGCTTATTTAGGATTGTTAGTACTTGGTAGCTGGTTGTTTGCCGTAGCTGGTCCTTGTTTTTAGTGTCCGTCTTCTCTTCAGTCTCATATCGCAGAGACTTCATTACTGCTGCCGTCTAGATATAGTGCGTTGATATGTATATACTGTAGCAATTTGAAATCATAAACATTGCTTGCTTGAAGCATTCGGTATCTTAAAAATAACGGTGACGTGCTTAGTTGGTAACATGGTCCCTGATAGCTTTTACAAATGCGCAATATCCTCTTTTGTAGAAGAATAAGCCTGTGGCAGTTTGTTTTTGTTGTGGTACCCCAAGCCAGTATTCCGTAGGACAATCTGGAGTAGAACAATTGAATTATATAAGTTTTGCTTGAGCCAGATGGGTATCAAGCGTGCAATTTTCATACAAGCAACCAACAGCTCGAGACAGTTCGGTAACTAAATTATTAACATGAATATTCCAAGAAAGGTGCTCTTGTAACCAGACACCAAGGAACTTTTGCTCTTTAACCCTGCAGGGTTAACTGTCGACCTTAAAAAGTCACAACCATTTCCCGGCTGAGTTGTTTGTTTAGAGCATGAGATATAACACAGTTTGTTTTTGCTATATTAAACTGCAACCTAATTTGTCTTAGCCAAGCAGAGAGCGACACTCTACCTTGACACTGTACCTTGACGTCACAGCAGTTTCGATCTGAGTAGGCGCTACACGTTAAAACCGACTTTAATGTGAAATTAAGATATCTTATCAGCCTTCACTGGGCTTCGCACTAAGGTCCCTAGATAAAACAAGTTTCCAAGGTAGCGACACTCATTGTTCTCTGCGCCGTCCTCCTCACTCTCTCGCGTACTCCTCCTTTTCTCCGTCATCCGCGTCTCTCATTGGTGCATCCCTCGCACGTGATGCTGCAAATGGCTAGTGGTGATATTTATTACTATGTAAAAGGTTCAAAACGAGTACGCATGCGCATATGGTTCCGGTCGGATTCTTGCCGTAACGAAAGACGAAATCGTAGCCAAGACATCAGCTGTAGAGAAGGAGCGTTCTAGTTGGCGCCAAGTCGGTGAAGATTGCTTCGCGGTGCATGTTTAGTGCAACATCCCAGTTTTTGAACAATACCGGGTTGCTGTGCTGTCTGCTGCATTAAAACAACAGAAGACGGTTTCGCTCTCTTCAAGAATCTCGGGGTATCCGAAATGGTGTAGGTACCGAAGTTTAACGCGAAGGCTTTCTTGCAACGCCGTCGACGAGCGTCGACGCTGCTTCTCGAGGCGAGTTCATTTGCCGGTTTTTGTTGAAACGCCAGGAGCGCGTCTTGTACGCGTCTAGTGCGTGCCCGTTGTTACAAATATTTGTGCGTTTGCAAGCACAATTGAATACAGCTGTTGTGTTTAATGAATCCACATTCAGGAACATTTCACACCAGACCAGTTCGAGCCACTTTTTCTAGAACGCGGCATAAAGATGCTGAAACGCGATGCTTCAGGACATCTCACTGGTAGAACTCTCACGTTTGGTGAAGTTGCGTGCACCCGCGTTGCAATGTCATAGTCTCTTCCTTAGTGACCCAGATAATATGTCATGCACCACAATTACCTGGCATCACGACTGCGAAAATGGACGTATTTTTCCGGAAAACTGTCATCGCAGCGCTGCTAATCAAGCGTTCGTTCCAGCATGGCCGGGGTTTTTCCTCGTATGCACGAGCAAAACAGTGCATTCGGAGAACTGGACGAACAGTACTACGCAGGATTCGAGGCGCCATGGCTAGCGGTGCGAAATATAAAACTTGCCCAACGTTGCCACTTGGTAAACTCACGTCATACTTCTTCTATGCTGTACTTTTTTTTCCTCAACTAAGTAACCGCTTATTGTATATCTCATTTCCTTGTATTAAACTATAATTGCTTCTATTTGCCGTAATAACTCAACAGAAACATTCCCTTTTTTATGCGCGTTTTGAACCTTCCTTCTAGGGGGCGCTTCAGGCAAATAATCGAGGAGGAAAAGGGAGGGTGTCGCTACCTTGGAAACTTGTTTTATCTAGGGACCTTACTTCGCACTTGCTCAGAGCGGCCTCTATAGTTCAGGAGATTTGTATGGAACCGACAGGCCCCCGGCGACGTCCGGTTTTGTCCACCGATGTGACCTACTAGCATCGGCGGGCAAGAAGAGCCTTAGCGAGTAGCCCGCTGATTTTCTACACTTTCCTCCCCTTAATTAGCAAAATATTTTCATATAAATGTTCTTTTGAGCTACACAAAGGTTACAAGAAGGTTCCCTTGAACTTTACGCACCTTCCTTTTATCTGAAAAACTAAAGAGTGACTTTCCTTACCATGAAACAACTTGAAAACGCACTTTCGTTTTCGGTGTTTGGGGCTGATAAATGAGGTGACCGGAAGTTTTTTGGGGTACAACGCTTGCTGCTTTGTAACCGCGGGCTCACGCTGGCTGCGCGTCGCAAGGACGCGCGAGCGAGTCCCAGACGGTGATAACCTTGTCGACACAGCAACGCTACACCAGGCGGCCGCGTCGCCGCATATTTCATAATTTAAAGTGGGTACTGACACAAAAATTTTAATTTCTTGTTTTCTTGCGTCAAATGAAAGGCCAAGCTCTCAAGAGCCTAGAAAATGTAGTGCTAAGCGCGAGTGGACTTTGAAAAAGTAATTACAGTATGTTTTTAGAAGCTAGTTTCGGTTCCTACTGTACCCTGACGTCATAAAACGTTATGTGCTTTTCGTCACGTACTCGCGCAAGATACAGTGACGCTTCCACGACCGCACCGCCCCCGTGGTACCCGTGGCTCCGTTGATGACGCACAAGCGGCCATTTTGAATGTTTTGGTGACGCGCAAGCGGCCATCTTGGAAGTTTTGGTACCTGACATCATCACAACTAGCCAGACTGCAGCGTGAAGTCACCAGAATTAGTACTGTAGCTTGACGTCAAGCTAGTGTCGATGTCGGTAGGTGCGCCATGAAAAAAATTGACTTTAATATCAAAATAAAATATCTTATCAGCATTTGCGGAGCGTCACGCTTGCTCAGGGTCGTCTCTGTATGCAGATTTGTATAACAGAGAAAACTCGCCTTCGAAAACAGGTGTCAGTACCCCTTTAAATTCTAAATAATTTCCATTTCCTTCGAAATCCAACACACCGCGTTCAATTCGATACAGCCAATGCGGAGCAAAGCTATTCCTTGTGAGTATTCACATAAGCCATCAACAGCAACAACAACAAAAAAGGACACCACCTCGTGATGACTTAAGCAACCACTCGCTGGGTACTAAATCCAATTTTGCAATTTTTTTTTAGTTTGTATAACGCAATACAGTTTGGCTAAGGTGCCTACGTGCTCGACGTGATGATTTTTAATTCGACCCTCTGAATTTGTACCGTCGCAGTATTAAGTCGGTCATTTAAAAATAAATTACTCAGCTACTTAGAGAAACAGAGGGGGGGTTTGATGGATAGCGTACAGGTTGCATGCCTGGAACTGCAGTTGGAAAAAATTACTCAGTGAAAGAAACAACTATCGTCGAACATTTGTTCTAAACACACATGTTGGCAGCACTGCAAACTACGAACGCAAATATTGAAAATGTTGTTTGAATTGATATGTTAAAGCGTGCAGCGCGTCTTCATCATACGTGAAATTAATAGAGGAAGCTCGCATGGAGGCGTGCATCTGCAGAAGCTTGTTGTGAGGTGGTGATGCGCCGCCTTTCGGCAACATGGCGTCGCCTGCGTTGGTTGCGTCTCTGCAACATGCCCCACAAGCTCGGTCGCCAGTGAGTCATCCATCGAATCTGCGCGCTTTTCCCAAGCTGACCAAGCCGACAGCTTTGAACGCTCTTGAAGCGCTTCGCGTACAATGCGGGGATTGCGCAAGTGTGAATTCACTGATCAAGAGAAAGGCAAAACTTACCCAGGTGCACGAGCGAGCGAGCGCTCTATCGGTGGAAAACACAGACTGAGAACGCGGGCTGAGTCCTCCGAAGAAGCTTGCTCCGAAGAAGCTTGCTTCTGGGAAAGGTTGTGATCGGGCAAAGAAGCAGGACGATTTTTACCTGGGCGGCGTGCGAAGGGTGGTGCATAGCTTTTTACCCCTTCCCCAGTGCAGGGTAGCAAACCGGAAATTTTCTCCTGGTTAACCTCCCTGCCTTTCACTAAACTTCTCTCTCTCTCTCTCTTTGTTTTCTTTCTTTTTTTCTTTTTTTTCTTGAAAGAGGGGAAGTTCGAACTGCCGGCCAGGTGGTGGTGCCGCGTTTCGAAGAGGAACGGGACGCTACCGACCGTGTCCACAACGATGGTACAAAGGATGCTGAAGAAGCTTGGCTTCAACACATGTAACAGCGCGTAAAACTGCAAAGGACGACAGAGACAGAGTGTCCTTTCCAGTTTTGTGCGCTGTAAATATCGGAGCTGCGTTGCCAAGGTTAGCCAATCCTCTTCACCCTATGAAACGTGGGCCAACGCCGGCCACACAGTCGTGTGTGGGTAGACGGCACTGTCCAGTCTACACACGTAGCACGTCGACCTGGTTTGTTGACTGGTCTTCAAACCCCAGTGGCCAGGGCGGCAGACTTACTGTCACGCAGTGCGGCAGCGAACGTGGTTTCGTCGAAAGTGCAGCGGAAGTCTTCCGAGCTAAGAAAAGCTCGGGCGACTACCACGAGGAAATGAATAGACCACCATGAAAAGTGGTTCTCCTATAGAAGCGGCTCCCACTACTACCACCAGGCTGTGTTATAGTTGTGGATAACGCGCCGTATCATTGTGTAAAGCAGGACAAAGTTGCGCGCATGAGTAGCCTAAAAAAAAGGACATAAAGGCTCGGCTTTCCGTAAAAGGTGTTGCATGGAGCAGCGACAAGTTGAAGGCGGATCTCATGAAGCTTTCCAACGAGCGGAGACCGATACCGTCTGGACTGCATCGGAGACTGCTGTCCACCTCGTTGTGCGCCTACCTTCCTGTCATTCCTTGGGCAGGCCCGTAGCCAGGAATTTTTTTTCGGGGGGGGACTTGTTGAAGACTTGTCATGAATGTCATGATTGACATGAGACAATCCAAGTGCTCTCGAGGCCATTTTATTAACTTGTCGCGTACCAAAATTGTCACGGCATTAGCATGACGACAGGCCATGCTTGCATGCATGATAAATGTGTGATAGTGAAGTACATGTCATGGTATGCATGCCTTCATTTGTCTCAAAGGCAGAGTGGCGTATGACCTTGTCGCTGACTGCTTCACGTGATCTGCTTGATTTCACTGTAAGAAGCTCCAGTGGCAAAAGCGTGGCCTTCGCGATTAGTTCCAGCAGCGCTGCGCTGTCGGAGCTGATCGCGAAGGCCATGCGGTAAAGGCAACACCGCAACACCGCCAACACCGCCGCGTGCGCCGATCCAGGTGGCTGTGAGAAAGGCTCCCTCTCAATGACATATGTAGACATTTTTTTGTGAATTCTGTCATGCTTCGCTTGCTTTAGGTTCTTCACGGAAAGATATTAAGCTAACGGACAAATGCGTTAGATCCTACAGCTTTTCTAAACCACGCATGTCTTGCTGTTTTGCAAACGCTAGGCAAGTGTTCAGCTGCAAATCTTGAGGACACCTAGGGAAACAACGCTGGTTTAGCAACATGGGATACAGCCTGCGTGCCCCACGAATGTGAAGGGCTTGTTAAGCGTTAAGGAGTTTGTAGTACACGAGATAGACTAGAGAGGAGGGGCATGGTCCCCATCTTCCACTTGCCCTAATTGCCCTACTACAAGAGTCAAACCAGCATGTGCTACAGCAATGCGTAACTGCAGGAAGTATTTTGGAGAGCCGTGAACACAGGTTTCCGTGGCCTAGGAGTTCATCGTTTTGTCACTTCTGGTCGATGCTCACGTAGTCGCTTCGCACGCCTTCGAATTGCCGCGGGAGCTTTTAGATGTGAAGCATCTTATGGCGAAGCTTAATCCGGTGGTGGTGGTGGTGGTGGTGTGCCTCGAGGCCTCACTTACTGCGCATACGCAAACCCTTTCTTTCAAAAAGAATAAAAATAAAAAACCCTCCTCTCTCTCCTCTGGGCATCCCTCCACGCGGCAACCACACCCTCACTGCGCATGCGCCTCCCCTCCTCTCTCCCCTCCTACGCTCCCCCCCCTCTCTCCTCTAGGCATCCCTCCCGCGCTCCCACTGCGCATGCGCGTCCCCCCCTCTCTCTCCTCTAATACGCTCCCCCCTCTCTCCTCTAGGCATCCCTGCCCACAGCGTCCACACCCCCCACTGCGCATGCGCGTCCCCCCCCCTCTCTCTCCTCTCCTACGCTACCCCCCCTCTCTCGCCTCGCGACGCCGACGCAGACCAGCGTCTGCTAGCGAGTTTCTTCGGTTGAAAAAACCGACTGCTCGCGCTGCACAACCGTTCACTGTCCATCCCGTATATATGGCAATGAATCTTGACCTCCAAGGTGGTGCCGGTGGGAGATTTCTCCTGTGCGTTGTTGAACAATAAAAATTCGCAGCGTGCGCGTTAACTAAAAGCCGACTGCGGGAGTCTCTGTGTCCAGTCGGAGTCTTCTGTCTCTCATTGCCCATTAGCAGCGATTGGCATGTTCCAGTAGGAAACACCGCTCCATCACTGCGTGCTTTGCGCCTCCTCAGTTTTCTCTCCTGCGCAACGCTGCGATTGCGCCAGCGTCAACGCCATCACCAGTGCGTTAGCGCCCGCTGCTTCACATCTACACATGGTTCCCTTTAGCGGGAGATGGTGTAATTTTTTTGTTTGTGGCGAAACAGATGTGAAGCCGTTGCAGCGGGTCACCGTCGTCGTGCTCTGTTTCCAATACTGGAACGCTTATACCAGGGGAGTGAAACTGCCTATACCATCCATGGAACGCGATAGTCGCTCGCAACGCCGGACGAACACCTGGTGTTTGGGGGGCGGCTCTAAAACATGGCGGCGCATTGCAGACACGCACTGGGGGGACGCCATCTTGGTGAGGACTGAGAATCCGAGTGGCGGGAGGGGGGGAGGGGTGATTTAGCGCCAAATTCAATTTAGATGCACCAGCAAGCCAAATTGAGCGAGTGGAAGGTATTCAGATGGCGAGCGTACGGCCTTCTTCCTGTTGCGCAACCCGCCACATGATCAAAACGGCAATCATTGGCGTTCTGATTGATGAAGGTTTGCCCATCCACCTATTTTTGCACCACTTATTCTAAGCAAGGCTTTGTTTTTGTTTACGTGTACACATAAATTAGACAAGAATAAAGACCAGAGTTTGTTTGAATGTTTTATTGCCTAAACGTACCATTCATACAGTAAAAACACAACTTGAATATTTTACGTTTTTAAGCGCATACAAAAGTGCACCGCACATGCCTGCATGCTAATAACTAGGTATCAAGCCAGTGCATATAGAGTCTATACGAAGACAAAAGAAAAACAGTAATAACTCTACACAGGTTCACAGCCCGTACCCCGACGTAAAATATATAAAAGCTGTGGACATCAATAGGCTGATAATAATAATAATCATAATAAAATAATAACAACAGTAATAATAACGCATGCAACCGAAAACAAACTCAACGCAGGCAATCAAAATGTAATAAAAATAGTGAGGATAAGCTTACACTGTTCTATTAGTTATTGTATATGTTGCTACAAATACATTTGTGCCATGCCGTGCATTGACTTGAGCCAGAATGCGACATCGAAATGCAACGCACGATCGAAACGCATTAAATTAAAAACAGCACGTATAAACAATCGTGCGTAGCAAATGTAGCCATTGGATTCATTTCTAGATGCTCTGCCGTGCATGTCATCTATAATTCAAGCCGCAAAGCAGACAATCAGAATGTAATAAATAAATCATGCACTTGTATGCTCAATAAAATTACACAGCTACTGCTGCAACCGTATCCTGATATGCCATGCAAGCGTAGAAAAACAAAAGAGCAACATGCAGATCGTACCCTTCGTCCGCCGGGATCCGAAAGAATTTTATGCCGGTGTGGCCTGAAGAATTTCGACACCACTCAGCACAGCACGATTTGTGATGGCGGCGCGAATCCATTCATGCGTCTGTTGCGCTGAAGCTTGCAAGGGTTTCGCTGAAACAAACTTTACGGTGGTAAAAGTGGCCTTTGGGACAGTGTGGGCTGTAGCGTACATGGGCGCGCGACAAGAAACACCCCTTTTTCGCCGTGAGAGATAGGACGACTGCGCAGTTGCCGTTTTGCACTTCTGGTGGCGCTCGTATTCCCTCCGCATGCTTCGCGTAACAACGATTTGTATGGTACGTGGGATCTGCCGAATTTTTTATTCGAAAGTGGGGGGGGGGGGGGGGGGGGTCAATACATTGAGTGAAAAGAAAAAGAAGTAGATGTAGTTTGCTTTGGAGTCGTGTTAGGCGAATGTTATGAGCCTGAGAGTTTGCTTTTTTTTTTTTACTTAGAGTTTATGCATGACGAAGTGTATGCGCGCTTCTATTACACTGCGATGTACACGCGATAGCTAGAATTCGCAGAATGAGTGCCACCTCTTGTCGGTAGCGTTGTTGTTTTGCGCTGAGTTGCCCGTTTCATCGTTCTGTAAGAAACCGGGAAACGGGCTCCACAAGAAAAAAAAGAACGCCAACGACCGATTTGCCGCATTCATAATGCACGTCGCGTGCCCCCACCTTTGCACCAGCTTTCGAGCGTCGTCGTGGTAATCTGAGGAGACTGGAATAAAGGATGAAGAAACGCGCAAGGTCAGGTTCACGCGACACCGAAGAAACCTGCTCTTTATTTAATAATTAACACGTTTTTCTGTTCATTTTGTTTTGCGTCTGTACCACGCGATATGCAAGTGTTGTGCTAGGACTTCCGAAGAGTCCTGTTGCAAAGCCCCGTTCCAAAAGCACGCGAAGTTCCTACAACAAGAAAATGGTCAAGCAATAGACGCTGGACTGCCACTCAAAGTATCGCTGTTGGCCAGCCTGCCGTTGCTGCCGTTGTTGCATAGGACATGTTACATAGACGTTGTTACATAGAAAATGTCACATAGGACCATAAACGTGCGCACGAGGGGGGGCAGAGGGGGCGCCCCCCCCCCCTAGTCATCTAAAAAAGGAGGGGGGGGGCGCAAAGTCTGCCCCATATATTGACTTAATAGGGAACGACGGGGGCGCTGCCACCTCGGGCTGTTAAACCAATGTTTTCTCGTTTTTTCTATGTCGTCGTGTGAATTAACGAGATCGTGAAACGTTGAATGCACCAACCCAAACGTTTTACGCGTACGCGTCTACCCCACAGCACTGTACGTTTAGTTGTTAAAGATAGCAAACGGCAAGTGTTAACAGCCCAAGATGGCGGCCTCCCATCCGTAAATACCTACCCGTAAAATAGTATGTATAGTCCGCCTCGGTGGAACGGTGGTTACGCTGCTCGGCCCCTGACCCGAAGGTCGCGGGTTCGATCCCGGCCGCGGCGGTCGCATTTCGATGGCGGCGAAATGCCAGATGCCCGTGTGCTGTGCGACGATGTCAGCGCACGTTAAAGAACACTAGATGGTCGAAATTTCCCGGAGCCCTCCATTACGGCGTACCTCATAATTATGTCGTTGTTCTGGCACGCGAAAACCCCAGATATACCCCTTCAGGCGAGAATTATGATGCACTGTCTACTTATATGTCAAATTCACATACCATAATTCCAGGGCACTCAATATTACAGTCCAAGAAAGAAAATGAAGTAATGTGCTGTTTTGTGCGAGTTTCTGTAATTATTTGTAATTAGCATAAAATAAATATTTCATTTTTCTGCAGTCAGTCATGTTCCCTTTTGACATAGAAAGAATTAAATCGTGGGCTCCATATGTGTGTGCAATTAGTTTTTTATTTGCATTCACTTCGAGAAAAGAAAAGTAATACTTTGCACGTTGGTTGCGGAACGCGACACGTCGAACGACCCGTCAAGCATCCCAGTGTCCGCCTCGGTGGAACAGTGGCTACGGTGCTCGGCTGCTGACCCGAAGGTCGCGGGTTCGATCCCGGCCGCGGCGGTCGCATTTCGATGGAGGCGAAATGGTAGAGGCCCGTGTACTGTGCGATGTCAGTGCACGTTAAAGAACACCGGATGGTCAAAATTTCCGGAGCCCTCCACTACGGCGTCTCTCATAATCATATCGTGGTTTTGGGACGTAAAACCCTAGATATTATTATTATTAAGCATCCCAGTGCCTTCAGCATTGTGGTCGGCTACAGTCATACGCAGCACACTGAGTTTAAGTCAAGACATATTGACTTCGCAGAAGGTTAAATTCCTCCAATGAGCAATGTATGTTGCTCTCCTTTGGCCACAAGTGGACACAACTAGCGTAAAAATGTTGCGTGCACAAACGTAGCCACCGCCGCTGAAGGGGATATTATTAAAATAGTCTTTATAGCTTAAATGAGAAAGTACGCAATGCCTAGCAGCTACAATGAGCGCATCTTACGCGCTGTCGAAATCATATGTGTATACGAGATCAAGAGAGTTGCTTGTTGGGCGATTCGGTCTCAGCGTCACTGTCTTCGTTTTCTGCCTCTCCACTTTTTGTGACCTTATTCGGTGTAACAGTCCATACCGAGAAACTAAACTAACAACCGGTTACAGTTGTGAGTTTACTTTCATATCTCGTAACATAGTGATGACGTCATCATCTCGTTATCATGACGTCACGCGTTATAGACGTCGAAATAGCGTGGACGTCGACACAATCGCCACCCCCAGACACGCCGTGTTTTCTCGTTAAGTGCAAGTAAGGACATTTAGATGCCTCTGTAACATTTTTTTTTCTTTTCTGTAAGGACAACACACCTCTCAAATTATGGATGACGTGACAACACACCTCTCTACTGCCAACCTAACAAGCCCTCATGACGCCGAGTGATGTCGCGATAACAGTACGCCCTGGCTCCATGGCCCTGCAAGTACATTTGGTATTTTTATCTTTTAGAGCTGAGCACGTTTACGTAAGCGTGCCTGTGGTTGCCCGCCTGAACTGTACCGTTTCTAACACTTCCTGTCAGACGGCACGTGCAGACGAATAAGAAAGGAACAGACAAGCTCGCAGGTAACAATGGGAATGCGAAAATTCGCACAAGACACGGCGTCGCGTCCGAGATTACATTATACATAAGATAGGCACGAACACAAATAAATAAGGAGGGCACGCAAGCGCAGTCCCGTGAGCATGATAAATGGCCTGTCGCCTTCTTCTTCGTGGAATCTCTGCCCGTCAGCTCTGTGCGACGACCCAGTCTCCGGGCTTCAGCGGGCACGTGGTTTATCTTAGATGCACACGTGTGTTCGCGAGTGATTCGCCCATTTTTTTCACACGGCGTCGACCCACGAACGTCGACTGCGTGGCCGACTACCGAACGCCGCTTGCTTCACGTAGCGTCCCCAAAGCAGGCGCGATGTCCGCTTGGAATCAAGCACAAGAGACAAAAGCGCATGAAAGTCGAATTCCCGGGCTACGCCTTCGTAAGGACGAGCTACATGTATTCCGGATGCCACATGCCGCTCATCACCATCATCTTTGGGATTGTTGTTGGGCAAGCAACGATTGTATAATAGGATTCCATGCTTATTGCGTGCCTACATCTCTATTAGGAAGGCGAAGCAATCCGCGGAACGCCCTGTGTAGCAGACGACGACGTCGTTGTCGTCTGCTCAGTGGCGCGCGGAGTCCCGCAAGCAATGGCGGCCGCGCCTACGGCGCCGCCGCCGCCGGGGAAGCCATATGACAATGGCGGTCGCACGTCCGGGACGGGGCCAAGCGGACTGGAACAGCGCTTGTCCTTTCTTCGCGCCAGCCCAGTTGAATCCGTGCACACATGACACGCGCTCCGTGTGCGTGGCGTGAGCCACGATGCCCTACAATAACCGAGCGACGACGGCACCTTTTTTTCTTTCCTTTTTTCTTTCTTGCCATGACCAGAAGAGACAGGCAGGCAGGCACGCACAGTCAGGGTCTACGCTCACGTTGGTGGAGGTGGCGTTAGCGGTCTCCCTGGAGGACTCCGCGGTGGGAAACCAAGAGGACACGTCGAAGTCGACGCCGCACACGACGTGGGACCGAGTGACAGATAGGATCACTGCCGAAGGAACAAGTTGTAACAGTGTCGGATGAATCCAGTGCGCTGAGCGGGACTTAGAAGCGCGAGGATCGCCGCAAAACGTCGTCTTTTGTATTTGTCACAAGGTGAGTGTGGTGTCTATGCTTCGATCAATGTCGCGTTTTTTGAGCTCTGTCGTTGGGCCGTGTTCTTCAAGCTTGTTCGCTTGTACCTTGTAGTCCAGGAGGCAGTTCTTAGTACTGCTTCGTTTCTGCAAGACCCGTACCATTAGGAAATATACTTGACATTTGGCTCGCATGATTCCTTCCTCGTCCGGTCGGTGCAGGCTTAAACACGTTACAGAAAAAAAAGTAACCGATTACAATTGACCTCACTTCATTTGCTTACAGTTGTCAGTTACTGACCACTCGATTAAAGTAATCGAAGTATTACTGACATGTGATGTCTTCAACGTTAGTTTTTTTCAGAAAATTTATTGGACATTGTGTACATGGAGTAATTAGACTAAGCCGGCCTACCCCCCTATTTCAAGCCACCG
>JALIZH010012703.1:0-61613 GCA_030522465.1 Rhipicephalus appendiculatus | reverse complement strand
TGAGCAATCTTTTTGAAGCAAGAAGTAAATTATTGCTGCAATCAAAATACCGGAATATGTCCATCAATTCATTCTTATTCAAAAGTAACCAGTTACAGCATACAATTAAAAACTTAGGTTTTGATATTTTATTTGCAAATCACAATATGCAATAAGTTTGAAGCCGCGAAGTTCCGCCACATGTACCGGCTTCCTTTCTGCTAAAGCTTAGCAGTTCAGCTTAACTATCATGTGACAGCCAATCATTCTGCTAAAGGAACGCAAGCGGGTCAACTTTCTCGCCCTACCGCCTTTCGACTCCTAGGACATTTCCGATCAAAAGGTAAGTTTATAGCCTTTGGAAATCTTGTAATTATTGGTGTCCGAAAGTAAGGTCGTATTTGAATGAAATCGACTCCTCCTAAGGAATTACCTATCAAAAAGGCAAGTCTACAGCCTTTGAGAATTCGCAATTTTCATTTGGCGAAAGTATGGTCGTACTTGAATGAAATCGACGCCTAGGGCATTTTCGATGGAAAAAATTTGCCATCTTCCGCTAAAGGGAAGCATGTGAGCATGCGAAGCAGCGGAGAGATGGATAGCTTGAGCGGGAATTTTATTAAGAGGATAAATGAGAATGTATGAGAGAAGACGGAGAATGCGGTGGTTGCGTGTTTATTTAGGGAACGTGTGCGATTCCTTGCGTCGGTGCACGGGGCGCTTTGAAGACGACGGCCTTGTGATCGGTGAAGTGTAGCGTCAGGGGTTGCTTTTGAAGAGTTTTCATTTTGAAGTTTGCGAAGATGAGGTCTATGCACGTTCCCCTTATGGTGGTCGGTTGTATGTTGTCGTCGGAAATACGTCGCAACGAGTACACGTCTATCATGTGGTGGACGAGCCAGTCGTTCGTGGTTATATTCACGTTGAAGTCACCCCGCAAGCACGAAGGGCGTGTGGCTGTATGTCTGTGTGTGCTGTCATGACTATGATGTTGTGGTTGTCAAAGTAGATTGTAACGGCCGAGTGCTCTCCGTTGTTTTCTTCGCCGGTAGGTTGTAGATCTAAGGCTTTTGCGTGGAGATGGCGACACCAAAGTGAGTCTATAGTGAATCTAAAAGTGAGTCTATAGCCTTTGGAAATCTCGACGTTGGGCACGTGAATGTGCAGCTTGCCAGCGCTCCAAGATACAACGCCACAACTCCACAGCACTGCGAACACTCCCAACGTCGTATTTTCGCTTTGATCATGTCCACATGGGCATCGTCGGCCCACTGCCACCCTGCCACGGACACTCTCTCCTGCTGACCTGCTTGGATAGATTCACCCGCTGATCGGAGGCCGTCCCTGTCGCGGACATCACCACCGAGCCGGTTGCTAGTGCTTTCCTATACCACTGCATAGCCCGCTTCGGGAAGCCTTCCGCGATAGCAATGGACCATGACCGACAGTTCGAAGCCGCCCTTTTCACTGCTATCAGTTAGCTCATGGGAACCCTCTTGGCGCGCTTTCTCTTTCGCTCGGAGTCGCCGCATGGAAGACAGATGGCGCTGTATGGCCCTCTTTATAATATGAAGAATGATCCCTAGATGGCACGTGTTAGCGCGCCAAGAGGCCGGTGGGACGCCTCGCGTTGGGCGCTCACGGGAAGACGACAAATGAGGCTGTAAAGGGTGATATGGGACGGACACGCTTTGAAGTGAGGGAAGCTCCGAGCAAAATGAGATTCGAAGAGAGGCTGAGGAAAATGAAGGAGAGTAGATGGGCAGAGTAGCTTTTCAGGTATTTGTATAGAAAAAAGCGTTGACACGCAGTGGAGAAAAAGAACTAGGAGGCTCACCACCCATTGACAAAAATGATATTCTATGGATGTCCTTAGCACAACCCCGACAGGATTTCGGATATCCACTGCATTTCCGAAACAACACCGGCGGACACCCCTTGCAAGTCAGTTTGGCCGCTCTTTCCTGATCCGACGGTTGTCCCTAGCAAGTCCCGTGGGACACACTGCGTACGTGACCTGTAGATTTAGGGATCTCTTTTGTGCAGGGTATTTTCAGTAAGTCTTCATAAGTGTTTTTCACACTAGTGGTGTTAAGCACTGAAATTGCTAGAATTGCACTTTTTGGACTAAAGTACAGGCCCAAAGCTTTGTACCGAGCTGCATTTCTGACATGATCGAAGCACTCAATTCAATTAGCACCTGAAAGCAAAGAAAAACTACGCATGCTTCAAACTGCTGAAATTTTAGCAATTAAATGAAATTCGACAGATGGCAACATTATAATACCTAAATGTCCTCTTGTGCAAGAGAGACTCTGAGCCAAGTGTATTGCAAACACAAACCTTTCTATTTAAGACGAAAGTTGTTGTAAAGAACACATATATTGCACACTGTGACCGGACATATTTCACATCTTGCCCATTGAAGCAAGAAATGATTGAAAAAAAGAAAAGCCGGCAGATCCCACGCACGTGGGAATCGATGTAATGTGAAGCAGCCAGGAAGGAGCAAATCATGCTTTACATAATTTGCATGTCCTGTTTTACATGTTACGACCTGTCATTAGTGTTCGTCATACAGTCACGTCGCGATATACCAATTTTTGTGTATGTCAAGCTAGCGAACTGGACGCAAGCGCACCATGAGCGTGGCATGTAAATGGCATTGTAGATGACATGCATGCCAAGATTTTCATGTTACCACCTGCCACTTATGTTCGATATACAGTCATGTCACTCAATACCGAATTTGCTGTATATCAAGCTAACGAAACGGCCGCGAGCACGCCATGAGCGTGGCATGCAAGTCATGTCGCACATGACAAGTAATGATTTCCATATTACCACTTGTCATTTATGTTCGTCATACAGCCATGTCACTCAATACCAAATTTGGTGTATATCAAGCTAACGAAACGGCCGCGAGCGCGCCATGAGCGTGGAATGCGAGTCATGTCGCTCTTGAAGTCATGATTCCATGTTTAACGGCTGGTAAGCTTTTCTTCACAACTTCATAATAGTCTTATGCAAGACAATTATTTACGATTGTCCCTCTACCATCACGATTGCGTTGAGCTGACTTGCACTGATGTGACTGCATTAGTCGGGCACAGCTCACACATCTTCAAATGGCTGAGAATATTCACATGAAATCCAGGAAGGTTCCAGTGCTGATATATGTCACTAATTAAGTGACAATACCGTAAAATGCATGTGCTTCACCATACACGCTGTCACTTAGCAGATGACTGTCTCATATCGCCATAATTATATCCCTGCGGCAGAATTTATTCCCACTGGTCAATTACACTCAACCTAATAACGTTATTATACCATGGTATGATGATGATGATAATGATGCAAAGGAAGGAAGGAAAATAACTATTGCGATATTGATGCAAATGCTTTTTTTTGTCTTAGACACGGAAAAAGAGTGTAAGGCAAAAATGTTATGGAAAAGTATTCTCACTAATATTCTGTGCCTCTATGCATTTCCATAGTTGCACGGCGGAAGAACAAGGGCGCCCAGTGCAGTTCACTCTGTATCCAGCGTAAATTCTGCCAAAACAAGAGCGTCGGGTGATGCCACAGGTTAATAATGCACACAAGTCGACACTGAGACTGAAGAAAAGCACAAACACATCCAGTATAAATACCAATAATAACATTAATATTGATGGTTTCACGTGCCAAAACTATAATATGAGGCCCGCATTAAGGAAAACTTCAGAAGCCTGTTCTTTAACGTGCACTGACATCGCAGAGTACACGAGCTTCTAACACTTCGCCTCCTTCGAAATGCGACCGGCGAGGCCGGGGTCCAACTCGCGACTTTCGGGTCGGCAGCCGAACACCGTAACCATTGTACCACTGAGGCGGCCAAGAATGACAACTGAATCAAATGAAAACATAGTTGGCCTCAAAGCACTTATTACGGCATGATAACCGCGGGCTTTTGCGTAAGTGTATATTTTCTGCAAACACGCTGCCGCATTCACGCTTTATGGGAAGCAAATAAATTATAACGCACAAATTGACTTTATCGAGGCGCATGCGAGCTTCGATAGACTGGCCGTGCGACACCTGTGCCTTCACAAAAGTTTTTTAAACGCGCATCAGGCATCACACGTATGTGCGCCTAATGTTATTTATTGTACTTTACAGGCGACCCACCATGCACTCTAAAAACTGAAACTTCACCAGCAAGAGTAAAGAAGCTTTGTTACTCTCTGCAGAGAGTAACAAAGCTTCTTACTCT
Source organism: Rhipicephalus appendiculatus (assembly GCA_030522465.1). Lineage (NCBI taxonomy): Eukaryota > Metazoa > Arthropoda > Arachnida > Ixodida > Ixodidae > Rhipicephalus > Rhipicephalus appendiculatus. Next base: position 57,376 of record JALIZH010012703.1, on the reverse strand, counting down.
CTGCAGAGAGAGTAAGAAATTATACTCTCTCTACAGAGAGTCACTTTACTCTCTCTGGCCAGAAGGAGTAAAAGGGGGCTTTCACTCCTTCTGGGAAAAGAGAGTAAAGTGCCTGTTTTACTCCGGTAAACCGCAAGAGAGTTCAATGCCTGTTTTACTCCTTTACCATACGACAGCTTGTTTCACAGCTTGTTTTACTCGTCCCATTCTCCCAATTGGAGAAGCTGCAAAGATAAGTCCGCGCAGTCCTTATCTCGGACTGTCGCTCAGTCGAGAGAGAAAACATTTTATTTTAAAATAATGGCTGCGGCATAGCTCGGCTAGGCCCGGTTACAAAACACCAGGCCCCTAAACCACCGGCAGACGCTCGCGTGCTCCTTTGCTAGCAAATGCGCGTGGTCCTTGCGTTTTGACCTGGGACCATAAGCGTGCGCAGGGTTCCCCTTTAGGGGGGGGCGAAGGTTCGTCGCAGCGCCCCCCCCTCCCTGTTATGTAAATGTATGGGGCTGACTTTGCGCTCCACCCGTCGCCGTCCCTACAATGTATAGGGCTGGCTTTGCGCCCCCCCCCCCCTTCTCGCCCCCCCCCCCCCCCCCGTGCGCACGCCTATGCCTGGGACGCTGAGGAAGGCCATTCGGACAGACAAGCCGACGAACGCGTCCACTGTAAGCTCGTGCACATCTGCAACGCCACTAATTATTTCGCGCGGCTTGTCACGGGGTATCCGTTCTTCGCTTCAAGGCCACGCGGTGATGCACAGCGTAACTCACTGAAAAATTATAAACTAAATAACCTGATTTTGTGATAATAATAACATTTTATTCATTCATTCAATCCTGCGGGAGGGATCGTCATGGGTCCTGGAGACACGGGCCCGTTGAATGCCTGGAGGCTCTCGAGAAGCCCGGCGCATGCTGAGGGCATCACCCCACATTTTAGGGAGGTTTCGAATAGCGTACGCAAAGCTTTGCGGTCCTTGCGGTCGCCCGCTATTTCCGTCACTTAACGGGGGCCCGCAAGCGGTTAGCGTATGACGCATGCGCAGTTGCGGCAAACGCAAACGCAAAGCTTTGCGTACGGTATTCGAAACCTCCCTTTTAGTGCGGAAGGGACGCAAGATGACAGGGAGGGGCAACAATTTTTCGGCACAATCCACCGTGACGTGGAAAGCCGTTGGGGATCTGCCGCAGGCCGGGCTAGAATTCACGTAGCGGTCTGGGTTCTCGCTGAAAGGACGACGAAACATATGCCTCCTCAACGTGTCGTGTCGAAAACCGCTGACATGCCCAAAGAATCCGGGATCGTAAATGCTCGCGATTATGTTCCCTCGTACTGAAACACTCCCAGCGCCCCCAAACATCACACCTGCGTTTTCACGACCACTTGTGCTCGCAAGCTTTGCTGGCACTTGTATTTGCGAGCGCAAGGCGAACGCCAGTAGTGTTTCGGTGACTTCACATCCCGGCTTGGTAAACATGCAGTCCCATAATCTGCTACCTAGCTCTGCTCGTAATTTAAGCGAGTTACCACAAGCATTTGTGCCTGCGGCAGTTCTGCACCGTTCTGTGCAAGCACAGGGGTGTGCTTGTCAGGAACCGAGCGCCAGTAGTCGAAACAACACGCACATCTCACTCATCTGTGCACCCCTCCATAACACGCCAGAAATAAAATGCTCATTTTTAATCCATTAATCGTTGGGGTTTACCGTCCCAAATTGCAAAGTGCAAACGCGCCTCTGGCTCCTATATTTAATTGCATCTAGCGCAAACTTTCGCTCACGGCGGGAGCTGCTTTTTCGCTCAAAACCAAACATGCCAACGCCGCCGAAACCAAGCTGTCGCGATAAAAAAAAGAAAAAAAAAGACGCGACTGGCATCAAGCGGCGGCTAAACGGCGAGAGAGAAACACGAGAAGCACGATAACAGAACCGTACGACGCATGCGCGTGCGAGGAAAGAAAAAAGCTGGCAGATCCCACGCACTGTGGGAATCGATGTAATTCGAAGCAGCCAGGAAGGAGCGAATCGTGCTTTATATAATTTGCTTGACATCTTACGACCTGTCATATGTGTTCGTCATACAGTCACGTCGCGATATACCAATTTTGGTGTATATCAAGCTAGCGAACTGGACGCAAGCGCACCATGAGCGTGGCATGTAAATGACATTGTAGATGACATGCATGCCAAGATTTTCATGTTACCACCTGCCACTTATGTTCGTTATACAGTCATGTCACTCAATACCAAATTTGGTGTATATCAAGCTAACGAAACGGCCGCGAGAGCGCCATGAGCATGGCATGCAAGTCATGTCGCACATGTCAAGTCATGATTTCCATATTACCACTTGTTATTTATGTTCGTCATACAGTCATGTCACTCAATACCAAATTTGGTGTATATCAAGCTAACGAAACGGCCGCGAGCGCGCCATGAGCGTGGAGTCCAAGTCACGTTGCACATGACAAGTCATGATTTCCATATTACCACTAGTCATTTATGTTCGTTATACAGTCATGTCACTCAATACCAAATTTGGTGTATATCAAGCTAACGAAACGGCCACGAGCGCGCCATGAGCGTGGCATGCAAGTCATGTCGCACATGACAAGTCATGATTTCCATATTACCACTTGTCATTTATGTTCGTCATACAGTCATGTCACTCAATCCCAAATTTGGTGTATATCAAGCTAACGAAACGGCCGCGAGCGCGCCATGAGCGTGGCATGTAAATCATACTTTTCATGAGAAGTTAGTCGTGATTTTCGTAATATGACCAGCCATTTATGTTCGTCATACAGTCATGTTATGCCATACCAAATTTGGTATAAATTCCATTAACGACACGGCCAGGAGAGCACAAAGTCGTAGGCGGCTAGATAGGTAGATAGATAGATAGATAGATAGATAGATAGATAGATAGATAGATAGATAGATAGATAGATAGATAGATAGATAGATAGATAGATAGATAGATAGATAGATAGATAGATAGATAGATAGATAGATAGATAGATAGATAGATAGATAGATAGATAGATGGCTAGATACGCTGAAAGTCGCCGAAGTTCGCTAAGAAATGCTTCGCATTTAAAAAGAAACGGCGAAACAGGGAGAGGAGAAACGTGCGCGCGCCCGAAGCAGCTGAAAGCGCTGAAACCCTGCCGTCGCCCGTCGTTGTCTTCGCCATTTTGACGCGTTGTTCAGTTGTTGAAGTTTGGTGATTGATCAGCTGCGTCGGCGGCGTGTGCACGTGTGTGCACGCCTGTGATCTCGACGCTGGACGTGAACCACATTTAGCGACGGCAGTGCAACATCCCATGCTGTGTGCGCGTTGGTTTCGTGATTATCTGCAGACAGCGAGCTTGCAGCTGCGTGACTGAGTGCCCTGCCAACACATGGTTCGGCACAGTCGGGAATATGAACGGTAAGTGGTGCTTCTGTTTTCTCTGCTTCGAGTCCTATCGTCGTTCAGATGTGTAATAGTGCATGCTGTGTCGCCTGTAAAGTACAATAAATAACATTAGGCGCACATACGTGTGATGCCTGATGCGCGTTTAAGAAAGCTTTTGTGAAGGCACAGGCGTCGCACGGCCAGTCTATCGAAGCTCGCATGCGCCTCGATAAAGTCAATTTGTGCGTTATAATTTATTTGCTTCCCATAAAGCGTGAATGCGGCAGCGTGTTTGCAGAAAATATACACTTACGCGAAAGCCCGCGGTTATCATGCCGTAAGAAGTGCTTCAAGGCCAACTATGTTTTCATTTGATTCAGTTGTCATTCTTGGCCGCCTCAGTGGTACAATGGTTACGGTGTTCGGCTGCTGACCCGAATGTCTTGAGTTGGACCCCGGCCGCGGCGGTCGCATTTCGATGGAGGCGAAATGTTTGAATCTCGTGTACTCTGCGATGTCAGTGCACGTTAAACAACAGGCTTCTGAAGTCTCCATTAAGGCGGGCCTCATATTATAGTTTTGGCACGTGAAACCCTCAATATTAATGTTATTATTAGTATTTATACTGGATGTGTTCCTGCTTTTCTTCAGTCTCAGTGTCGACTTGTGTGCATTATTAACCTGTGGCATCACCCGGCGCTCTTGTTTTGGCAGAATTTACGCTGGATACAGAGTGAACTGCACTGGGCGCCCTTGTTCTTCTTCCGTGCAACTATAGAAATTCACCGAGGCACAGAATATTAGTGAGAATTCTTTTCCATAACATTTTTGCAATACACTCTTTCACCATGTCTAAGGCAAAAAAAAGCATTTGCATCAATATCGCAATAAAGTTGTTTTCCTTCCTTCCTTCGCATCATTATCATCATCATCATACCATGGTCTAATAACGTTATTAGGTTGAGTTTAATTGACTAGTGGGAATAAATTCTTCTGAAGGGATATAATTCTGGCGATATGTGACAGTCATCTGCTAAGTGACAGCGTGTATGGTGAAGCACATGCATTTTACGGTATTGTCACTTAATTAGTGACATATATCAGCACTGGAACCTTCCTGGATTTCATGTGAATATTCTCAGCCATTTGAAGATGTGTGAGCTGTGCCCGACTAATGCAGTCACATCAGCGCAAGTCAGCTCAACGCAATCGTGATGGTTGAGGGACAGTCGTAAATAATTGTCTCGCATAAGACTATTATGAAGTTGTGAAGAAAAGCTAAGCAGGCGGGAAACATTATCGCATTTTTAAAAAAAAACAACTAGTGTTCGGCGAGGACTAGACATCTTTAGTCATTTGTTATGGTTTACTTCTGTAACCCATGTGTAAGCTTCCTAGATTCATGCTTCTTGATGAATGTAAATATTGAGTTTACTGCGGCGTCGGAAAGCAGTAGCACGCAGGTCACCAGGTAACTCCATCACCAATTCACAAAGGACGTGCTGTTGTGCGCCTTATCCATGCTGTACCATGCTCTGTTTTCACCTCTTTCATTAGAATGATACCTGGCAAACAACCTAATTTATAAGAAACTTAAATGCCGTGCTTTCGACGAAATAGGTGTGCAGCGAGCTTGAAGCTGCAAGTATTTGTTTTTTGGTCTCACCACACAGGCAGTGCTAATTTGGTTGGCCATAGTGTGAAGTACTCAGGGCAAGAAAAACGCAGCACACAAAGAGATAGACAGTGGAAAACCGATTGTCCCTTGTGTATCTTCTTTTTGTGCTGTGTTTTTCTTGCGCTAAGTAATTTTTTTTCAGTAGGCACCAACTAGACTCTCATGAAGTCTTGTGCAGTGTGAAGGTTATCAATGTTTGTGCAGTTGGCAACGCTACACTACTGAGCTTGATGTGTATATTTCGAAATGCTTCAAGACTATTTGAAAGAAGGAAAGGAAGACAGATGGCAACAAAGGCATGTTTGCCAGCTGTTAATCTGGCTGGCCAAGCTGTGCAAACGAAGGGCGTACAAGGGTAAAAGATAAGAGAACAACTTTAGAGGAAAGAGTACAACACTTTTTAACGCCTGTCTCTAAGGTCACTTTGTGTAGGAAGCACAGCAACGCTTTTAATGCTAATAATAAATGGGAGCAGCAATGACCAGTGAAATATTTTTTCCCATAGTAATAGAAAAGCCTTATCCACACTGTGAGTTTGTGTATTGTGTGCTGAATTATTTTTTCATGTTCGAGTGCTTTAGAATAATAAATTTAAGAGCTAAAGAAGTGTTTCATGCATGGACGTCAAAGTGAATTTATGCCAGTTATCTGATATAGGTACTTGTGTGCTTTGCAGCTGATCAGTGCGGCATGAAATACTGAGTCACTAGACTCACTACATAAGATAAATACTATTTCTTTTTTTTACTTTGCATGTGTTGCTCAAGATAGTAGATGCAACGCTATGCATCTATGGGCACCGGCAGCTTTCTCACAACACTTGAAGCTCATCTGAATGCTTCACAGAATCTGGGTTGGTAGCAGCAATCTCATTTGGATAGGGTGATCAAATAGAATGCATTTCTGAATTCTGCTATGAATACCAGTTTGCGATGAAGCAAGTCACTGATACAATGGAAACCTTGAGAGTACCACTATTTTGAGTCCTATTTCATGGTAGCTCTTATCTCAGCCACGCTGATACATTCTGCAGAATCTGCACCTGCACTGTCGCACCCATAACACTATATTGAATTTACAGTGGAGTGCCTCGATAACAAACATCTCTAACATGCAGTGGACCGTATTGCAAAATATTTGCAGTGTTCTTAGCCAAATTGTCAGAATTTCGATGCATTACCTTTACAATGAAGTGGCATGTGCGTCCAAGTACTTCGAAGCTCCCTAGCACATCGTTATAATGGCGTTTAATTTTATTTTTGTGTTTGGTAGTTGCAAAACTGTTCACATATTTGTGACACGAATATTTGTCGCTGCGACTGCTTGAAATTAGGCTTGAGCCCTGAACTATGAAAGTTAGGTGTACGTTTTAATTCATGGTGACACAGGTTTTAAATGCGAATGCATTTCATAGTCGGGCTATGTCAGGCATCCGGCGTTGGCGTTGTGCGGCGTTGTCCGCGAAGGAGGAGGAGGAGGAGGATAGGTTGAGGAGGTGTGCGTGCCGGCAGGTGTTAGATGTGAAGCATCTTATGGCGAAGCTTAATCCGGTGGTGGTGGTGGGCGGATTAAGTGGTGGTGGGCGGACCCTTACTGCGCATGCGCAAACCCTTTCAAAAAATAAAAAAATCTCCTTTCCCCCTCTCTCTCTCCTCTAGGTATCCCTCCCCGCGGCAACCACACCCTCACTGCGCATGCGCATCCCCTCCTCTCTCCCCTCCTACGCTCCCCCCTCTCTCCTCTAGGCATCCCTGCCCGCGGCGTCCACACTCCCACTGCGCATGCGCTTCCCCCCTCTCTCCTCTCCTACGCTCCCCCCTCTCTCCTCTAGGCATCTCTGCCCGCGGCGTCCACACTCCCACTGCGCATGCGCGTCCCCTCCTCTCTCTCCTCTCCTACGCTCCCCCCCTCTCTCGCCTCGCGACGCCGACGCAGGCAGCGTCTGCTAGCGAGTTTCTGTTTAGAAAAAATTTATTTACACTATGTACAGAGCATAAATTATGCATGACATATCACTGAACAGAGATACAATTCACATTTTCACCATTGTATATCACAAAAACTAAAACTAACACTTTCCCATAGGGCGAACAACAGAAGTCAGATCAGCATAACAAGAAATGCACATAGCTTGGTTGACAAAACCAACTGCTCGCGCTGCACAACCGTTCACTGGCCACCCCGTATATATGGCAATGGATCTTGACCTCGAAGGTGGTGCCGGTGGGAGATATCTCCTGTGCGTTGTCGAACAATAAAAATTCGCAGCGTGCGCCTTAACTAAAAGCGGACTGCGAGTCTCTGTGTCCAGTCGGAGTCTTCTGTCTCCCATTGCACATTAGCAGCGATTGGTATGTTCCAGTAGGAAACACCGCTCCATCGCTGCTTGCTTTACGCATCCCCAGTTTTAAATGCGAATGCATTTCTTAGTCGGGCTATGTCAGGAATCCGGCGTTGGCGTTGTCCGCGGTGGCCTCGGCAGGTGTTATAGTGAGTGGAGAGGAGGAGCGCGCTCTGGTGCGTGAGGGCGCTCGCATCGCGGGAGCTCGGCGGAGCTATATTTGAAAGAAGATTTTTTTAAATAAAAAAAAGAAAAAAAAGAAGAAAAAGAACGAAAGAAAATTAAGAAAAAAATTTAAAAAAAATAAAAAAAGAAGAAAAAAAACTGAAAAAAAAGCAAAAAAAAAACAGGCGCTGCGCCGTGCTCCCGACCAGGCTGCAGAAATTTGGCGCTTTTTCCTTCTTCGAACCACAACCACCATATATAAATGGAGTGGACCGCGCGAGAAATGCATTCGCATTTCCTCACGATTCCCTTCGGGGAGGTGGGGGGCATTTTTTTTTTTGCCTATCGGGCTTGTTCAAAACGTTGTCTCAACCCATTAGCGCCCAGTGTACTTTACGAAGTACACTTAATTTTTGGGAATAGAAAATACACGGTCCAATATTCCGATTTTGCTAATTGGCGTTTTTGAAGTCAGAGGTTGCAGTAAGACACCCCTAATCTCGCATGTTGACTAGGGTCAGTATTAATGGGAAGAGACAGTGATTCCAAGGAAAGTATAGGGGATGTTATTAGAATTAATTGCAATGTAAATGTGAACAAAGAAAAGTGGATGAAAAGATAACTTGTTGCCGACAGGGACCGAACCTGCGACCTTCGGATAACGCGTCCGATGCTCTACCACTGAGCCACGGCAGCGGTCATCCCCACGTTTGCATTTAAACGTAGGAGCGTCAGTCAGCGCCGCCAGTAGCCACTATAGCGAGCCTGGAACACTTTTTTTGTCTGTTGGTGTCACGTAGCACGTGATCTTATTACGAGTTGGCAGCTGACCAGTAATCCCTCGCATACTACCTCAAGGCATCGAGTCCGCAAGAACGAGACCCTCGCTATGAAGAAAAAGAGCAAATTTAAGTGCTCGTTTTTTTTCTTTGTTAGACACAATATTAATGAGAACTAAAAGACAATAACTCCAAGGAAAGTATAGGGATGGATGTTCTTAGAATTAATTGTAATGTAAATGTTGACCAGGATCTATTGTTTCTAAACTACAAGTCTTTAAACTTCCCAAATACGAGCGCACATTGAATGCACGTGTTGCGTAGCACATTTTCTAAAATAATTTGAAGATTTGCTTTTTATATATCGAAAAAAAATCATTGTGCTTCAGAAGGAACAACGTAATGACACCTGCAACGTGCAAGAATCGGCTAAAGTGCATTCATTGTTTTGCTCTAAACAGTAATCAAATATTGGTGTACTTTTCGTAGTACACCAATATTTAGTGCCTGCTGTTATCCTCTATTCGTACGGATATTTGTAGAAGAAGCTCGAAAGACAGCTGAGGTGTACTGTCTGTCATAAAAGAAAGATATGGTGCTGCGGAAAGTGTGGCGTTACGCTTTGCAAGAAGCGTCGGTGCTTCGATAAGTTTTATATGCGTAGATAACTTAGGTATTAGTTTGGCAAGGGCCTGCTATTCTTGTACCGAGTCAGCTTGCCCATTGCTATGGCAAGAGCCCAGCGTACTTTCTAAAGTACAGTACCATAACTTCTGAAGAAATCAATGTAACTCTACGAAAATTTGCAGCGGTTGTTGTCTACTGTATTTTGATAAACGTATGAACTTTCAATAAAATCGAACCCACCCACCCCCCCCCCCACCCCCCGTGGCTACGCCACTGTTATGTGACAATGAGATGCCATAGCACATGATCTACGAACAGCTGAGAACGCACTGGTGGCACTGAAAACAATTCCGGCTCGCGGCAAAAATAACCAAAATCACTCAACAGCACACGCTCGTACAATACACATACGTGAGTTTCGCTACCTGAAGGTACTTGTCACGCTGGTATCTGCGAATTTTGGGCGAGAAAGACATCCACAACTTAGGGTGAACACTCAAAAGGACACACGTTTGTCATTTTGCTTGCGGCACGACAGAAGACGAACCGAAGTCGGAGCATAAGGTACTAACGGAGGTCTCCGCGAGTTCATGACGCCGCGTAATCTATTTACGAACTTAATGCAGGCGCAATGCACGCTGACGATGCAAGAACACAAGTTGCAAGCTCCTCCCCCTTTTTTTCAAAGCACTTTGTGAATACATATGCTTGAGAAAACTCATCGCAGCATGCGGTGGCTCTGTGGTGTAGTGGTTGGCGTGTGTGCTTTGGTGCGTGTGGTCAGTGGTTCGAATCCAGTGTTGTGTATTATTTGTATATGTATGTATGCACTGATGTATGTCTTCTAATTACCCCTAGAGTGAAGTATTAATTAAAATAATTCGTTAGGTGCTCTTACAGTGCCGAAAAAAAATTTTTTGCATCCGCTTTGGCCGCTTATGAACAGCACGCCACGCTTAAGCGCTGCAGGCTGTATATGACCTAGAATCTTGCAAAAGCCACGTCAAGGCTATTGTGTTGCTTTCTCTGGGAGCCCGCTGCGTAGTCACATAACGAATTGACTAGCAGCGCCGTAATTTGAACAGATTTTATGCCTGCAGGCGTGGATTCGAGCGAGTATTCGACTGGCAGTGTAGCGAAACGCTTCCAAACATCACGCCTTCATTAACATCTCCCGTCAAGACAGCGGGAAGGTTCTGTTTAATCTACGTGTTGTAATCGCGAGCGCTCTGCGTGTTTTGGTTGCGTGGATGTGTGCGTGTATGTTTTTGTCTTTCTTTTTTGCGCTTGATTAATTTTATACCAGAGCTATTTCAATGTGCCAGCTTTACTCTCTCGGTGGGAGTGCTTTCACTCTATCGCAGACGGAGTACTGTACTCCATAAGAGGGCGTTGGGTCACTCTCTCTCTCAAGAGAGTAGTTTCACCCCGGAAAAAGGAGTGCCCTGCGGGACAAGCCAAAACTCTCGCAAAGGGCGTAAAGGCACTCCCTTTGTTCTAAGAGTGCAGCTTTCGCTGTGGCTGTGCTGCGAGTTCCCCGCAGGCCTGGCGGTTTTTTATTTGACGTGCGGAAATGACATAATGTTCTTTCAGATAAACATGCACTCACTTTTGAACCAGGATATCAGTGAAAGTTTTAACGAAACGCGTACTGTAACGGCGTTAGCGTTTGTTTTAGCCACCCAAGCTGCACCGTTTGCCTTTGCCGTGGTTTAGATATTCGCCCTGTCGAATTATTCGACACTTCGAATACCAGCTATTCGAAAGTCGAATCGAATAATTCGATTAGGTATTATTCCATTCGAATTCGAAACTCGAATATTCGCACACCCCTACCAACAACTATCACAGTTCTTACGCCTTTGTCTTTGAGCAACGCGCCGCTAGTGTTGACAACGCAGAACTCGACGCTCTTACATTTTTTTTTCTTCTTCTAAAATGCGGCGCGCGGAATGCACCTCCGCGTCTCCTGCTACACGGTGGCGTCTGACGCAAGGTGGGGGAGGTGTTCTTTCTTTTTTAAGGCGAAAGCCTTTAATGTCTCATGCTCACGTCCGTCCGGTGTCCGTCCGTCCGGTGTCCGTCCATCCGGCGTCCGTCCGTCCGTCCGGTGTCCGTCCGTCCGGATATCCGTCTATCCGTCCGGATGTCCGTCCGTCCGTCCGGATGTCTGTCTGTCTGTCCGTCCGTCCGTCCGTTTGGATGTCCGTCCGGATGTCCGTCTGTCCGTCCGTCCGGATGTCCGTCCAGATGTCCGTCCGGATGTCCGTCTGTCCGTCCGTCCTGATGTCCGTCTGTCCGTCCGTCCGGATGTCCGTCTGGATGTCCGTCCGTCCGTCCAGATGTCCGTCTGTCCGTCCGGATGTCCGTCTGTCCGTCCGTCCGTTTGGATATCCGTCTGTCCGACCGTCCGTTTGGATGTCCGTCCGTCTGTCCGTCCGTCCGTCCGTTTGGATGTCCGTTCGTCCGTCCGTCCGGATGTCCGTTCGTCCGTCCGTCCGGATGTCCGTCCGTCCGTCCGGATGTCCGTCCGTCCGTCCAGATGTCCGTCTGTCCGTCCGTCCGTCCGTCCGTCCGTCCGTTTGGATGTCCGTCCGTCTGTCCGTCTGGATGTCCGTCTGTCCGTCCATCCGTTTGGATGTCCGTCTGTCCGTCCGTCCGTCCGTCCGTTTGGATGTCCGTCCGTTCGGATGTCCGTCTGTCCATCTGTCCGTCCGTCCGTCCGTCCGTCCGTCCATCTGTCCGTCCGTCGGTCTTTCCGTCCGTCTTTCCGTCAGTGGAATGGCCACACGCTTTCGCCGAACACACTTTGGAATGTACAAAGTGTCCTTCAATTTTTTCTTTCCAGATCACGAGTGGTTACAGAACGAGGCGCACTTTTCATGCGCGTCTGAAGGGCAGTTTTCAAACTGAAAGAAAATGTACGAGCATTGCGTAGTATAAAACACGCTCAAGCTCCCTCGAGGTCTGCATACCGCCAGCGGTAAATGGTGTCTATAAATAGCCTGCCGTTATTATGCATTCGCGTGCATGGTGCGTTGCTTAATTGTCCAACGCAGCGCGCTGCGGAGAGAGGGGTGTCTGCTTCGAATCTACGGTCAGACGCCTTGTAACTTTTTATCGTCTCATATATTTTCTTTGCCTTTTTGTATATATATATATATATATATATATATATATATATATATATATATATATATATATATATATATATATATATATATATATATATATATCGAACAGATATCGTCATAACACCAGCGGATAAAGGGGTAGGGATTGTAATATTAAATAAATCCGACTATATCCAAGAGGGCACCCGCCAATTAACTAACACCTCTGTCTACAAACCACTTGATAAAGATCCAACACTAGAACATCAAGCAATAATAACCACCGCACTCCATGATCTGGTAGAGCTCGGAGAGTTAGATCCCAAACTTTCTAGGGCGCTTACTGTAGCACGTGCCACACCAGGACGGTTTTATATGCTTCCGAAAATACACAAAAAAAGGAAACCCCGGCCGACCAATAATTTCAGGAAGAGGTACCCTCACCGAACCAATATCAAGTTACATAGACTCCTTAATTAAGAACATACCGCCTACACATCCCTCCTACCTACGTGATACCAACCACTTCATTAGGACGATCAAAGATGTAAAAATCCCTGATGGTGCCTTCCTTGTAACTCTTGATGTAACTTCCCTGTACACCAATATTCCGCATATGACGGCATCAAAACATTAGTAGAGTCTTATAGTGCGCATAAATTGGATGACTCACCAAACCCAACAGTCATTGAAACCCTTGCTAAGCTGGTACTTCAACTCAACAGCTTCGAGTTTCATAACCAATACTATTTACAAATTAATGGCACTGCTATGGGGACTCGTATGGCACCTAACTACGCAAACATCTTTATGAATGATCTTGAAACTAAGTTTCTATCAACCCAGAAAATTAAGCCACTTCTTTACAGACGCTTCTTAGATGATATTTTTATTATTTGGACGGATACGCAAGAGAGCTTAATTAATTTTATAGAATCTTTCAACAAAGTTCATCCAGACATAACATTCACCTATGCATACTCAACAACTGAAATAAATTTCCTAGACGTCCACGTAAAGGTAAAAGACGGATCATTAACTACTAACGTTTACAAAAAGCCTACAGACAGGCAGCAATACCTTCATTTCGATAGCTGTCACCCTCGTCACTGCAAGACGTCCATCCCGTACTCGCAGGCCCACCGATTCAAAAGAATTTGCTCCCGCCCCGAAGACTTTGAGGCCAACGCAGAGAACTTACGCAACATACTTGCAAAGCAACATTATCCTCCTTCTATAGTCAACGACGCCATACATAAAGCGGCAAACCTAGATCGCCAGCAGCTACTTTACCAGCAGAAAGAATTGAAACAAGAGGGACGGAAAAACTTAGTTCTAACATTTGGGAGCAACCCCCCCCCCCCCCCCCCCCAACGTAAACAAAATTCTAAAGAAACACTTTAACATCTTACAACAGAGTGAACGGCTATCAAAAATTTTCCCTTCCCCTCCGCGAGTTGTATATAGACGCCCCAAAAACATTAAAGATTATCTTGTTCGTTCAAAAACCGATAAGACACCTATAACTGGATGTCAGCCATGCGGCAAGGCCCGCTGCAAGGTGTGCAAACACATACAGGTAACCAACGTTGCTCAAAGCACACATTTCAATTTCAAATACTCCATTCACTCAAACCTTAACTGCGACAGCTCTAATGTAGTATACCTTCTCGAGTGCGGAATATGCAATATTCAATACATAGGTCAGACTGACACGGCCTTCCGCACCCGCTTCAATAACCATCGTTCACATGCTCATTCGCTTCCGGATCTGCCTCTGTCTCGGCATATAAACTCCGAAAACCACCCGTTTGATTCCATCAAGGTCACACTCTTACAAAGCGGTTTCTCCAGTACAAGGGAGCGTGAGCAGCGCGAATCATACATGATTTATAAATTTGATACATTAAAGGCTGGTCTAAATATCACTCCGGGTACACTGTCTTCAATCCGCGCTCTGGAAGATTCAGGATAATAATGATCCTAACCAAACTTCTTTCCCCTTTTTTTTTATTAGTATTTTTTTCGCATATCACTCGGAACACGTTGTCGGGCATGCAAGATCTGCACGCGCATTCCGAGAAGGGTGGGCAACTTTCGAATAATTCCCCTCTACAATGAAATCCCTCCTCAGACAACCGAGTGAATGACATATTCGAACCCCACGTCAAAAATGTGAAAAACACTCTCCATTTTCTTCTCAATTATACATAGTTTTCACGTGACGTCACTGACAGGTTCTCTGCACTAAGTGCACCAAGATGGCGGCCACCGTGACTTCTTATCACATAAGAGAGTGTCAGTGCAGGGGAGAACATAACAGTCGTTCGGTCCCCGCGTTCTTTTGTGCTCTCCCCGCTTTCTCCTGTTCGCCAGCAGCGCCAAGGGGGGAACACAAAGGAACGCGAGGGGGGCACCGGCACTAATCGGATGTCACCGTTATTTGCTCCACCCGTTCGAGTAAGAGTTCACGCAGCATCTCAACCAGCGTGTACTCCAAGATGGCGACCACTGTGGACGTCAATGAAAACTATGTATTCTTGAGCCACAGACCGGAGATCGTAGGAACGTAGACCCCCTCACTAGGCTTCAGGAGCAGCTAAGGAGGGGCAGGGGAGAATAGGTGGGACGTGACAATGGACGAAAGGAATGTACTGTGTTGTTGTGTTCAAGCTCCGGGAAGAGATGAGCCTGCGTAGTGAACCTTCACAATGTACCACTGGAATGTGCTTAACGTGCCCACCTGCACCATCGATGTATATCTACATATTTTTGGTTTGTTCACTTTTTTCTTGAAACATGCTTCTTCGTATATCTTGGTATGTGCCGGGGGCACCACAGGAATGTACTTAACATGTCCACTTCGTGTTTTCGTTTTTTTTTTTTTTTTTGAGAAAACACGTGTTATGTCTATGTAGAAATACGCGCACATGGTCGTGTGACCACTTTCTCTTTTTTGGCCACTCGTTTATTTTTGCACCGTTTTATTTTATTTATTTATTTATTTATTATTATTTTTTTTTTCCAAATACAGGTGCTATGCGCATGTAGCAGTACGTGCACGTGGTCGTGTGACCACTTATCAGTATGTACGCTTCTTCTCACTTTCTTTTCTTTTTTTTCTTTTATTCTTTTTTTTTTCTTTTTTCTCTCGGCACGGCGATGATATAAAAGCGCATCGGCGCCTGGTAAATTTTGTCTTGATGAAGATCGGTCTCCGATCGAAACGTCACCAATAAACAGTTTTTTAGAAGCGTATATATATATATATATATATATATATATATATATATATATATATATATATATATATATATATATATATATATATATATATATATATATATATATATATATATATATATCCGGGCATGACGGCGACGGCAAAAGTCAGCCTAGAGTGTCCATATAATTGCTATCGCAATAACATTGATTTTATAGTCATGCATAACCAGCATTTAGGCTCCCAGAACACCACTGTTATGTGTACAATGTTTTAATAGCTATTCCCGATTCCTCATGTGTTTCGCAGTCGTCTGTTCGATGACCTTAATACATATACTGTATTCATTTACTTATTTCATCATATTGTCTACTCTTTGGCAGGTTCGTTGAAGTATTATTGTTAAGAAAACAAAAGAAATATGTTAAATCATAACATATCGGTTATGATATGCCAGGAGTAAAAAAATTAACCAACTGAAAAGATCATGCACTCTCCCTTGCTGCACTGTAGAAAGAAAAAAAGAGGAAAAATAAGGGAAAAAAACGAAAAGGGAAAGCCAGATTCATTACAATGAATACAAGAAGAAACCATGCATCGAGTGGAGATCTGAAGCACATATTTTCTTGACCAAAACCAAATACCCCCTATCGAAAAATCGGGAAACGGCAAAAAAAGCTGCAGTTACTGCAGCTTGATTAAACAGCGTGCCTGTACGGCAGCAATGACAGGGTAAAAGCAAAATACAGAGATACAAAAAAAAGCAAGTAATAATTTAAGCAAAATGCGAAGTAAATGAGAGGGCAAAATGTACGAGCAAAAAAAAAACAAATATTTGATACGCACATGAACACAAAAAATCATACAGCGTATAGCATCGCGTTTTAACATAAGAAAAAAAAAACACATAATGACATACTATATAGTTCTACACATGGTGCAAAACACTGTTGCAAGGTAACACAAAGTGAACAATGTAAACAGTGCACACCTACAAAAAATGAAAACGGAACCACCACGCACACCAATGCTGTTATTCAGTTGGTGACAAAGTTTCGATAAAACTAAATTGGTGACAAAGTTTCGATAAAACTGGCGCGTCTGTGTGGCCGTTCGTATCTCTAAAAGACGCTTCGCTCAGTCAAGTCCATCGCACCAGCAATTCGGCCTCATTGCGTGGTGATGAAGGATGGACGCATTTCTTAACAATCTTAGAAAGTCTCTACGAAAACTGTACAGATGGTATATTAACTCTTAATGAACTGAATACACAGCGGTCAAGAAAAGTAGCAGCTGTTCCGTGTACGAATACAACCGATGAGCGAAGCTCCTTAGAAATGGGACGCACGCGGCGTTCGGTGCGCGCGGCGTTTCATTGTCCAGGCAACGAGCAACCACTGGGTGGACGATATAGTGGGCTGTGCTGCGGGCAAGATTTCTGACCATGATAACTGCCACGAAGGACGCTTGATGTCCATTTTCCTTTCGCTTTTGTGTATACGTTTTCTATTTATTTCTGCGCATCCGCCTCTGTAGTTCGCGTGTAGTGGTTATGGTCCTCGGCTCTTGATCCGAAAGTCGTAGCTTCGATATCGCAGCGCAGGCAAGGTATATGTAAACTGGTAGTGTAACATCCATAGAAGCCCATGTATCCAGTAGTTGGCGGCTTGTTGCCACCGTCGCCATCTACGTATGGAGGGGACAACGAACCGCAAACACACAATAAAAAAAATAAAGTAGGACGTCACAATCGGAAGCAGCAGCGACGTCGTGTATTTGCCCTACATGGCGCGAAATTGGAAATTTCCTTAATTGCTGATCTTTTACATGCTTTTGATAAATACGCGATATTATTGTGCATTTATGGCTCGCTCATTGTGTGTGCGAAAGAAAAGGAACATAAACAAGAAAGATTGAGGTAGCAAGGTTGCTTTATTAGCCAAATAGTGTACTTGCAATATCCACCAAAAACTTTGCAGACGAAGAAATTGTGATACAACTGTTCACGAGCGCAGTAGCACAATAGTTCGAAAATACACGATGCGCAATCGTGGAAAACCACTGCAGCGAGACTCCAGCCTTGAGAATATCACTTTGACAACCTTAGGGCCAAACAACGAAACGTTCCTTTCCTTCGACCGCGTCCTCACCTTACGTGAGGCCTCCTTACAGCCAAGTACCGACGGAGGAAGCAAGCGTACTTTGAAAGCTCCCTTCACCCGTCCTCGCGGGAGGAATGGTTGCCGCGCTCATGTGCTCGAGATTATCGAATATAAGCTTTGCTCACAAGCGTTTATTCTGTAAAAAAAAGTTGGGTCACCACATCACTTCCAAATTGAAGTGTTAATACAGAGACGCGTGTACGCTTTCTTCCAACTGCGATTACTAAATGTGAAAAGCCACCATAGTCGAGCGCAAAACGTGGTGCGGTCTAGCAACACTGAAACGCCCGCCTCTTTAAACGCTGTCAGTCTAAACGCGCTCCACGAGTCAGACATGCCTGCGAAAACACCCTTCTCGCCGCAGAGGTGGGGTGGGAGGGTTGCCTTCCGAAACAAGCATCACGTGGGCTAGCTCATCACGTGGGCTAGCTGTGATGTGAAGCGCTCGTTCAGGGCCAGGAGTGGACCTAAGGGCGCACGAAGGTAGCCCCAAAGCAACCTTAAGCTGAGGAAGCGCTAAGGAACCCTTCACCGAGGGCTCCTCAGTGAGGAAGCTTTCAGAGTGACATAAGGTGGCCTCACCAAAATGAAGGCTTCCTTACTGAGGAAAGGAACATTTCGTTGTTTGGCCCTTAGAGTACAGCGTTTCTTTGTTTAGCTTTTCGCATTCACCGTCACGAGAGGCGAGGGCACGCCGGCCGTGCGCCAGCCAAGGCAGTCGTAAGTTACAGGAGCAGCTATCTACACATTCTGTCAGCTAGTTCACCTCTGAAATGTGACGCCAGTAAAGAGCTTATAAGCAAATAAATAAACTGTAGCATGGATATATGGCACAGCCAGGAGCGCCAGCGAAAGAAGAGAACGAGGACTGTTGTGAATGCTCGCGCTTGCGCCGCACGTTTCGTGGCCGATCTCCCGCAGTGGGTTGTGCCTGTGCCATTATCTCAGGAATCATCATCATCATCATCATCGTCATCATCATCATCATCCGCTTGACATCTGGTCGTTTTAAATCTGCCAGTTCTCTAATAAACGTGTCACGGGCTCACCGCTAAACACATCCTATCAAAACTACGGAAGGTACGCACGAAACCACCACGCAAAAGTGAGCGAAGCCTCGTTGACCCGGCAATTCACCGAACTAAACACAAGACCAGATAGCAGACTGCCTGCATACGCTCCCAATTTATGGCGTTCAACCAAAAAATGAGGCAGTCAACCATTTAGCAACGGGTCATATAAACCGTAAAGCAAATTTGTAGTTTTACATTGGCATATATAAAGTTATGAGTTTTCGACAAAAAAAAATGTCTTGAGTTCTTGGTTTCCTTTATTTGTCCCCTCCTCACCTTGTCGCGCTTCAGTCTAACGGTGGGTGTTGATGTCTGTGGCAATAAGTTTTCGAGCACTTTTCATTCAAAGTTACACGACCGATATGATTTGACCATGGCGCAGGGGCGTAGCCAGAAATTTTTTTCGGGGGGGGGGGGGGGGGGGGTTCAACCATATGTTATATATATTCGTGCGTGCGTTTATATGTGTGCTTGTTTATATGCGCAAGCAAAATTGAAAAATTTCGGGGAGGTTTGATCCCCCAACCCCACCACCCCTCCTTGGCTATACCCCCTGCCGCGGCGGACTTTGAATTTCGATTGAGGCGAAATGCTAAAGGCCTGTCTAGTGAACGAAGTCAGTGCATGTTAAGAAACAACCGACGGTCGAAATATCCTGATCCCTCACCTACGGCGTTCCTCATGATAATAGCGTAGCTTTCGCACGTAAAACCTCGCAAATTATTTTTTTCTTTCTACGCCGTCATGGGTGCGGTACTACCTCGCAGAAATATTCAACGGTCGTCAAGCGTTCCGTGCGGCTACGAATCGCATATCTTCGCTCGAAATCTCTGTACAGTTCTTTGAAAAAGGCAAATAAGGTTGTTCCTTCTTAAACTGTTTTACCGCCAAAGTAAGAGAACAACCGAACTGCTAACGGCAATACTACTGTTGGTGCGTCAGTGGAGACGGTGAGCGTAATTACTATGATAACCGTCAAATTTGATGTGTTAACGTAAGTGCCTCGCCCGTTACAGTGATCAAACTCTAACGAGTATGTCACTAACGTACCCGCGCAAATAACGCGTCACCGCCAAAAGCGTCCAAAATCGATGAACCAAAGTAAATGCAAAACATCAAAGGAAGTACAACGTTGCGCGACTCGCTCACAAAACTTCATTTACATGAAACATTATTTTTCTCACCAACACTTCATCCCAACCAACTGATCAGTGATGACAACTGTTTCAACGTTACAAAACATGGCAATACTCATCAGGCAAGCTTAAGTAAATCCTGCTTGCATATGAAATAGTCAGTGAACCTAAATAAAGTTTTCCTCTCTCTCTCTCTCTCCAAGACTTTGATTTTATTCTCAAGAGCCCGGTCCTCCTACAACAGCTCAAGGCTGACCAGAAGGCTCACGAGGCGGCGGTAAAACTAGGCCTCCCCGTCCCTACGTGGGAGCCTCTCGCGATCTTCCCCCTATAAGACAGGGGTGGATTCCTTCTGAACATTAGTGATGTTTTTAGTATATCCATCTACCCAAGTACCCACCCCCCAGATATGAATGCCACATGCAGCTTCTTGCTGTGCATGCCAAACACACTTACGATTGCGGAGAAAGGAAGCTACAGTACACACAGCAAGGAATAGCATGCTTATAGGGAAACGCGAAACTTATAGGGAAAGCCGAAAAGCGGCATACAGGCATCCCGACTTCATACATAGCGAGCGCGTATCATAGGCGTTGTTTTCATACGGCCTCTGTAACAACAGGAAAACATGGCCGTGTATCGAACATATTAATGCTCCTCAACATCATTTACAAAGCAAGCAAACGTGAATAAAAAACGTAGCTTTCAGCTCAAGGCGAAGAGTGGCCTTTAAGATTGCAAACCCGGTGTCTCGTGTCTTGGAGGCTATAACGGACTCAGAAATACTTTCCCAAGTAAGCACCAGAGAACAGCACTTCACAGGCATAGAACGCCATCCCGCAGAGAGCGAGCTGCCACTAAAATGAATCGGCAGTTTTTCGAGACGTGCGGCGCCACGCAGATGGCCGCATTCTAGGCTACATGCCAAGACACGATAACTTCTACGTGCGATGCGTCCACCTTTTTCTTATCCTTTTTTTTTTTCTTTTGGCCTTTTCTTTTTTCCTTGCACCGCGGTGTTAGACTACGCCAACGTTCGCTTTCCTAAATTTAAAGCTGCCGCGATGATTTGAGCGGGGGTACCAGACAGGCATTTTTTATTCGATACGTCTGTAGACATCCCTGGAAAGGATCACTAAGTTGATGGCTTCTTGGGAATCGATGTTATGACAGGCATGCGGAGGGAAGGTGACTGTGTGGCAATTTTTGTATTGAGCGAAACGTTACTAAATGACGCTAAATATATGCGGAAATGTTCTACGCGCAGCCATATGTTGAACAGTCGCATATGTTTTACATAACCAGTTGTTTACAGTTACGTAACGATGCCAACAGCAACATGGGTATTAGCAACACCAGAAGCGGTGAGCTGATATTTAGCGCTAGTCCTCGCGAGGATGGTAGCCCGGGAAAACTTCAGTGGATGGCGCTTAACTACAACTTTCGTCAACCCGGCGTGACGGCTGTATGATAGGAGTGTTGGGACGCGTGTACGCGCGGGAGAAGAAGACACGACCGCGCGGCGTGGATCCCAAACATCAACTGTTTATTCAGGTTCTCTGGAGGTTCCGGAGAGCAGCGGAGGGTGGCGCTGCCTGGCGGCTTGGCTTGGCTTGGCTGCCGCCACAGCACTCCCCCCCTAGTGAGTTGCCGAACGGAGTTAAAGGTCCAGGCGAGTGGGTGCTCTTGATAGCCGCCCACTGTGCGTCAGCCGGGAGGGCACCTCGTGGACTTGGGCTGGCATTGAAGCTGGGGGGTCCTGGCGATGATTCCCTTAGTGGAGGCAACACGGCGTCGTCACGGTCCATGTGTGCTGGCTTGATGCGGTCCAACGACACGACCTCCTCACGGCCGTTTCTCTTGATTGTGAATTGCTTGTTGCCACGGCGGAGGACTTGAAACGGCCCATCATAGGGTGGCTGAAGAGGTCGCCGAACCGCGTCGTGTCGTACAAACACATATGGGCACGATGTGAGCTGTGGGTCGACGTGCACCACACGCGACCCTGGGGGGCCGTGGAGGTACCGCGCGCAGTTTGCTCATGACGTTGCGTAGGCGAAGTGCATAGTCGCTGCAAGCTATGGATGCCTCCTCTGAGCCGCGCGCAAAGAGCTCTCCCGGCAGCCTGAGTGTCGTGCCGTAGACCAGCTCAGCGGCGCTGCAGCCAATGTCCTCTTTCAAGGTGGACCTTATACCCAAAAGAACGAGTGGGAGGGCCTCCACCCAGTTGTGTTCCTCGGTTGCCGTGAGCGCAGCCTTCAGCTGGCGGTGAAAGCGCTCCACCATGCCGTTGCTCATGGGGTGGTACGCTGTCGTGCGTATGCGTGAGGTGCCCATGAGCTGACTGATGGCAGTGAAAAGGGCTGATTCGAATTGTCGGCCGCGGTCTGTTGTTATCGTGGAGGGCACACCGAAACGGGCTACCCAGTGGTACAGGAAAGCACTCGCAACCGTCTCGGCAGTGATGTCCGCGATAGGGATGGCCTCCGCCCAGCGGGTGAACCTGTCGACACAGGTCAGCAGGTAGGCCTTTCCGTGGCAGGGTGGCAGTGGGCCGACGATGTCCAGGTGGACATGATCAAAGCGAGAATCCGGAGTGGGGAGTGTTCCCAGTGCTGTCGAGGTATGGCGTTGTATCTTAGAGCGCTGGCAAGCTACACATTCGCGTGCCCAGCGTCGGACGTCCCGATTTACGCCCGGCCAGACAAATCTTGCCGTCACCAGTCTTTGGGTGGCTCTAATCCCCGGATGAGACAGTCTGTGCAAGGACTCGAACACATGGCGACGGAGGCTCGCGGGCACGAACGGGCGAGTTCTACTGACGCTTGTGTCACAGCAAACCTTGTCCTCGGATCCGGGAACTGGGATCCACTCAAGATTCAGGGCAGTGGTCGCGGTCAACAGGTGTTTCAGTTCGTCATCTTCACGTTGAGCGGCTGCCAAAGCGGGAAGATCAACCTGTAGTGTGGGCATGATGGCGTTCACAGGATTCCGTGAGAGGGCGTCCGCTACCTCGTTGTCGCCGCCTTTGACGTGGCGGATATCAGTCGTGAACTCTGATATATAGGACATTTGGCGCCGTTCACGTGCTGTGTGCGTTCCACCGTCGGAGCTTAGCGAGCGCAATGCATAAGTAAGCGGCTTGTGGTCGGTGAGGACGAAAAACTCTACACCTTCCAGGAAATGGCGAAAATGTCGTATGGCAGCGTACACGGCCAGCAGTTCTCTCCCGAAGGTGCTGTAGCGGCGCTCGGTAGGTGTTAGCTTCCTCGAAAAGAAGGAAATCGGGCGCCAGATTCCCCCCAACGAGCTGCTGTAATACAGCCCCAACGGCTGTATCGGAGGCATCCACCATTACGCTCTGCGGGACACCGGACCTGGGGTATTCAAGCAGTGCGGCGTTTGCCAAAGCGTCCTTGACCTCGCAGAAGGCTTCTTTTGCTTCTTGAGACCAGGAGAGGGTGTCCGAGCCATTTCGTGAAGTGGCCAGCAGGTCGTGAAGAGGTTGAAGGATATGGGCGCAGCGGGGAATGAAACGGCGGTAGAAGTTTACCAAACCCAGAAATTCCCGAAGCTGGCGCTTGGCGGTCGGCTGCGGAAATCCTTGCACGGCTTCAACCTTGTTGGGTTGAGGAAGAACTCCTGAGGCGGAGATGACGTGTCCAAGAAACGAGAGTTGTCGCACACCAAGCTCGCATTTGGCCATGTTCACGACCACGCCATGTTCCACTAAGCGCTGGAAGACGATGCGCAGATGATTCACGTGCTCTTCCGGAGTGCTGCTGGCGACTAGCAAGTCGTCAAGATAGGCGTGGCAGAAGCTGAGGCCGCGTATAGCACCGTCCATGAACCGCTGGAATGTCTGACCCGCGTTTCGAAGTCCGAATGGCATTCGGAGGAATTCGAAAAGTCCGAAAGGCGTTGCGATGGCGGTCTTCGGGACGTCCTCCGGGGCAACGGGAATCTGATGGTATGCCCGCACCAGGTCGATCTTCGAGAAGATAGTGGCACCGTGAAGCCTCGTCGTGACATCGTGTATGTGCGGTACCGGGTATCTGTCTGGAGTCGTTACCTGGTTCAGCGCCCTATAGTCCCCGCATGGTCGCCAGTCTCCCGGCGTTGACTTTGGCACCATATGAAGTGGAGATGCCCAGGCGCTCGACGAGGGTCTGATGATCCCTAGTTCCATCATGTGTTCAAATTCCTGTCGTGCGACCTTCAACTTCTCTGGAGGCAAACGGCGAGGCCGCGCGTGCACGGGTGGGCCGCTGGTGGCGATGTAATGGCGTACCTCGTGCTTCACCGCGGCGCTGGCTGGCGGCTGCCTCGTCAACTCGGGAAAATCCTGCAGAATGCGAGTAAAACGTTCTGCACCGGACGGCCCGAGCAGAGTGGGGCTCAGCGGAGGGTGGTGCGAGGGATTGCCTTGCACAGTTGCCTGCGACACGGGATCGTGAAGGCGGCGGTTGCGCACGTCGACGAGAAGGCCGAAATGCCGAAGAAAGTCCGCACCCAAGATGGCGAACTTCACTGCTGCCACGATGAAAATCCACCGGAACGTTCTGTTCAAGCCTAAATCGAGTGGCAGCGAGCGATGTCCGTAGGTGGCGATGGTTGTGTTGTTGACCGCCTGAAGCGGGGACGCACTGGGGACACGGCGATCGGTGGACCCAACCGGCAGCACGCTCACCTCAGCGCCGGTGTCCACGAGGAATCGAAGGCCACTGTCGCGGTCGGTGAGGAAAAACACTGATGGACGACGTTCGGGGGGCCTCTGCGACACTGGTCGTCCTCAGTGCCGGCCGCTCCCGTTTCCCGCATAGTCGCACGGAGGGATGCATTTGCGGGCAGCATTGCCATGCTTCCTGTGATACCAGCAGATTCTCTGTTGCACTGCTGGACGCTGGCGCTCCTCGGGAGTGCTGCGGGCCTGCATCGCTGCGACGGTATCGGCGAGGCGGGATATCTGCTCCCGGATGTCATGCAGCGTGGTCGTGGGCGCGCCGCCGGCGATGTCTGGCTGTAGCGCCGCGACGGACGGCGGAGCGACCGCCAGCACCGAGTCCGCGAGCTCGGCGAGTTGAGACAGGCGTTTGTCGGCAGCCGAGGCGAGGACCATGCGCACGTTGACCGGAAGTCGCTGTAGGAACAGCTCGCGAAGCAGTCTGCTGTCGGCATCGGTGGTGGCTGCGCCGGCCGTGTGCAACAGCTGCCTCATGTGGCGCAACAATTGGCTGGGCGTCCGGTCCCCGAGCTCGGTGTCGTGCAGTAGCTGCTGCAGTCGCTGAGGCTCCGACGGCGTGAGGCGGCTGATGAGCAGCTGTCTGAGCGCTGTGTACGCGTTCTCTGCAGGTGGAGCGACCAGCAGATCGCGTATCTCGCTCGCTATTGCCGGTGGGAGGCTGGCGACCACGTGGTGGTACTTTGTTAGCTCAGCGGCAATACGACGAGCGGTGAATTGGGACTCCACCTGCAGGAACCACAGCTGCGGGTCCGCTGTCCAAAACGGCGGGAGCCTGATGTCGACGGCGGAGATGGCCGGTGCGTCAGGGGGAGTCTCCATGGCGTCGATCGCTTGAAAAAGGCGGTAAGCCTCGTCCGGGTCACCACTGTTGGGACGCGTGTACGCGCGGGAGAAGAAGACACGACCGCGCGGCGTGGATCCCAAACATCAACTGTTTATTCAGGTTCTCTGGAGGTTCCGGAGAGCAGCGGAGGGTGGCGCTGCCTGGCGGCTTGGCTTGGCTTGGCTGCCGCCACAGGAGCATAGGCGTGCGCAGAGTTCCCCTTCAGGGGGGGGCGAAGGTTCGTCGCAGCTCCCCCCCCTCCCTTTAAGTCAATGTATGGGGCACACTTTGCGCCCCTCCCTCCCTATTAAATCAATGTATGAGGCAGACTTTGCGCCCCCCCTTCTTAGGTGACTAGGGGGGGGCGGCCGCCCCCCTCTGCCCCCCCCTCGTGCGCACGCCTATGGATAGGAGTGCATATTTAATGTTTATAAAATTGGATAGCGAGCACTGCAACCACAACTGACGTTTCACGAACGTCAGGGTCTATTTGAAAACCAGTTCCGAGACCTTGCGTGGCTCTGTGCTTGAATACTTGATTTCCACGCAGAATACTGGGGTTCGGTTCCTGCTGTGACCGTGACATCTGTGCTTTGCGTCGTCTGGTCAACGCGGCCGATGTCAGCCTTCTCTTAACGCTTTCGCGTTAAAATTACCGATATCACGTCTCGCCGTTCCTGGGTATAAACTGTCAAACACCTGTGGCGCATGCCCGCATACCTGTGGCACATATCCGCCTGTGGTATACGGGTATGTGTCACACGTGTCTGGCGGGAAGGGTTTCACGACGTACGCGACGGCATTGCGACATTATTAAATGCGAAGCATTTCTTTGCGTACTGTAAGCACTTTTCCATTTCTATCTATCTATCTATCTATCTATCTATCTATCTATCTATCTATCTATCTATCTATCTATCTATCTATCTATCTATCTATCTATCTATCTATCTATCTATCTATCTATCTATCTATCTAGCCGCCTACGTCTGGGTACTCTGGTTGCCGCCTCTTTAACTTGGCATAGATCAAAATTTGAGTGGGAGGGTAAGAGGTATTCACAAATATGTGTGGCTTGTCAGGACATGAATAACATGAAAATTCTGTCGCCTACGTCGTCAAAGCCTTTCCTCCAGACACGTGTGGCACATACCTGTATACCAGGGGCCACCATATGCGGGCATGCGCCACAACTGTTTGACAATTTCTGTCTACCCAGGAACGGCCAGGACACACATTAGTCATTTCAATGCGAGAGCGTTGCGAAAAACTGACATCGGCAGCGTTGAGCCGACGAATGCAAATAATAAATATCAGGGTCCCAGCAGCGATCGAACCCAAGCAATCTGCGTGGCCATCAAGTATTGTACCACAGAGCCGCGCCAGGTCTCGGAACTGCTTTTGAAAAAGAACCTATGCAGGCGTAACGTTGGTGAAACGTCCATTGTGGTTGCAGTGCTGTCTATCTTAGTTTATACACATTACATATGTACTCCTATGAGGCAGACGTCATATCGGGTTAACGTCAGTTGTATACTCAAGCGCCATCCACCGTAGTTGGTGGATGGCGCAACTGCGACATATTAGCTTACCGCTGCTATTGTTGGTAATACCCATGTTTCTGTTGGCATTGTTACGCAACTGCAACAAAATGGTTATATAAAACATATGCGACGGTTCGACATAAGTCTGTGCGTACAACATTTGTACATATCTTTTGCGTCATTTCGGAACGTTTTGCTGAATAAAAAATTAGAACCCAGCAACCTTGCCACCGCATGCTTCGCATAACATCGATTCCCATGTTACTTGGGATCTGCAAATTTTTTTCATGTCATCACCAGCGAGTCGTATTGGCCTAACCATCTTACACTCTAATAATAAATTTGGTTTACCCCATGTTAAGGGAGTGCTCACGAGAGCACCCAGACGTAGGCGGCTACATAGATAGCTAGCTAGCTAGCTAGCTAGCTAGCAAGCTAGATAGATAGATAGATAGATAGATAGATAGATAGATAGATAGATAGATAGATAGATAGATAGATAGATAGATAGATAGATAGATAGATAGATAGATAGATAGATAGATAGATAGATAGATAGATAGATAGATAGATAGATAGATAGATAGATAGATAGATAGATAGATAGATAGATAGATAGATAGATAGATAGATAGATAGACGCTAAAAGCGCTTGCAGTACGCAAAGAAATGCTTCGGATTTAATAGTTGTGCTAGAATGGGTGCATCATAGCAACATTTCTTTTACCACTCCGGCATTTAGATGTTTCGTTTGTTTGTTTGTCTTTTTTGTTTTTTCTTACACTTCAATGACACTGCAGCCACTGAGCTTGAATACACCATCGAAATTTATGACTATGAGAAACTCGAAATGAACGTGTTGTGGACTTCGAAATCCGGACATGATCGAGGCAATGCTCTAGAGGGAAGGAAACACGGCCTTTAGAATTAAAAAGGCAAGTTCGTTTATCTTTGAACTCATAACTAATTCAGAAGAATGATCTACAGTCACAAAAGAAGGCAACACGCATTAGGCAAGGTTGTTGTAACCTTGGCTGCACCTACAAAAAATGTCCGCGTGTATTAGTATTCGCTTCCAGGTACGCATCCAATTAAGTAAGTGCCACATGCAGCATCTTATTGAGCATCCGAAAGTTACTTTACGTCTGCGCAGAAGCGAAGCTACAGTAGATCGCTACGCGTAACAGATGGGCAAAGGCGAAAAGCGTGCCCTTTAAGATCAAATAAGTCACGTACGTTTGTCTTGGAGGTCAAAACCAATTCAGGACACTTTTGTGCAATCACGAAAGAGAACAGCACTCATCAAGACAACCTCACTTCATTCACGGCAAGCGCGTCTTCGTTTTCAAGCACGGCCATTCCATAACAAGTATAACTCACGGCCTTTCATAGCACATATAAATGCTGTTCCAACGGATGTACGCTCGTTCCTAAACCACGCTAACGACAATGACAAACGAAGCCTTCAGATCAAAGCTGGCAAGCGTGGCCTTTGAGATGAAACAAGGTATGTTGTTAGAGTCTCGGAGGCCCTATCGGACTCGGAAAAGCTTTATAAAGTTAACAGAAGGTGTCAGCACCCCTCAGGCCGCCAGTGTAATCGCGAATACAGATCTGCGGACTATGAATCGACAGTTTTTCTAGACGTGGTGCCATACATCTGGCTGCATTCCGGGCTACGTGGTTACACACGACAACTCCCCCCGCGCGATGCGTCCGCTTTTTTTAGGCTTTTTTTTTTCTTTTCTTCTTGCTCGGCCGTGTTCGACATCGCCAATGTTCGGTTTCATAACTTTCCTTTAAAACTGCCGTGATACTTTCAGCGGCGGTACCGGTAAGGTATTTTTCTTCTATACGTGTGTAGAGACCCCTGGAAGAGGTCCCTAAGTTGATAGCGTCTTGATTTAGCTTAGGGTAATTACAAGGAAAAGAAGAATGACAAAGTAATAATGATGCTACGAAGGGTCCATCATGGGCAACCTTTTCTTTACCGTTCTAACGTTTAGATGTTATTCTTCTTTTCTGAAACACTTCAAGGACACTGCAGCCACGGACCGTGAATACCCTCGAACTTCAAGATTAGAAACGCATGCAATGGACGCGTTGTGGGCTTCCAAATCTGGACACGGCCGCGGCAATGGATCGACTGAATACCTAATTTCAGAGCATTGAGGCGCCCGCATTGATGTTCTAAATATATCGAACAGTATTCTTGCACTGGGAGGGGAATACCCAATGTATTCCCCTCCCAGTGGTTAGCCGCCCTTTCCAGAACAGCCCTCACGACCAGCGAAGACTGATCGACCGGACCAGCCGGAGAGCAGCGTCAAATGGAGCTTTGGTGAGAGCGGTCCACCCTAGGCGACTTTACTGTACTGCTACTACTATTTAATATTTCATTAGGTCACCCGAATATGTTAACAAGAAAACACTTATTGAAATTCCCTTAACTTGAATTAACCTTAACATCAGAAAAACTCCGGTGCCTCGGTCATGCAATTCACGCAAGGGGCAGTGTTCGAAGCCGTTTGTGGCTTTATGCACAGCACGAAACATATATAAATCAAATAACTAGATTTTTAAATGCACTTATGGTGAGTATTGCCACAACTTTAACGTTAAATCCTAGCCTCTATCTTCTATATTGTTCGGTTTAGGTTACTTGTTACCCTGTCTATGGCGAATGCGCACTCACACAATACAAGCGGCAGTAGCCTTAGAAGCTAAGGCGCTGCTCTGCAAACCTCAAGGACGCAGGTTTGATTCCCAGCCCTAAAACGATAGCGTTTAAATGCAGGAATATCTGCCAGAACAACCGTGCACTTAAGTTTCGGTGCTCTCTAGGTAACCCAGGAGGTAAAATAATCGTCCGTCCCCCCACAACGACTTCCCTTATAATCACACAGTGCTTACGGAACGTAAAACCCCCGGAATCATAATTCGATCGCAGAATGCTCGAGTTTTTTCCTTCATACTTATGCATGTTCTGATATGAAGACGTCATGTCTCAAACTAGAAATTAACCCTTTCAGCCCTGGATTTTTTATTTTTGTCGGAGACATTTTTAGTACATAATTTTCTTATAGTTAGGACCTCAGAAGACCACAAACAAGAAATTGATCCAGTGGTGTAAGTATTTATGGATTTACAGGCATAACATCAAATTAGGTCATCGTGGCCCTGGGGTTATGAAATTCTAAAAATGGCTAATTTATTCCTGCTTTTCACTAGAGTACACAAAAATCTGAACCAACGTAGTATTTGGCATTGTGGAAGCTCTTAAAACAACTTCAGGACTTCATCCCGAAAACGCCGCCTTCCCGCCTCAGCTTGCCAGCCTCGGCGTCACCCATGACTTCGGTCAAGTCTCTTCTTCTTTACGGCTCAACACTTCGCAAAAATGCCACAGCGTTGGTGTCGATCGCAGTGGGGATTGTTGAAGAAATACTTCCCCAAGAATTAGCAGGTTTGGTTTTGTTTTCGAGGTGCTAGGAGAAATTCAGTGGGGTGTCCTCAATTGAGGACACCAGGGCCGAAAGGGTTAAAGCCGCCGCTGCCCAATGCCTTGGCCAATGCCCGTTTGCGGACTCGAGCCATTTTATAAGATCATAATCAGAATTGTCGAATGACGACGGGCTAACGCGATGCGTGTTTGTTTTCCCGCTTGTATATCCTATTGACAAGGCCTGTTCGTTGTTCAGAGAAAGCTGTCGCATTTACATTCGGTGCCGACAAGCGGGTAACAGGACTACGACTTGGATGAGTCATGGAATGCTTGAAGTGCCAATGACACGAAACTTTTCGTTTTTCGCAGTTTGCGTGAAATAAATGACCAAGACCTCAAAAGCCTAGAAAATGTGCTCATAAGCGCAAGTGTGCCCGGAAAAATAATTACGACTTGATTTTAAAAGCGGGTTCTTGTTTCTACTGTACTCTGGCGTCACGACACGATATGAGCATTTCGTCACGTGCTTGCACACAAGATATCCTGGTGTTCATACGGCCGCTCCTCCGCGTGGCTTCATTGGTGACGTCCGAGCAGCTATTTCGTATGTCATTGTATCTAACGGCATCATAAACCTGTCATCCTGGTCAGGGGCGTAGCCGAAAATTTTTTTCGGCGGGAAGGGGGGGGGGGGTCGGGGGGGGTTCAAAAATATTTTGTGTAAGTTCGTGCGTGCGTTTGTATGTGTGCGTGCAATATTCGCAAGCAAAATTGAAAAATTTCGGGGGGGGGGGGGGTTGAACCCCCCCCCTCCCCCGGCTACGCCACTGATCCCGGTGAGCGAACTCACCAGAATTTTTACTGTAGACTGACGAACCTTTACTTTTGTAGCAAAGTAAAATTTCCTAACCATTTCCTGACTTTCAGACTTGCTCAGAGCAGTGTCTGTATACAGCAGATTGGCACGACGCAGTAAATTGAGCTAAACTGAGTTTCCAAGGTTGGTGCCAGCACACCTTTAAAGCAGATGCGTAAAGGACGACTACACCAGAAGGCGCGACTTGTGAAAGAGGGCAGCTATCTCATTGATCATGCATGCATCATGGCTTTAGTCATGCGGAGTTTTCAGTGATTGCTTGCGCAAAAAGAATAATATAGGTTCGTTGATTGGCGAATTGAAAATGACAACATTGCACTGTAAACTGAAATTAGCCCATATGGGCGTTTTTAGCAGGTGATACGCCCTTTTACCACGCAAGCCCGAGATGGCAACTCTCTCGGCAGGGGGGTAAAATGGGCTAACACCGCTATTTTAACCTGATTATCAAAAATCAGAACTATTGGGAGTTGAACCGATGTAAAATGGGAGTAACCGAAAAAAAATTTTCAGGCGGGGCAGAAGGGTGTGTTCAAATACGCCAATTTGGTCAAGAACTCATAAGCAAATAGAATCGTTCTCAGCCTCAGCGTGAACTTCGCAAAAGTTACTTCAACAGGCAAGTTTGAAATAACCCGAGCAGCGCCAACGCTCTTCTTTTTCGTTCGTGAGAAGCGCGCCTTAGGACTCCGGTGTATGCCGAACTACACGCACAGCGGAGGAACACGTCAGAATCCGGACTTTGGAGCGCGGGAAGGGCGCGTCGCGAGACCCCGTCGTTCCCTTCGTTGAGGCAGCCATTTTGATCGGCGGCGGCCGTGCTGTGCGATTCATACGAAGTCGTCGGTGTTATGCGCAAGGACCCATGGTAAGTTATTCCGAATGAACTTTGTGCGTTATTTTTTTTCGTGTGTGCGCGCGCTAGTGCAACTTTATCAGTTGTTGAAAGGCTCGCGGTGTAGTCAGCTTCGAGCTGACGGAAACGTTTCCTCCGTGACACTACATGTTTTGTATATTGGAAGCGCGTACTTTTAATAGCTGTGTTTGAGCGGAGGCGAAGATCAGGAATGCATAGAACTATACCTGAGATCGTGAGACCGTACAGCCGCCCATTTTTTCAAGCTGAACTAGAGCACTGCACAGGCCGTGATTCTCGGCCCGGCCCAAGCCCGGCACTCGTTGAAGCTTACCCGCCCGAACCCAGCCCCGTCATTCAAAAGCGAAACCCGGGCCCGGCCCGAACCCGAGAAAAATTTGACCTACCCGGCCAGGCCCTGCCCGACCGCAGATCGGGCCCGACAAAGGCCCGAGCCGTGAAGCCAGGTGGTGTTGCCTGAACATGGAATCGACAGCAAGGCGTTTTAAAGGGGTCTCCCTGACCACATGCATGTCAGCAATAGCCCGTGGGGATGAGCGCTCATCCGTTCCGAAGGAAGAGGTCACGTGTTTTCCGGGTACGCATTTTGAGGACGCTCGGCGCGCACGCGTTTTCGCCAACCTAGCCAAGTAACACTCTGACAAGGTTGTAGTAAAGGTGGTTTTAATATTATGTATCGAGTGACTGAACACTCAACTTCGGGTCATTTATTTGCCGTTGTGGTCAGTTAATGCACGAAGGAATCATCCAGGGATCGTTTCCAAAGATTTGCGGAGACTTATACGCATAGGCGTGCGCAGCGCAGGGTTCCCCATCAGGGGGGGGGCGACGGCTCGCCGCAACGCCCCCCCTTCCCTATTAAGACAAAGTACGGGGCAGACTTTGCAACCCCCCCTCCTTAGGTGATTAGAGGGGGCGGCCGCCCCCCCCTTACCCTCCTCGTGCGCACGCCTATGCTTATACGACAAGAATCCACACTTTATGCTCGCCCACGACGCATCATGCAGGCTATACGGGAAGCTCAGACAGCAAAATGTTAGTGCGAAGCCCCGCAGCCACGGCAACGTAGTCTAAAGAAAGAAATCAGAAATAAAACATGAGATATTAAGCAGACGCATCGTGTGTAGCAGCTATCGCGGCTAGACGCCTTGTCCGTAATGCAGCCAGCTGCATGGCGCTGCCCGTTTCGGAAAAAGTGCCGACTCATTTCCGCTAAGGCAGGCCGCCCGATGTCTGGCAGATAACTCTCCGCCTTCGGTGTTGAAGAAAACTTGCCTGCGGAGTGCTGCCATCTTCTGGCACTGCATGCAAACGCTCCAAACAGTTGAAGGCCTCCAAGACGTGGTGCACCGGCTTCTTTGATCTTAGAGGCCATACCTCAGTAGTTCGCGTCGTAGGTTAGTTTCTTTTTGTTCTTTACGAGAGTGTGGTTTTCGCGCACTGTAAACGACGTTAAATGACACTGGGTATGCGTCTTAAATTCCGCAGGTTCCACTACACTTAGAGACCATGTATTTGAAAGGGGAACGTATTATAAGCGACTACCATGATTCAGGCAAACTTGCCTGAAGAGTGAAGCCGTTTTTTTTGTCACTGTGGAACACGTGTTGTCGATTGGCTATTGCATCCTAGAGGAATGCAAGTGGCTTGCTTAATCTAGAAGGTCAAGCTTTACTGCATTGCTTTGAAGGCACACGCTGTGATTAACTGTAGCTTCGTTTTCGCGCAGACGTGAGCTCTCGTATGTGCGACAAAATGCCTTGTTTGAGAAGGTGCGTACTTCAAAACAAAACACATTGCCACGTTATTATGTGACAGAAAGCTGCAACTGGAGGTCAGCAGAACGTCACGCTGGTAATATCCTTGGCAAAAGGAACTCATCGTGCTTCTTCGCGTGCGTAGCTTCATCGTGTTTCCCACAGCGACACATACAAACCTGCCTGCAACGTTACCGCGTAATGCATGGTATTATGCTCGTATCATTACCCTCTCCCCGGAGAGCATCGTGGTGATGCTCTAGCGTGATTACAATGAACGTAATAGCTTGGATTACTCGGTAATATGATAAGCGCCCGTTTATTCCATTTGCGACCAAGATTTCAGCAAGGTGACTGAGTAGTGCTACCTTCTTTTGTTACATTAGGTTAATGTTTTTCAATTTCTCATGGCTTCCAAGACAAATGCCGTCGGGTGTCTAAATTCAAATAGCGCCTGTTATAGCTTTGCCTTGTAGTCTTGTGTGTGTGTTTCATTCAAGCTTGGAATTTTGTGAATATAGCAGATCTCATAACAGAAATGTCCTAATTAGGTACTTTTCTTCAATTCTAGCTTCTCGGTCATTAGATGAGACGTGGTACTCCAAGTCGATTTGAAGACGCAGGAAACACAACTGCATACAATAATTACGAATCACGCGTAATAGGGTTGTTTAAAATAAATAAACTCAATAATTATGTCGCATAGCTTTGCATAATAAGGGTTCGACGGAATGTGGGACGGCCAGAGGAGTTGCAAAGCAGACAGATTCTTTTTTGCTGACAACAGACGACGCTGACGCCGACACCGGAATTATTGGCGACAAGAGCCATTTAACGCTATCTCGTAAAAAAAGAAAATACCAGATACAAATTGGGCCTCCAGCCGATAACTAACCCGAGACATTCTGCGTGACAGTCGAGTATTTTACATCAGTAACGCGACCGGCGCTTGAAACCTCTTTGGATTCTATACGCTCCGGCATGTCGGGAACACAGTCCCGTTAACGAATGTTATATCGCATGACAAAAGCGTATAATGATACCAAGCGCCACACCATGTGAATTGCAAGTTCACATGGTTGGCCAAACTTCATTAAGTGTCCTGAGAGACGCGACTAGCGCGCAGAGCGGGCTCCTCCCACATGAGCGGATTAAAATTTGACCACGGCCTTACGGTGGGTCGAGATATTATACATGATGGTCTTCGTGACCAGCCACACCATCAACAAAATGTGCCACCGCTGACGTGAACTGTTATGATCCGATGATGATGACGAAGATTAACATGAGAACAGGTGGCTTCGGCCTTGGGGTGGTTTTGGGCAAACGAATCAGTGATTTTCTCAGATTTCGAGCGGTCCTATCTCGCGTAAAATGTCGTGACCCAAAACTATCAGCATCATGAACCAGCACGCGCTCTCTTCGTCCTCTTCTTAATTTTCTGCTTCGCTTCCAGAAAACGTGCGCCGATTGCGCCGGCGTGGCCTGCAATAACCGTAGTGGACGAGAGGTGGTTGTACATAAAGTGAGAGAAAGAAAGAAAGAAAGAAAGAAAGAAAGAAAGAAAGAAAGAAAGAAAGAAAGAAAGAAAGAAAGAAAGAAAGAAAAATGAACAGAGAAAGAATGAAAGATATAAAGAAAGAGAAAGAAATTCTTCCTAAAAAGATTCCTCGCGGGGAAGAGATTCGAACCCGCATAACCTTGATCCGAAAGAAAGCGTCATAACCACTCATCTATCCAGGCGCGCGAGTAGAACATAGCATAGCATAGCCTTGTGTAGTATAGATGTAGCAAGGGCGTGGGAAAAGGAAGTCAGCGTCCGGAGGAGACATGTGATGGTGAGGAGGAGAAAAAAGATTAAATACGATCAAAATTTTAATATAGGTCATATTTAAATAAATCTGCTTCAGTTCAAAGAGCAGAAAGTCTCAAAGAAAATGATATGTGGATTATGTTAATGTCCATTTTAGTTACTGAGAAAACGGCAAAAAATGGACTACAATGCATGGGACGTATGGGGCTTACCCGGTGCCCTTAACCCTTTCAAGGTCGAATTTTTTCGCGAAATGCGTGCCAAAAATGTGTAATTTTTTTATTGCTGAAATAAATTCTTCAGACCATTCTATTTAAGAAAAAAATTGTCCAAAATTTTTTTTCGTGACCGTAAAGTGACAAAAAATCATTTTGTATTGTTAAATACACATGGTTTATTCATAGTAACATCAAGCAAAATCCTAAACAAAAACACTTTTACGATTTCTTATAAATAAAAATTATGCATTATAATAAACATAGCTCACAGACATACAAAAATAAGCGCACCAGAGTACTTTTCCGGTAAAAAATGCTTTTCCTCTATCACTAAACACTAGGGGAAAAGTCACCTTTGATCTGATCCGGATCGTCTCACCGCGCACGCTTTCAAGATGCCGCTCCTTCATCATCGTCCGAGCCTGAACTCGTAAATAAATCCTCGCCTGACGAAATGATATCCAATGAATCAGATTCGGCACTTGTGGAATAGTCCACATCGGAAGAATCGCCGCTCGACTCCCTATAGCACCAGAGCAACCGGCGAGCACTTCCGTAGCCTAGGCGAATAGCGTGACTGAGCGCACGGAAGAAAACTGTGGGGGTTGTGCACCCGTCCGGAAAACAAAACGAGTGAAAAAGCTATAATAATCCTTCGTCTTATCGCCAACGAGACGGAGTTAGTTTTTCCGAGTTCCCGAAACAGGAAACTCAACCACGGCGGCGTCGTTTGTGTAATTTAGCGCCTCCCGAAACAGATGTAATCGCGCCCCGAGGAGCCATAAACGAGAGAGTCACAAGCGCTCACCCCTTGAGAGATTAGAAACCAAACAGCCATCACCTTTGCGGGCGCGAGAAGCGATAACCAACGAAGGACGAAACCGAAACCAGCCGCACCGCATGCGCGCGTTCGGGTTTGCAAGCGAAAGCCGCCGTGCCGCCTTGGAAAGCAAAAAAGCAAGAGAGACATCATCGGCGCGTGAAAAAAATTCCACGTGTTCCGAAGCGTGGCAGCACATGTCAAGCAAGAGAAGTGATCGGAAAAGGCGCGCGTTTTAAACCAGCCGCACCGCGGGCGCGCTCAGATGCGCAAGCGATAGCCGGTGCCGTTTTGCGAAGCATAAAAAAAAGCAACAACGGAGCGACACCGGCACATGAAAAAAATTTCACAGTTTTTCGAAGCATGGCAGCACATTCCAAGCAAGAAAAATGATAGAAAAAAGGCGCGCGTTTTAAACCAGCCGGACCGCGAACGCGCTCGGGTGCGCAAGCGGTTGCCGGAGCGCCGCTTTGCGAAGCTAAACAAAAAAACATCGGAGAAACATCGGCGCATGAAAAAAATTCCACGTGTTCCTGAAGTGTGGCAGCACACGCCAAGAGAGAGAAATGATCGAAACAAGCGCGCGTTTTAAAGATAAAGGCCGTGCCGTACATGTACGGTGAAAACCATTTGGGCACTGTTAGGTGCTGCCGTACATGTACGGCGAAAACCATCAAAGGGTTAATGCGTATTGAGGGCACAAGAATGATTAGGAAAAATGAAAGATAAGCATTGGTTGGTTCGTGAATACGGGCATTAATGCACTTACGGACATGAAATAGTGTAAAAAGTTGAAACTTCGAAGAGTCTGAGAGTCCGAAACTTCAGACGTTGTCATAAATTTGCGCGCTGGGGCTTATGGTGGCCCCGTGAAAGCGTCCGAATGTTCAAGCATGTCCAAAAAATCGGCAGCTTTCTCATCCCTTATCACTATTATCTGTTGGCGCATCCAATTCGATATAGTTTTTTCACAGCAGACTGCTGTCCCTCTACATTGCTTTTCTTCGTGCAACCCGTTCATAACAATTATCGGTTTTAACAATGAAATTGTCAGCCCACTTCAATATTGATATAAGTGGGGTTCGACCGTAGTTTAGTGTTATTCGAAATTAAGGGTTTGCAAAGTGATACAATGGAACTTGACTGTGGCCGCGGCGGTCGCACTCACGATAAAGCCGAAAAGTCGAGCGACTCGTGTACAAAGGCTTAGGTGCTGGTTGCTGAAACACAGACAGTTAACCTTTCCAGATTTCTCTATTACTGCGTGTGTCATAACTATGTTGTGGATTTGGTACGTAAGACCCCCCAAGCAATTATTATTATTTGGAAGGTGCAAGAATGTTACACGGTAGATATATAGAAAGTTAAAATTTTCGATACAGTACTGACCATGAAGTATTGAAACCAGAATAACATCGCTAGAATGTCTTGATTTTGAACTTCGCATGGCGAGATTCTTATGCAATTGGTAACCATGAAATGCGACGATGATAATGCTCAATGGCACTCGATAAAATGTCACAAAAATACTCGGGAAAAGACAGATTAGTTTCACTATTGTACACCCGGTAATGCATCAATAGTACAACTTCGGTTTCCTATTTACTTGTATGGGAAGCTAATAGAAGAAGCAATCATCTACGTGGTCATTTCTAGGGAACTGCGTAAACGTATAAAACAAAATATCTAGTGTACAACCACACTCAACGCATCACGCCTGCTATAAGGAAAATGTAGCCAGCCAAAAAAATATTATTGCGCAGTCCAGTGGCCCCTGCGACGCCGAAGGAAAGAGCACTAAAGAAAATAATATTGAGCGGAAGCATCATGCGTAGCTGTTATCGCGGCCAGACATCTTGCCCGGAATGCAGCCGGCTGAATGGCGGCGCGTACTTGAGAAACTGTCAATTCATTGCCAGTCAAACAGGCAACCCGTCGTCTTCCAGATAACGCTCTCCCTTTGGCGTTAAAGCAAGCTTGCCTGAGGAGTGCTGCCATCTTCTGTGAATTCTGAAACAAAAGTTCCGAATTGGTCATAGCCTCCAAGACAAGGCGCACCCGGCTTGTTTAATCTCTAAGGACAAGCTTCAGCGCATTGCGTTGTAAGGTTGCTTTGTCACTCACACTAGAGTGTGCCCTTCACGATGAAAAATTATAGGCCGCCTATTTGAAAGCGCAAAGTATGATACGCGCAGGGCAAAATTTGATCACGGTTGCCTAAAGAGCGCTGTCTTTTGTCATTGTAGAACATGTGTTCTCAATTGGCTAAGGCCTTCCAAGACAAATACACAGGTTTTGTCAGATCTGAAAGGCCACGCTTTACTGCTTTGATTCGAAGTCTGGCGTTGCGATTAACTGCAGCTTCGCTTTCGCAGCGCTGATGTAAATACTCTCGCGATTATCACAAAGTGCTGCATCTGCTACGCATTTTCGAAGGTGCGCGCTTCAAGACGAAACGTAATATACGTACCCTTTCATCCTATCTGCAACCAAGGTTAAGGCAGGCTGCCTGAGGAGTGCTGCCTTTTTTCGTGACTTTTCATCAATAGTTCTCAATCGCTCATGCCACGAAGGACAAATGCAGGCGTCTTTTGTTATGTTTTTTTTTTCTTTTTAAATCTCGATGTACCCCTGGTATTAACTTTTGTTTTACGATTGTGTTTTTCACCGTAGCTTCGTTTTCGCGCATATGATAGCTTTGATCAGCAGAGGTGCTCAACCACTTTCCATTAACGGCAATTTCTCCGTGATTGGATGAGACGGGGTATTCTATGGTGAACATAACACGCTCAATACATAACTGTATTCTATGATCACGAAGTCGCGGGCAACAAGATTGTTTGAAATCGGTGCAGTAATTAAATCAATTGTAATGCACAGCATTACACAACGCCGTTCGATGAAATAGACGGTCACACAATTTGCGAAGGGCAAAGATAGTTATCAGTTGGTGCGTTACTGTCAAACTGTAATTTCAACGCACACTCGTTCCTCAATGCTCTATGGAACGTGTTGAAAAAAAACCTGTATATTTCAAAGGAAATATAGATGAAAAACACGTTCATAAGGCGGCTGAGTAACGAAAATTGCAAGGTGAGGCAAAGGAAGGACAACTTATTTTTATTCACTTAGGCCTTACAAGATTGGTGCTGGTGAGAAAGAGAGAAAAAGTAATCAAGGAATAAACAGGGTAGGTGATATTCTTGTCTACATTAAGACACAGAGTCGTACGCGGGCACGTAGCTATAATGCGCAGAGCGGATGAGCGGTGACCAGTCAGAGCGATGGAATGGATACTGCAGACGCCAAGATAGCAGCGGGTACAGAAAAACTGAGTCAGAAGTGAGCCCGTCACCAAGGTGGAACGTCCGCACTTGTTTTCATTTTCTAGCTCGCTGTGTTTATTTTTCGTCTTGTCTACACATACAGTAGGAGCTAAACTGCAGACCAGTGCGGACGTGAGGTTAATTGGGGCGATGAAATTAAGAAACTCTGGGCATATAGAACGCCATCAGCCTTTCACTGTTCAGCGTAAATTGTTGCTAAACGGGGGAGGCCTTCGCGCTGCAACTGACCGTTCCATAAAACGGGTCGAACTATTATACATTTTCATCATCACTAGCCGCACCATCACCGAAGCGTGCCTCTGCGGACGTGAACTCTCAAGCTCCTACAATGGTGATGATAAGGATTATGATGACGGTGGGGATCAATGTTAAAATAACGAGACTGGATGGCTTCAGCATTCGAGCCGTTTTGGGTGAATGCATGAGATGCTACGGGAGTATTTTTTTTCTTTTTTTTATTGTTGTGGTCCAGTGCCGTTCATGAGCGACTTTTTCGTGCCTGTGAAGATGATGACGACTTTTGAGCTAGTTATAGCTGTTACCTTCAAACGAGTGCTCCCTATGTACATGTAAATATATCTGCACATAACATTTTGTCTGCGCCGTAGCCCTTAACAGCATTATGTTATTATGCGTGCTGCAACAAGGCGCCTCCCTACGAGAAGTGAATATGCAACCTGTAATACACGACGCCAGTAGCCTTTCTACTTCGTCAGCAAACAGGCTCTAATCAGATTAAACGGATAGATTATCCAAACAGCAGAACAACCTGAGACAAGCAGTGTTAGTTTGGTGTTTACACATACAGAATAGACTTTTGCTTAGCTCTCAGCAACACTTCTTGCTTGACTTCACGATTATTCCTTAATTAAGTAAAAGTTAACCCTTTGAGACGCTACGTACACAATTGTGTACATGATTTGTTTTTGCTCCTTGTATCAACTAGGGGCTAAGAGAGAGTGAGATATATTGAGCTTCGGATAGATTGAACCTGCGGCATAATAATTTGTCTCCATTTAACTTCATTTCGCTGCGTACTGTTGCGTATGATCACATTTTCTGAAGGCACTACCCCGTTCGACGAGTCGTTCGATGAGCCGCGTCCTGCGAGCCATATAAAAGTAGACTTTTTCTATGCTCTAAATGGACATAACGAAAAATGAATTTGTACTATATTTTCTAGCCCGAGATTTCTCATTCTATTTATGCCAAAATAGAGCATGGATGACTTCAGGATAAACACATATTTAATTACAACCTAATTAGAATAAGTTACTATAACACACGTAAATGAACATATTATGACATTATTTTTGTTGAAATAGTATAGTGAGTGCCTTGAAATAACGTTGTATTATTTTGACCAATTTACAGACAGTTCTTCATAGGTGGCGTCTGAAAGGGTTAAAGGACGTTCGAGCTTCGCATTCAAGAGTAGAAAGCGATAGCGTAATCGGGGCCCGTGCCTTCCCAACTTAGGTTCTCCGTCCATGCCTCAATCGTGCTCTACGGAAACGAACGACTGTGCGCGTAACATTGGTCATTTTGAACTATTAAGTGAAACGTGCACATGTGCATCTCTGGTTTCCAGCACTTAACGGCCGGTGACACAGTGATAAGGCTGGAATATTCGATGACAGACGTATAAATGTCCGACGCACTTCACCGCTTGTCCGGTGAAGTGCGTCGTGTTCACCACGGCTGACCCTCTGTTCGCCGCTAGCAGTGCCAGTGTGTATTTCTGTAATGTGACTTTCCATTTACCGGCCAAATAAACAGTTTCATCTTGGACATACCGACTGCTGCCTTCGTCAACGTCACGACCACGTGACAATATATATGCATATACGGAAATGAGGGCGACGGCAAAAACCACCATCCGAGAGGGTCCATATAATTGCTATCTCAATAAAAATTGCCAGAATTAGAAGCCGGTTAAACAAAGTTTGCCGACCTACCACTTCGTTGTGCTCGCTTTGAGAAAGGACAAGACCATTGGTTTGCAGAGATGTAAATTTATTACATGTCTTAGTTTAGGCAAGCACGACGAGAAGTATACCCGTTTCGGCTACATGCTGCGACAAGGTAACCAATGAGTTGCACCACAAGACAAAGCAGAGGCGCTGCTCGGCCCCATCGGCACTTTCGGCGCGAAGGACGCAGTGAACTTTCATCCAGCCAGCGCGTCATGAGGTGGAGGCACGAAATAATGACCTTGAGCCGGTGTTTGTTTTCTCCAGCATGCCTCACTGGCCTTAGTCCGGATAGAGTCAGTTTTGCTGAAGTTGTGCCGGCCGGCGTTGCGACGACAGCCGATGCGCGCGTAAACGAAGCTCGTCATCAATGCACTGACACGCTGGACAAATCTTGACGCAGACTCATCGGTGAGAATATTACGCCATCTAGAGGGCAATGTTTAAAGCATTGTCTACGGCGCTGACGAAACGAAGAGGTGCTGCCATGACCTTGGCTGAGCTTGAAGTTCACATTCACGGAACGAGGTGTTCATGGAGTTTGTACGTGATGAAATAGATATATCCCTCTAAAATAATGACGACAAAAAGTATAGTGCACTCTTCTAACGGAGAGCGCGATGTTGTTTCATTTTTCCATAAATTCCAGAGCGAGAAGTTCGTTGAAGGCATCGACCGAATGCTGATGTGCTTCAGCGAAGGTTGAACAATGTAGAGCAATGTAGAGCAGTGTAGAGACATAGGCCTCCGCAATAAGCTCCTACATCGCGCCATTGCTACGGCCGTCCCTTTCGACGCGTTTGCAAGAGAAGTGTAATTTTGTCTACGCCTCAACATGCTGCGAGGTGACGACCTTAGCCCAAGCACAGTAGGGCGCCTCAATGCCGCGTTTCTTCGCGCAGGATGATCATACCGATTGACTGTGCTGCGCCATACTGGGTCGGACAGTGGACGCGGATACACGTGCCCGTGTTGTGCTGTCGCGTTCTGCGATGCTGCCATAATGGGTGAAACAGTGGATGCTGTCATCACCCTGCACGAAGGAACGTTGGCATTGAGACACCCTAAGGCATAGCGACCAATCACCAAGGGAATCCTGGCTGTCACATTGCTTTCTCGAATTGCTTTCTCATCGTGCCAACGGAACGTGCTTGAGCAACGGCACACTGCAGAAGGTAATCACGGAGACCACGCCCTGGAGCTTCACCGAAAGCTAACCATGCGTAATGCGTATCCGGGCAGATACAACCGCAGCTATAATGTGGTGCTTCGAACAAATGAGCGCTATTCAGAGTACTACGTACGTCACTGTACGAGAGAGCCATCAGCGCTTCTACTTAAGACAACCGCGCATAGAATTACACCCGGCACCACGACACTGCCGATGGAGCCAATTACTGTGTGAAATGCACCTGAGTCCTACGGAAAACGACCACCTCAAACGTTCCATGATCTTCTCAAACTTCTTTCAGTTCCTCAACAGCCTTGAGGGCCGCTGAAAATTTGGATTAGGAAGAATTACGAAATCTCGTGAATGGCTTATGTCCTTTAACTTCATATATTAGACAACGCTAAATATCGTGAAACACTCCGCGCTAACTATTCGCCATGCGGGCAAGGTCTGTGAAAGAGCTTCCCGGATGAAAGCGATATTGTCGGAGCATGCTGTTAACCAAGCTTACCAGTTTCGCTGTTAAGCTTCGATGGCCAGCCGCTTCAGGGGTTACTGAGAGGCCATGGGCATTCGAAAGCTGAAGCAGCTAATTTTAACTGAGGAGCTGTCTAAAAAAAAACTGCGCTTTGTTAAACACAGGTATGGAGAGGACACATGAGGACGGTATACACACATATACACACACACGCACACACACACACACGCACGCACTCTCACATG
Source organism: Rhipicephalus appendiculatus (assembly GCA_030522465.1). Classification (NCBI taxonomy): domain Eukaryota; kingdom Metazoa; phylum Arthropoda; class Arachnida; order Ixodida; family Ixodidae; genus Rhipicephalus; species Rhipicephalus appendiculatus. The sequence continues at coordinate 13,549 of JALIZH010012703.1, read as the reverse complement.
GACGCTGCAAGGTCCTGTCACAAAATCGAGCCTGATAAACGGAACATCTTCGAGTGCAAGCTGAATCTGAAAGGTTATAGGAAAACATGCTGCAGTCATTTTGGACGGGATGCCATGGGAATTGCACCAAATGAAGCATCGCATGGGCAAGAAGACACGTTTGTTTTCCAGAGTAAGATTGCAAAGATTAGAAAACGGTACGAGGTAGCCGTGCCACGTAGACTCTGCCATCGAGCTGCTACAAGACAACTACAGCGTCGCACTTACTCGTTTACGAAACCTGCTCAGACGTATTTCGAAGTCTGAAGGATTGTTCGAGAGATACGATGCAGCGATCCGTCTGTACATTGTTTCCGGCCATGCTGAAGTTGTGCTTGCAAAGGAAGCAAGGAACGGCCGTGCGTACTACATGCCACACAGGGAGGTCATTCGAGAGGGCTCACTCACAACCAAGCTTCGCGTGGTCTTTGACGCGTCCTCTCACGCCAAAGGAGAGCGAACTTTCAACAGTTGCCTTGAGACTGGACCGAACCTAAACCCGGACCTACTTCAGGTTCTAATCCGTTTCAGATGATACTTAGTTCCTATGACAGCAGACATCGAGAAGGCGATCCTGCAAGTCGAAATAGGAAAAGAAGACCGTGATCTGTTTAGATTTATGTGGTTTGACAAAAGACCTAATGTTCCTTTCAAGGAAGAAGAGGTAACGACGCGGCGAAGGACCAAGTACCCTTTGCATCCACGGCTAGCTCATTCATTTTTACGGCTACTGTCCAGCATCACTTCAAGGCGCAAGCTCATACCGAGAAAAGGGCGGTAGCACAGCTACTTCTCAAGTCATTTTACGGGGATGACCTCTTATTCGGAGCGAATGACATAGAAGAGCAGCGACTTTTTACAAGTGCACAAGGGAACTGATGAATGATGCTGGTATGCCTTTAAGGAAATGGAGCTCAAGCAGTAGACAATTAGAACAACTTTCCGACTCCAACGATGCGCTTACCCAGGATAACGCTGGACATCAAGCGAAAGTACTAAGAATGGGCTGGTTCAAAGAAACAGACGCCTTCATCTACAATCCGGAGAACATCCTCAGTTTCTTGGAGAAGGCAAAGGACACTAAGCGTTTCGTTCTCCAGACCGTGTCAAGAATATATGACCCATTAGGTTTCATTGCACCGTACGTGGTGCGAGGGAAGATGCTGTTTGAGCAGTTATGGATTTCAAAAGTTGACTGGGATGATGATATTCCTGATCACATTAGCGCAAAATGGCACGACTGGATACACCAGCCGATTCATCTGCCAAAAGTCAACGTTCCCAGTCACCTCGTGAGCGGAGTTGCAGCACCACGTGACACTCAGCTACACGTTTTCGCGGACACAAGCACAAAAGCGTACGGAGCTTGTGCATATCTTCGTGTTAAAGATGTGAATTGGAGCGTGACTAGCTAACTGATTTCAGCCAAGTGAAGGATAGCCCTACTGAAAGGTCTATCATTACCGTGACTAGAGCTAACTGGTACGTTAACAGGAAGCAGGCTGTTAAAATATTTAGTGGAAACATGCACCGATCTCATGCCAACAAGGCAATATTTTCTTTGGACTGACGCAACCATGGTGCCTGACTGGTTACAGCGAGAGCCTTCGGCTTTACATGTATTCGCGAAGAACCGAGTCAAAGAGATTCTGGATAATACGTTGGAATGGACCTAGTGTGATTGCCCAGGAGAAACAAATCCGGCAGATATAATGACCCGAGGTGTATCTTTAGACGCACTGTCTACCGACGTAGTCCAGTGGCAAGGACGAGCTTGGCTCATTAAGAATTGAGCAAGATGGCCAGCGTCGAAACATTCGCCGTCACAGATAAACGACATCCTAGGCATAGCAGTGACACAACCAAAGACACTTCACTCAAGAGCAAGCGTAGTGAAGCCAGCCCCATTGCCGGGTGCCACGAATTTGAACTCACTGCACAGGCTGCTACGTATCACAGCATGGGTATACGATTCGCCCCCAACGTTAAGTGCAAGATCAAAAAAGGTGGAGCCATCTCTGCTGAAGACATATTGGCAGCCGAGAGGTACTGGATCCGGCAAGTTCAAACGGAATCGTTTCCTGACGATAGAAGTTGGCTACCAAAAAGAAAAGGTTCATCTAGTGACTCGAGGGTAGCACAAATACATCCATTTATCGACGAAAACAAGCTTCTACGCGTTTGTGGAAGGCTGCAAAACCTCAAAGACTGCTGGGACGTGAAGCATCTATTCCTACTTCCAAGTCGACACCGTTTCACCGAGCTGGTATTTGCCGATGCCCATCGTCGAGTCATGCACGGAGGAGTAACGCCGACAGTACGCAACGTACGCGAATGCTTCTGGGTCCCGAAAGGACGAAGTATTTCGATATCACATGACTTGATTTCGCCGGACCATTGTATGCGAAGTCATCCGAGAGCGCCGATAAGAAAATGTGCATCATAATTTTCACGAGTGCAGTAACAATAGCGTTGCACTTGGAACTAGTGTCGCACATGTCTTCACCTGCTTTCTTGCTGGCATTCCGGCGCTTTATTGCAAGAAAGGGAAGTACCATTTACTCCGACAATGCCCTTACCTTCAAGAGAACGTCTCGGGAGCTACAAAAAATATGGAATGTATTCGACAAGACGACTTTCAGATTTACATTGCCAACCAAAGGATTCAGTGGAAGTTTATAGTCGAAGCCGCCCCATGCTGGGGAGGCCGGTGAGAACGATTAGTGGGAACTGTCAAAACGGCACTCCGAAAAGTTTTAGGCCGAAGCTGTCTGTGTGCAGAAGAACTATCGATTATTTTAAGTGAGATTGAAGCGGTGCTAAATTCACGGCCACTAACGTATTTGGACTATCAGGCCAGCGAGCCTGCAGCTCTCACGCCAGCACATTTCCTAGTCGGCCAGCAAGTGACGACTTTAAGAATTTAACCGAAGGAAATACATTGTCAGACCAAGTAACAAGCAAATGTGCCAACGACTACCAGCGGTGTTTTCAACATCGTCAAAAAATGATGAGTGACTTCTGGAAGCGATGGAAACATGAGTACTTGCTCCGACTGTGATCTGCCCATCGCTCACCCACGCATCACTCAAGAAATTTAAAGGTCGGTCACATTGTAGCAGTGGACATTCCTAACCCACCCAAGTTATTCTGGCGACTAGCCCGAGTTCAAGAGGTGTAGCGAGCAAACGACGGAGGTGTGCGCGCCTGTTCAGTCCTATTACAGGGCGGTAGAATATTTAAGCGGCCAGGGCAGAAGCTACATCGTCTAGAGCTATATGGCACCGCTTTTGAGGCCCCGCAGGATGTCGGAGAGCAGCAGACGACGACGAAGAAGATTTGATCGTGGGCTGCTGTCTCCCCAGCTAGCGCGAAGGAGTGCGTGCACCACTATCACCATCATGTACTGTTTAGTGTTCGATAGTTGCCATTACAGCTTATTCTTGGTTGTCTTGCTTCTCCGTCTTTCTGGCGGCGTTATACCTATCGAAGGCCGGCGTTCAGCAACAATGGCTAAGGAAACTCACAGGGAGCCTTACGTATTGGCCTGAGATGACTCTGAGGCGAATGCAATAATATTTTGTTCTCGGTCGATGTATTAATACCCCTCTGCCCATTTTCAAAAGCTTTCTGCACCTAACGTGCATTTGCACTGCCTCCGTGGTCGACGCAGCTTTGACAAGCGATGATGTCATATGGTAGCGTCATCATGTGATATCACGTTATTGAACGTCATAGTGACATCATCATGCCATCGTGATGAAGTAAAAATATTGATGACGTGCGACGCTACGATAACGTCACACTGTTAGGTCATCACGTGATGATGTTTTTTTACATCCCTAATGTTGATGCCGCCAACGACCAACTTTCGCGTTTGATGATTCATCTAAGGCTTTAGACACAATAAAACCTGCAAATAAAGAGTAATCTGCAACTGTAAGTACGTACACGCCTCTCTCTAAGCCTTTGCCTTAATATATCGACAAATTGAAACACGCGTGGACAGCTGCGTTCACCTTTCACATCATGGAGTATATCGTAATTCTCGCTAACTTTCTTGATTCGTTCATTCATTCATCGCTAGGGCAATCAGTTTCCTTTTGACTGAGTGTGATTTTTGCTTGGTGAGGAATTCGTGGCAGACATTGAAACAGCATCATTCCGTGCATTTCCATTATATTGCCTTATTTCATTTAAAGGGCGAAATGGAAAATTAATTTATTTTCGAAGTACTTTTTTATTGTGCAGATTTTGAGTAGGGTGTCTCAGTGGGTAGCACAACTCTGCAGTATAACCAGATCTAGCACGCAGGCTTTTCAACATGACTTAAGGTAAGCGTACAGTTGCTAATCTGGCTCTATAGACGGTTCACGGGGTGCGGATACAATCAAGACGGTCGGCCAGGGACAGTTCACTACTGTCCCATAGTACGGTGCATACAATTCCCAAAATCGTTAAGAATTTGTTCTAAAAACAGTGTACAAACCACCGCAGAGGGTAAAAACGTCAACCGCGGCGCGTTCCAGCTTCAAACACCGAGAGTGGATCAACTAGCCTCTGCGTTATGGTCGCATGGGCGCCGCCATTGACACTATTGCACTTTCTTGTAGGGGCGCCCTGGTCAGGGCCAAATTTTCAATTCAATATACTCTTTACATAAACGAAGACTGCGTCTTTGGATAATGCTACACCTAAATCAAACAAATGGTTGTTTATACCAATTCGTCTTGCCTCGCCATCTACCGCGTCACCAATCTTTTGTAATAGATTTGCTCGACCTGACTCGTACTTGTCAGCAGCCTATCGACATCATTATCCTCATTTCAAAATATACGGCGGCCAACCGGCCAACGGCAGGTAAGGGATCACGGTGCATTCGGATGGGTCTCGCGCTGTTGCCTTTCGCTGTAAATGTTTCGAACCACTGCCGGCCGACACATCCGCTCTTGTTCTGTTCATCTTGACTCGTTCAAATGCCTTCGCGAAGAGCATTCAGCTGATTTCGGGGCAACGAAGGACCGTTGAAGCTTTCTGCGGATGAACACCCGTTTCAAGCCCCAGAATATACGGACGGTTGAGTTAAAACCTATTGCTTTAGTTGTTTACCAATGACTTTGTTGGGTGTCACAAGGAGGCGACGCATTGCAATATTAAATTTTTCAATGTGTCATATTCTGTCGCCGAGAAAGCGTGCGTTCCTTGCGGCGTGGCTTCAAGTGGGAGCGAGTGGCTGAGTCAATAGAAGTGCATTTCGGAAGTTTATGGTTTGGTAACACGAACCAGGCCACTGCAATAAAAGAAGGCAAATGTATCACTAACGCCTCGTATGTATCTACGTAACTAACCCGTACATCAGAGCAAAAAAACTTACTAGCTATAGTTTGCCGCAGTTGCATTTGAAAAGCAAGGTTTAGAGGCCTCGTTTCTCCAAGTTCGCAGTGTAGGTTATTTTTACTACACATTTAGTAGAACAAAACCTTCACATAATTATCTCTGTACTTTCGCTTTATTGTGACTAAGAAACCGTCACTTTAATCAAAAATTATTTTTAAATGCGAAGCATTTCTTAGCGAACTTCGATGACTCTGAGCGTATATATCTATCTAGCCGCCTACGAGTATGTGCTCTCCTGGCCGTATCGTTGATGGGATTTACACCAAAATTGTTATGGCATAACATGACTGTATGGCAAACATGAATGGCTGGTCATATCATGAAAATCATGACTAACTTGTCATGAAGAGTATGATTTACATGACATGGCCATAGCGCTCCTGAGGCCGTTTTCTTAACTTGATATAATTAAAAATTGGTACAATGGGACACTTCTGTATGACCAACATAAATGACAGGTGGTAATATGAAAATCATGAGCTGCATCACATGTACAACATGATTTACATGCCACGCTCATGGCGCGCTGACAGCCGCTTCGCTAGCTTGATAAGCACCAAATTTGGTATTGCATGACGTGACTTTATGACGAACATAAATGCCAAGTGGTACATGGACATCATAACATGTCATGTGCAACATGACTTGCATGCCACGCTCATGGCACGCTCGCGGCCGCTTCGCTAGTTTGATATACACGAAATTTGGTATTGAGCGACGTGATTGTATGACGGGCGTAAATGACAAGTGGTAATATGGAAATCATGACATGTCATGTGCAACATGACTTGTATGCCACGCTCATCGTACTCCCGTGGCCATTTCGCTAGCTTGATATACATCAAAATTTTAAGGCGAAAGCCTTTGTTGTCTCATGCTCACGTCCGTCCGTCCGTTCCTCCAGCCGTGCCCTGGCACGGTGCCAGTTGGGCGGCGGGGCGCGCAAACGGACGTCGGTCGCTTTCGACTCTACAGCGCTCGCGCATTGCTTGCGTAGCTTGCTGTGCCCGGCGTCTCTAAATTATGCAAGGAGGCAGACGCGCGCATCACGTTCAATTCTGACCGACCCCGCCTCAGTGGGCACAGGCGTTCGAGGAACACACTTTGGAATTGACAAAGTGTCCGCGAATTTAAACGCTGGAACGCGGATGGCGTCTGCACGATGCGCAAAGCGCGAGAATACGAACGCATGCGAAACGGAGGCACATTGGTCTCGCGTCTTGCTGCGCTTCGAGGTAAAAATTAAGCGAACATAAGCGGCAGGTGGTAACATGAAAATCTTGGCATGCATGTCATCTACAATGCCATTCACATAGCACGCTCATGGTGCGCTTGCGTCCAGTTCGCTAGCTTGATATACAGCAAAATTTTTATTGCGCGACTTGAATGTATGAAGAACACAAATGACAGGTCCTAACATGTAAATAATGACATGCATATCATGTACAGCATGATTTGCTCCTTGCTGGCTGCTTCGCATTACATCGATTCCCACAGTGCGTGGGATCTGCTGGTTTTTTTTTCTACCATAGCCCCGTCGCCTAACTGACAAGGAAACAGCTGTGTGCAATGGCCAAGGCACCTGCTACATGACACGCCTTGCAAAGAAGCTATTCCGAGTGATATAACATGCGTTATAAAATACGTTTACATATATGTATAACACACTGTGGTTTACTCGTTCACTACGTTCATTTGTTTACATTCGCGAAATTTTATATTCATTGATTATGCTTATCAATATCTGGTGACGTCGCTAATTTTTTTTCAGGACTGCCATGCAACAACAGAATGATTACCCCTGAATTTCCACTCTGCAAGTACGTCGAAACATGTCAACAATTGCTAGAACGAACCTCACACTTGCAATGCTATATTTGTGAATGGTTTACCACTCATCTCATGGAGGGGTGCTTACAATCGTCCACAAGCATTGGCTATCTATTGTGTTATGGAATCTACACGGCCATAACGTTGAAATTGAAGACTACCTATGTGCATTAGTTAGAATACGTGGCACTGCTGAGCTCAACGACGCAGGTTTTATTAGATGTGAAGCATCTTATGGCGAAGCTTAATCCGGTGGTGGTGTGCGGCATGACCACCCTCAATGCGCATGCGCAAACCCTTTCAAAAAAAAACCTCCTCTCTCCCTCTCTCTCCTCTAGGCATCCCTCCCCGCGGCAACCACACCCTCACTGCGCATGCGCCTCGGCTCCTCTCTCCCCTCCTACGCTCCCCCCTTCTCTCCTCTAGGCATCCCTGCCCCGGCGTCCACACTCCCACTGCGCATGAGCGTCCCCCCCCCTCTCTCTCCTCTCCTACGCTTCCCCCCCCTCTCTCGCCTCGCGACGCCGACGCAGGCAGCGTCTGCTACCGAATTTCTTGGTTGAAAAAACCGACTGCTCGCGCAGCACAACCGTTCACTGGCCACCCGTATATATGGCACTGGATTTTCACCTGCCTGGTGGTGCCGGTGGGAGATTTCTCCTGTGCGTTGTTTAACAATAAAAATTCGCAGCGTGCGCGTTAACTAAAAGCGGACTGCGGGTCTCTATGTCTAGTCGGAGTCTTCTGTCTCTCATTGCCCATCAGCAGCGATTGACATGTTCCAGTAGGAAACACCGCTCTATCACTGCGTGCTTTGCGCCTCCCTAGTTTTCTCTCCTGCACAACTCTGCGATGAGCGCCAGTGTAAGCGTTAGCGCCCGCTGCTTCGCATCTACACATGGTTCCCTTTAGCGGGAGACGGTGTAGTTTTTTCCCAGCCACAATGGTCATATTTCAATGGGGGTGAAAGGCATATAAGAGGGAAAAAACAGCGCACAATTCTGACAGAACACACAAGATGGAGAAGGCACGACAACCTTTCACCTCGCAAGGTGAAAGGCAAGAACACTCGTCTGCTTAGATTTACGTCTGAAGTTTCATGGAAAGACGGAAGCTTCAAGAATTCCAAAGACTTGTTAACATGAGGTGTCCGTGGAGTATATATTTCGACAAGCAGTCTTGTCTTCAAGGCTACAACTGTGCATGTTTAGACCCCAAGCCATCAGAATCAATCTGAAGTTGCCCACTACTGTCTGACTGAATCATATCATGGTTTACAATTGAAGCATCGGAAATTACAAATTACATTACAAGGGGAACGTCACGGTAGTGAGGGGAAATAAGTCTTTCCGACATTTAGTTCTGCCTTGTGAAAGTTTACAAACTACGCTTAAAACAGGTTTGCATTAAATAAATGAGTTTAGATTATAGAAGTTTACAAAAAGATATGCCAGACCTTTACAAGGCTGTGCTCAAGCCTTTGCACATATGTTCAATGAGATCCTTCATATTATTTACGGCTAATAAAGAGACTGTAAACGTGACGAGCACTCCTTGCAGCAAAGCTTCGCCAAGCACGTTTACGTTGTCGTGGTGAGTGAGATTGTGTTCATTGAATGTGGTAGTCTTTTTTTCATATAGCAGAGAAACGCCCCAAATTTGTTTGAGCAGAGCTACTTCTGCTGTTTTATCAAATTCACGTGTGACAGTTGTCGGGCCTACCACTATGAATTGAAAGTCAGTGAACTTCTGTCACGAAAAAATCCTAGGAAATCGAAGAGGTAGTTAAAACATACATGAACTTGACTTACCCACAGCCACACCGCAAGATTTTACGTATTTCAAGCCGAGTAGGGGGAAAACATAGCTAGACATGTGTTTGGACAAGTTGGTTCATGCTTGATGCGAAACGAACCAGCTTCAAGAAATGGGGACATAAACAAGAGGCGCACAGGACTGGCACTGAACTTTCAACTGAGATTTATTGAAAAAACTTGAGTTTATAACGGTAACCAGCAAGGGCGAAAACATTGGCAATGCATCCACCCGACAACAACTGTATGAAGACCTCACCATAAATAGATATTATGGTCATGCACCAATGCAGACTCGGCTGCCTAGTAACCAAACGCGATAGAGGAGTATGCTACCACCCTTGCTGGATGCCATTATAAACTTCCATGGTTTTTCAATAAAAATCAGTTGAACGCTGAGCGCCGGTCCTGTGTGCCTATTCTTTATGCCCCTGTTTGTTATCGCTCATTCGTTTCATATCGAGAAAACATACTTCAGCTTCCAAGCGAAATATATTGAAAAAGTAAACGACACAATAACAAGTATGTAATATATATGACCTTTATTTATCCAGTATTGGCACGGGCTCACATCATGCCCCACTAGTTGATTTTGTGTTTGCCTTCAAGAGAGTGCTCAAGTTCTATTGACATGTCTATGCGATAAAGAGATTGTGGTCATAGCTGAGCAGTTGTTTAGTGTAGTGTGTGAGCACCAACAAAGATGTGCAAACAACAAAAACGCACAATGCATGCCTAGAGCTTATTTTCTTAGAATTGTGCTTCTTCAATCTGTAAGCACTCGCCTCATATCTCTGTTCCTTCAGCATACATCTTCGCTGCATACTCAGCAGACCGATTACTACTTGCGACGAGAAGTTTTAGCTGTAGTAACTGTGTAACAGAACTATAACGGGGAACAGAACACGCCTGAAATATTTTTTTTCCACCTACCACCTAAGTACATAATATCCTATGGTAGGGGCCCACGGCCAAGAATTAAAAATTCGTGCCTACCCTGCAGACACAACGCGATATTGCTTAATTGTAACGCATTCAATGGGACAGCGCAGGGCGATAAAGATGCAGAATTGTACTCATCCGCGACTGTTTACGTAACAAATTTAGCAAAACTAACTTGCGCTCACTGCGTCAACTATCTGTCGGCGTAGCTCACGTTTCTTTCCGATTCCACACCATGCACTAACTTTGAGATCAACAGAACCGGGCAAGCGCCCACATTGCTAACGGCAGGATAACACCCTTGTCATAATGCAACGCTATTTTAAGGCGAAAGCCTTTAATGTCTCATGCGTATGCCCGTCCGTCCATGTGTCCGTCCGTGTAAATCCGTCCGTCCGTCTGTCCGAGCCCTGGCATGGAGCCAGGTGGCCGCCTGGGTGCGCAAACGGACGCCGGTCGCGTCGGACTCTACAGCGCTCGCACGTTGCTTGCGTAGCGTCGCTGTGCCCAGCGTGTCCAATCATGCAAGGAGGGAGACGCGCGCATCGCGTTCCATTCTGACCGACCCCGTCTCAATGGGCACAGGCGTTCGCCGAACACACTTTCGAATTTACAAAGTGTCCAATTTTTACCTTGATGCGTATAACATCGATCCAAGATGGAGGATAGCACGCACAGCGGACATACCTTGGGACAGACCAGCCCTCTTCTTTGTCCTATGTGATAAGCGACGTTACATCTTTTGCAGCCGCGTGTCCTATCATTTTAGTTCGCGCTTTCAGCGAGAGTGCTAACGTGCCATTATCCCCGGGCGCCAAGTAGCGTTGTCCTGGGCGGTACCAGAAGGTCTCCCCAAAAATATTTGTCGCTTCTCGAGCGAAGCTTTCTGCGGTGCTCAGTGTGAAACAAGCGCGATCTCCAGGACTCACCCTGTGGCGTCTTTCGCTGCCAACCATTAAGGGTAATTACAAAAGCCATCGCACATACAGATACCTAGCTGCAGCTTCCCGCTCTTCTCAGCTTCACTTCGCCGAAATCTTATCAAAATGTGCTGTCACCTCGCGAACTTGGCGGCCTCACACAACATCCAGCCCTTAAAGCAAGGATGTGTTTGACGTACTTCACAACGCACCCCCTCCCACCCTCCTTAGCGGAGATTACGGAGGACCAAGGCAAGCTGATGTAATGAAAGGCACAGTTCTGCCCTTGAGCTACGCATGCAAGTAGGAAGCACCTGACACAAACTAAAAGTTTACTCCCACCATGCCTTGATGTACCTACTTTTAACTGTATTCTGAGTATCTGCATTAGGATAGAGTAATTTTTTATCGCGTTAGCTTGTTTTCTAGGCCGCGTTTTGTGTCAGTTCCTATTATACTATCAGCGACACGGTAGTGCACAAGACTCGTACTGCATAATGTTTCTATTTCAGTACTCGAACTAAAACTGCCAAAGCAGATGCAGTGACGAAGCACAGCACCTTAGTGCCATAGTTTCAACAAGCATTCTAAAACAGGCGCTGTGTAGCCGAAACATTTCTCCACCGTCCAGTTTCATACGTTTTATTTTCTTAATTAGCAGGGTCGTTATTAAATCACTCACTTCTGTGCATCTTTCCACCGTGGTGGTATACAGTGGTTACAGTGCTTAGCTGCTGAGCCGTAGATCGGGGGTTTGATCCCGGCCGCGGCAGTCGTCTTTCGATGCAGACAAAATGATAGAGGCCCGTGTACTGTGAGATGTCAGTGAACGTTAAATAACACCAGATGGTCGATGACATTTCTGGATCCCTCCAGTACGGTGTGCCTCATAATCATATCGTGGTTTTGCAACGTAAAACCACCGATATTATAATTTGTGGCATCTGCCTAACTTACATAACTTGTCTATGGCAATAGATCAATTCGGTTTCCTATTAAAGTTTATATCTACTGCACGCTTTGTCGTTATTGGGGTATCTGATATGTAATAATAATATCTGGGGATTAACATCCCAAAACCAGGATATCATCATGACGGACGTCGTAGTGGAGGGCTCCGGAAATTTCGACCACCGGGGGCTCTTTAAAGCGCCCCTAAACCTGAGTACACGGGCCTCAAAGATATTCACCTCCATCGAAAGTGTGGTCGCCGCGGCCACAGTTCGATCCCGCTACTTTTGGGTCAGCAGTCGAGCACCATAACCGTGAGACTACCGTGATAAGGTGGGTATCTCATCTGAGCGTGCGGTTGTGCTTGGGCACTGTTATAGGAAATGACGTTATAATTAGATTTGACGCACTAATATCAGGATCCCATTATGATAAACGCTGTAGTGAAATACTACCGAAAGTGTTCAGCAAGCACACAAAATGTGTACAAATGTCTTCTCGTATTTTAATATTTCCGACATAGACCATTCACTGCCACTATCGAGCCGGAAACTTGGAACAAAGTAAGGTACCGTCAAAGGAAGTAAGCTTCCCTATAGGGAAGTTAGTGTCTTCCTAAGTTTTTCCTTAAGTTTTACTTGTAGTTCCGAGCCTGTTTAGTTGAAGCGTTCCCGCTTCTCTCAGAAGTCGGGAACAATATCAAGCTGCCATTAGTTCTTAAGTGCAGTAATAATAGTTATATTTACAGTTTGACGTTTTCAATGGTTACGGTGCTCGGCTACTGACGCCAAGGTCGCTGCTTTAATCCCGGCCGCAACGGTCTGGATTCTGATAACTGCGGAAATACTAGAGGCCGACTTGCCACGGCCTGGATTTGATTTTGCTACCTCCGGGCCAGAAGTCAAGCACCATAACCAGTACATGACCGCATGGGGATAAAACAGCAAGAGATAGACATAGAGTTATAATGAATGTTTAATAGGGATAATAAAGAGAATGTTAATGAAAATCAGCAGATGTAAGGTGTAGAGAACGATTACTGTACTGTTTACGTGTGCTGCAATTCTTTTGATATATATGTGATGAAAGTAAAGTGAACGAAAAGACAGCTTGCCGCTGACAGGGACCGAACGTGCGATATTCGGATTGAGCGCCCTATGCTCTCACCAACTGAGCTTTAGCGGCGATCGTCCCCTCGTACATTTATCGGGTATTTGTGTTTATGGAAAGACTGGGAGTATTAGTCAGTGCCGCTCTTAGCCACGACGGCGTGTGAGGAACACACTGTCTTTTTGCCAGATGGCGCCACTTTTTCCACTCTTTTCACTCTATCCAACCACTATTTGTTTTTGAACGCGCGGACAGCTGAGCAATAATCCCTCGCATACTACCTTAAGGGAGCAGCTCGGGTGGAACGAGACCCTCGCTATGAATAAAGGAAGGAAGGGAATTTTCGAGGGCTGCTTTCTTTCTTCGACGCATCCTTAATGCAAACCAGCAGGAAATGAAGCCAAGGAAGCTATAATGAGGTTTATTGCACTGATTAAGGGCGTTGTGATTACACAACCTCTCCTCCCTTGGGAAGATTTCTGCACCTGACGTGCTTTTGCACGGCCTCCGGGATCGGAGGCATTGCAAGCTTTCTACGCCTCACCT
>JALIZH010012702.1:0-102734 GCA_030522465.1 Rhipicephalus appendiculatus | reverse complement strand
ATGTCGTCACAGTCGTCAATGGCAAGGAATCAGTAGTCAACGTGGCCATGGTTGTCACCGGCTTCACTCACGAAGCCGAGAAACTGGCTATCGCGGTAGGTCTGCAAGAACGAAGGGACGTCACCATCTTTTCAGACTCGCGAACTGCCACAGGTCATTTTCATCCGGCTTCTTCTCCACCGTAGCCGCTACCATTGTGAACAAGACGACTACTGACGCTAACGAGGGGGAAGACCCCCTAACACACATCATAGTGTTCCCGGCGCACATCGGTAACATCTTGCCCTCCCAAACCGGCAACCCTAACGAGAGGGCTCACCAAAACGCGCGCGAACTAGCTACCCACAGCGTTGACCGGCCCTCTCAGACGGGAAGTGAAGGGAGATGCATGCATTTCGAGGATCCAATAATATCGTTTCATGAGATCACCTCGGCTCACAAACTAGGGCGCAGGGTCTCGCCCCTTACATACCCTAAAGTGAATAAAGCGCCAGCGGTCACACTCCGACAACTAGAGGCGAAAACGTGCATCACACCAGCCTTGCGAAATGAAATCGAACCAGATTTTCCACCTCACGGTCAGCACTGTAATCACGGTCACTGTAATTTAGAAGATATGCTATGGTAGCACTGTGTGTGTTCCATCTCTTCCTTTGTCTTCGTTTTTTCAGTCCGCTGTTTTTTTCTTCAAATATGCTCTGGCTGTGCCTCCTCAACTCGGGGTCACAATTACCAGACAAACCCTCCTGGGAGGCTGCCATGCGCATCGCACGGCTCTTCAACCAATTCCTGGCCGTCCAGAGTGCCCAGGACATCGCCGGGAAGGCTGCAGCTTCCGGCACCTTGCTGGGTGGAGTCACCAGGCTGAGCTAGCGGGGCCTTCCGGTCCCATTCATCTTCTGCCACTTTTGCACCACAACCAAATTCTCACTCACTCACTGCTCACCTATAAAACAGCTACAAAGCCCCCTCCCTTGTCACTAGCAGCTGCAGTTATTTGTTCCCTAACACGCTTTCTTGCGCACGAATATACTCTTCTGCCTTTCCCCGCTGATGGGTCGAAAGACTTAGCAAGGGGCGCCTGAAAACGTTGCTCAGTAAAACCATTGCTGGACTGGAGAGGCCAAGTACCCTTGTGGATTAGTTGGCATTTTTGTTCGATGATTTCTTTACATTTCAAGCCGGCTCCTCCAAGTGAACTTCCGGTAGACAGTGTATACCGGGTGTTTCACATTTGTAAACTGGTGGCCCTCATATGCAAGAGTATGCCTTAAATGTGTCAGATGCACCACTTTGCTAGTAGACAGTATTTGCTTGGTATAGCGGTTAGGGTGCTTGGCTGCTGACCCGAAGGTCGCGGGTTCGATCCCGGCCGCGGCAGTCGCATTTCGATGGAGGCGAATTGGTAGAGGCCAGTGTACTGTGCGATGTCAGTGCACGTTAGAGAACACCAGATGGTCGAAATTTCCGAGCCCTCTACTACGGCGTCTCTCATAACCCTATCGTGGTTTTGTGAGGTTAAATCCCAGATATTATTATTACAGTATTTGTTGCTTCAGTCAACTGTACCACTAACCTCATTTTAGCAGAACTCAACAAAGGCAGGCACTTCAAATATGTACGAAATGGCCTACCTAATATATTTATCACAGTTCTCCTATGTGGCAGTAATTACTGTGGTCGTCTACTGACCTGAAAGTCACTCCTTCGATCCCGGACGCGCCAGGCGCTCCTTGTTGTAGACGCAATGCTAAAGGCACCTGTACTGCGCGAATGCCACGGCATGCTAATTGCCCCAGGTGGACAAAAATTTCGACGACCTCCACTACTGCTTGTCTCATAAACATATCGGGCTTTGGCATAAAAAACTTCATTTTATTATTACAATCAATTTTGCAGTTTGTTTTACGGTGCGATCATCATTCACACGGAAGCATGTATAGGTCAATGAAAACCAGATTACGAGATTAAACGGGACGCATCGATGTGGCCTGAAATCACCGCGCTGCAGTTAGTTCTTTGTTCCCTTAGCTAGGCTAAATTCTGAGGCTTCCACATAAACAAGACTGATACAACTGCCGTTTGCACGGGCGTTAACATTCCTCGTTATTACGGAAGATGCTGCTTCCATGAACATTTGCTGTTGTGAACTTGTGTTTTCAGTATAAAGGTATTACCTAAAACTATGCTTAACACTATAGGGTAATTGCGCTGCAGATTTTATACATGACTACGCAGAGCTACTCTAAACATTTCTGTTAATAACCACAAGCCTAAGTACAAAAATATTGGATTTTGCAGCCCAAAGTTTCATGGTAATCACGTGATGTTTTCTCGGCTCCCAGCTGTCCTGGGCAGCGCGTTGCGTTTTGTTTAACAAAGAATTTGACGGGACAGCGCCTAATTAAGCACTGTCCTGTCCACTTCTTTGTTCATTCTGTCCTCGTTTTATGAGCGCTTAAGAAGCTTCTGCTTTAAACATGAATGTTCACCAACCGGCTTAATTGCCTTCGTTCCGCGGGTTGCCACCGGACACGTGGCGTGCCCCTTTACCTTGCGCCGTGGCTGGCGATCACCGTTTCATCTGAGGCAATCAGCATCATACCGGTTTTGTCACTGCTCACCGCTTCAACTACCCAATGGGCAACCGATAACTTTGGGACGTCTATCGGACCACTTTTCTGAACATCACGTACATCCGGCGGATGTACGAGAAATTCCGTGGGACGGAGGACTGTACTTTTCGTCATACAGTCCGCAGGACTGCATGACGCAAAGAAATTGAACATCCCGCGTTAATCCCACCGGGCGTCAAAACCGGACATTCGGATATGTTCGGACGTATGAAAATTTTGTGACCTTGTTTTGTTCCGTCCAGCAGACGACCGCTGTATGTCCTAACGTTCATTTCAAGTGAGGCATTGGTCTTTGTGTGGACTTCGTACAGCAATGGATTCATTGTAAATACAGCATAAAAATGGAGACGAAAATACACATTAAAAGTAAGGACACAAAAAAGCGCTCGTTTGTGTTTTTACTTTTCATGTGTGTTTGCGACTCCATTTTTGCTCTGTATTTTCAGTGAAGTGATATCAATGCAACTAGCTCACTTTACTACTTATATGGGCATCAGTCAGTGGAACGTGCTGCACGTATCCGCCTGCCTTCCTGTGCAGGCTTCAGGCTCAGCGAGAGCCTGTCTTGTCCCTCATTTCGCCAGACGTTTTTATGACTAAGAGCATTTCCCCATTCGGCAAAAGTCGAGTAGATAACATCAATTTATTAGTAAAAGCATGTGCATCAATTGATGAAGCGTCAATGCATAAAACCTAACTTAATTATAAAAGATAGCATATTGAATACACAGATTGTAGTGACTAGATAGGGAAATCATGCCACCTTTTGACCACAAACACTGCTAATTAACGTGATCACACAAATGTGTATGCCACACATGAATTTGTGTAATCGACTGAGTTAAAAGCAAAAATGCAAATTCTAAAAAAAAAGAGATAACAATGCATATGACCTAACGGTGTATGGCGCACAAATAATCATGCTTACCAGCAGTAATAAATTATCCCATGATGTTGTAAAAGCGGCTTTATTAATGAATAAAGCACAATTAACCGAATGTGGCACGAAATACGACAGAAGGTGATTGCACAAGGTGCAGCTTGTTACTGCTGCAGCAACGTAAACTAAAATTCCGCATGAATGCACTCCAGGTCCCGTCAAAGAAACTGCACTGGCTTCCGCATGAGCTGGCGCGGTTTCAGGCCCAATATCTTGCAGGAACAGCAGTTAAGAAAAGCTGCATACAACAAAAGGCAAGTAAGCTACGTATGAATTACAAGAAATAGGACAGATTGCCAATTACAGATGTGATAAAATACTGTCATGTATTTATAAATAACAATAAATCATAATCATAACAATAATCAATCGTATTTAAAAATAACAATAATGTATTTATAAATAACAATCACAGGCGAGGTGTCTACGGAGAAGCGTTGCACTTCATCTGTCAGCGACAGGCCGGCATAGTTAATTGTAAGTATGCTTACTTACAACAATGTCGGCCTGTTGCTCGCTCGCACCCCCACACCCACACACGAGCTGTAACCCGCAGACGAACAAGATTACCCAAATAAGGCGAGTTCGTCTGGCTTACGATTCGCACCGGCGCGTCCTCCGTATAGTTTCGCGTTCGACCAAGATTCAACAACCAGCTAACAACTGTCACATTTAACGTTTCAATTACAATTTTCCAGTAGAAATGACGAAAAGTCAGGCGCACTTAAATTCACTTACCGAAAGATGAACGTTATCCGAACGTGCGACGTTCTGAGCTGCTTCCTAGCTCCAACGAAGGTGGCGAGCAGATCCGGCCATCGTTGAAACGAACCGTCGGCGAAAACACACAAGAGTTTGTTTCACGAAACACTGATGGAAAATATGCGGAAAACAGAATGAGCACAGTTACTTGATGCCGGATAACAGCCAGTAATCCGTACAGAAAAGCTGGAAACGCTACACAAAACGCCCAACGATCACCGCCGGCCTGCCGATCGAGCCACCGCGGCAACCGCGGACCGTTGCGGCGGAAGGACAACTTTTAACATGAGCGACACAAGTGCCGCATACCGCCGAAGCTGATGCGTGCTGGCGTGCGCGTCAATGCCCGCCTGCGCCTGCGTTTCGCTCCTGTTGTCGGTCGCAGTTGCGCGAGCGTGTTGCTGAAAGCATCGTTGTCATATGAGCGCCTTGGCTTGACAAGAATATGCTTAACGAACTGTTGATAGTAATATATCATTCAACCTTTCTCTTAAGCATGAAAATAGTCGCGAGAAATGCCACGATTATCGTCCTTTCCTCAATCACACATTTTCCGAAAGATAAAAATTAGCGGTGGTCACCATGTGCTGCAAAATCAAAGATTCACGCATTGCCAGATGAACTATCGTGTTGCGGTTTGGATCTAAACAGCCTTGAAATGTCCGCACGGCCATCTTCTGTCGACGTCCTGTTGATGTGCATGCATGGATTATTAAAAACGTCCATCTGGTATATCCTTCAGACGTCTGTCGGAAGGTGTTTTTAGGACATCCAATACTAGCCGTCCGCTGAACGGCCGGTGAACCTCCGTTCTGGGACGAGGACGTTCGGCTCTTTTTCGGACGTCGTCAGGATATTTCGTTGTCCATTGGGTACTCATCGCTCCAAGCGCCCTCAGATCAGCCCCGCTGTAAAAAAGGACCACTCAAGCCGACCGAGCGGGGATTTGCAGCCGAAAGCCTCTAAGGTTGTTTTCTTAGTGAGCGTGTAGCAACTTTCTTACTTTTGTTGGACTTATAACTGGCTGCATAACCCCCATTGTACACTGTCAATGTATGACTAAGTATGACTATTGATTTGTGCACTTACCGTGCCCGCATTGGTCGTTTCATTCAGCGGAGAAAAAATGCGGAGATAGGTAGTCTTGTATGGCTGCGTTCGTGTTCGTTTAGTCGCCGTTACTTCGTGGGTGGACGTTTACTGCTTGTGTTTTTTTCCCTTGCTCATTTGCTAATCTGTGCTGGTGACGTTGAAGTTAACCCGCGTCCTGATAAGGCCGACCAAGTGGTGGCACTGCTAAAGGAATTCAGTGCTTCAAATGAACGTTTTCAAAAGGCAGTGACACGACATCCACACTACTGTGACAGACGTGAAAAGGGGGCTCTCGAAAATCGAGGAGCGTCTTAAGAGTGTTGACAACTGAAGTGAAAACGTTACGGCTGTTGGTTCTGTTCTGCAAGAATCACAGACGCAGTTGAAAAGTACTGAGCAAAAACAGACTCAACAAGCCAACCTCGTTGTGGATGACCTAAATAATCGAACGAGGCGCAGTAATCTTGTTTCAAGGGTGTTCCTGAGCAAGCAGCTAAAAATGGAGTGATACAGAGACGCTTATTCATGAATTTTTCACGAGAAACTATGGAATTCAACCTGGTGAAATTGGGCGATCCCATCGAGTCAGGCAACGCAAACCCGATCACACTCAACCTGTTATAGTCTAATTCCTAAACTTCTAGGACAAAAGCAATATTTTGAAGAACGCATTCAAGCTGAAAGACCTGGCAACACCTCGGGTGTGACTTGAAGAGGATTTTTCGCCTCGTATGCAACTAACTAGACAAACGCTATGCGATTTTGCGCGTGCTAGACGACAGAAAAACAAGAGTTGTAAGCTGCAGTTTGGAAAGCTTATAATGGCTAACGAGATTTTCCCTTGCCGATTCTTCGGGCAATAAAGTGGTCCCCATACCAAGACACGATGCTCCCACGAGCGACAATTGAAGGCCCATCGCAGGCAAATACAAAAAACTGTCTATTATTACAGCAAGTTTTAGAACATTTTTTTCGAAAGCAAGATCATCTTTGTGCGTTTGTCGAATCCTGCTCTGCTGACATAGTGGGAACAGAGACATGGCTGGCGTGCGACGTGTGCAACAATGAATTGTCCTTCACTAGAAACTTTATCTTGTTTCGAAAAGACAGCAGAGAAACTCGAGGAGGTGGTGTTATCATTGCAGTCGAACAACAATTCCAAGCGCGTGTACTTGATGCAGGTTCCTGTCTTGAAATCTTGTCAGGCGTTGGTGCAGCTTTCATGTGTAACTTGTGCCATTGGGTTTCTTACCGTCCGCCTGACTCAAAAGAAACGTTCATTAATTGCCTAAACGAATCTTTGAGCCTCGTATATGACATATATACCGTAGAATTAACTGGCGGACGGGCAGAGCCGAGAGCGGCGCAAGGAAAGTGCAATGTAAGGATTTCCTTGACGTCAATTCGTCTCACGGATTGAGCCAAATAGTTTCCATGCCAACACGGGGGGATGCTATCACCTTCAGTCACGAATTAAGATGCGCCACTAAAAATGCATGAAATTCGCATCGCATAATTCTAAGGAACTTAGTATTACATTCCAAGAAACAAAATGAAGCAGTGTGTTGTTTTATGTGAGTTTCAGTAAATTACACGCAAATAAAGTGAATTAGCGTGTAACTAATTATCTAATCATTTTGCAATCAGACAGCTTGAATACTTGCATAAAAAGAATCATCAATTAGGACCCAAATGGTTGCAGCTTCTTGTTGGTTGTATTTGTTTCGAGTCAAGAAAAAAATGCTCTTGACGTTGCTCCTGGAACGCGGCACGTCGAACGATCGTCGAACATGGTAGTGTCTCCAGCAAACTGATCGTCTGCAGCAATACGCAGCACTATGGAGTTAAATAATCGCTAGTTGTCCACTCAGGAAGCCTGCAGGAATGTGCACACTGCGTTTCAGACCATTTGAAGAAACAGGCGCCGTGTGACGTGCCTCTGAAGTTCACGTATACAATTGCGTACGCCATGGCTGAAGGGGCTATCTTGGATCTTGTGCTTACCACAGAACCATCGAACACGTCTGTTCGTGCGTTAGATTGCATCAGTAACCACTATGTCATCCATTGTGAATGCAGGTCAACGCGCACAAAAAGCATGCAAGAAAAGAAAAGTAATTTATGATTATGCGCGCGCAGATGTTGAAATAATCAACAGCGTGCTCTTGTCCTTTTACCGTAGAATTCTTAAACGGCATGCATTATCGGGGCAGCAACGATAACCGGATGGTCGTTTGTAACAAGCTAATTGAAGTCAAAGAAAAATACATTCCAAAAAACCGCCAGGCCTGCGCGGAACGCGCAGCACAGTCACAGCGAAAGCTGGGAGAGCACCATTTCTAAAACCCGTTGCAATCTATCTTGGGGCTACTAATACAAGTATGCTTGCAAGGTACCCACTACTCCATTAATTGATTCGGTGGCTGATGACGACGAAGAATTCTGGCTGAGCCCTTTGAAATGGGTTGGAAGCATTCAATGACCCCCCTCGTAATGCAATTCATATTCTGTGACGCCTGGTTACACAAATGGCATTCTGTGACGCCTGGTTGTCGTTTCACTCTTCTGCCACGTTATATTGCGCATGTTAACGCGGTTCCTTCCCGACATAATGCTTGTATAGGGTGTTTGTGCGCCAGGTTTTCGGGCACAGGCATGGCTCAGTGGTAGAACACTGGGCTGGCACGGAGCGGACCCAGGTTCGAACCCCGTTCCATCCTGAACATTTTTTCTTAAAGCTTTTTTTCTTATTTCGCGCGATAGTGGTTACGGACACCGGCGGCGGCGGACAACTACGGCACCCTTGTTGTGATCTCATTACAGCTTTCGCTGTAACATACAGATATCTGTATTTGCTTAGAGCGCATCGTTTACCTCCCACGTGAAGCGCTGTATTAACAAAAAGAACCGTTGTTATTCGAAAGCAAGAATTTTGCGATCTGATGATGCTTGGAAGGCTGGATCGTGCACAATCACAGTTATGCAAAATTGAAATTGAGACAGCAAAAAACAAAATTTTTTACCATGATATCTCCAACATGTTAACAAACAACACACAAAAATTCTGGAAAGTAAGAAAGCACAAGCCGTCATCTTCATGCTTCTTACCGATAATGCAAGACAACGAGTTCCTTCTGCCTTCCGAGGTCGCTACTGCTTCCAATTCCTTCTTTGTTCAGTTTTTTCAAGTGAGCTTCCTATTCCAGACAATTACCTTGACTCTGTTACCTCCATGGATGAGATCATAATCACTGAAAATGCAATCGAAGCTCCTATTGATCGTCTTTCTAAGAGCTCATCTCCTTGTCTAGATAGATGGTATATGTCCCAAAAAGCTAAAGTTAACTAAACCAGTTATATCTCGAATTTCTTGCATGTGTTTTTCAACAATCTATTCAGTCAGGATGCGTCCCTGAGGGATGGAAAATTTCTAACATAATTCCAATCTTTAAATTCGGAGAGCCGTTATTCGTCACTAATTACAGACCCATCGCGCTGACAAGTATACCATGTAAATTATTAGAGCCCATCCCATCATCAGCAATCGTAAAGTACCTAACGAAGCGCGACCACGTTTTTAGCAACCAGCACGGCTTCTAACAGGGTCGTTCTTGCGTGACGCAGTTATTTCGAGCTGGTCTCTGACCTTTACGAAGCCGTCAATGACTCATCACAAATAGGCGCCATATTTATCCAGTTTGCAAAGGCTTTTGATAAGGTAGCTCATAACCATTTATTAATTAAACTTCGCTATTTCAATATAGATAGTCAGGCTGTGAATTGGATGAGTAATTTTTTAACCAACAGTTACCAGTTAGTTACTGCCAGTTAAGTTTATTCCTCACGAATGCTGGTTAAATCAGGGGGGCCTCAGGGCTCTATATTAGGGCCTATTTTAATCATGTTATATGTAAACGAACATCAGCAATAACATTGCATCTAGTTAGATTATTTGCAGACGACTGGGTAATCTATAAACAAACAACTAACCCTTTTGATACTGAAGATTTGCAACCGGACCTAACAACAATTGCCGAATGGTGTAAACAGTGGCAAATGGGAAAAAATTAGGCAGATCCCAAGTACCATGGGAATCGATGTTAAGCGAAGCATCCGGAGGCAAGGTGACTGGGTTGTAATTTTTTTATTGAGCGAAACCTTATGAAATGACGCTAAAGATATGTACAAATATTGAACGCACAGACATGTTGAACAGTCGCGCACGTTTCATATAACCAGTTGTTTACAGTTGTGTAACGATGCCAACAGAAACATGGGTATTGCCAACACCAGAAGCCGTAAGCTGATATGTAGAGCTTGTTCTTGCTATTCGTCCTAGGAGTACGCATGTAATTTTATAAAATTACATAGCCAGCACTGCAACCACAATATACGGTTTATCAACATTACGCCTGCATAGGTGTTCTTCCAAAGCAGTTTCGAGACCTGACGTGGCTCTGTGGTAGAGCACTTGATTGCCACGCAGAATGCTTGGGTTCGATTTCTGCTGCGACTCTAATTTCTATTCTTTCTATTCCTCGCGTCAACGCCGCCGATGTCCGTTTGTCTTAACGCTGTCGCCTTTAAATTACCAGTGTCAACGCCACCAATGTCAGTTTCTGTTAACGCTCTCGCATTTAAATTACCAATGCCGGTCTCACCGTTCCTGGACAGATATAAATTGTCAAAGTCCTGTGGCGCATACCCGCATTCCGCGGCCCGTGGTATACGGGTATGAGCCACACGAGTCAGGAAAAATGAGTTTGACGACGTACGCGACGGGATTTTCACGGTATTCATGTCATGACCAGCCACACATATTCGTCAATACCTCTTACCCTCCCATACAAATTTTGGACTACCCCAAGTTAAGGAGGCCATCACGAGAGCACCCAGACGTAGGCGGCTAGATAGATAGATGGATAGATAGATAGATTTTGGAAGTTAACAATTACTTCTGATGAGCTTTTTTTCTTTTTTGTAGAGCTGTTTCTTTAACGCCTTGGTTTTATTTATCCGCGCAACATTAGCTAGATCGCGATTTCGCTTTTATCCAATTGTATGCGTATATATATATATATATATATATATATATATATATATATATATATATATATATATATATATATATATATATATATATATATATGTATATATATATATATATATATTGTGAATTATGCGCGCCTCACAAATTTCGCGTGCACATTGGTCCCGATAGGTTCAAGTTCTTAAGAAATATCGGGACCAATGTGCACGCGAAATTTGTGAGGCGCACATAATTCACAAAAGGGGAGCTGCCTGTGTGAGCACACCATCGGTAGCACTGTTTCACAAAGAAATTCGCTACCTAGAGCCTCATTCGTGATCACCAAGCATGTTATCAGATGCCTTGTTTCTGTTCTTTAGTATATGTTCTTTTAGTATTTCTTGTTGCGGTTTTTAGCCTGTTGTCACTGTCTACAATTCTTTTTTGTTAAACCAGGGTTTTTTACTGTTGATTTTGGATGACTGGTTTCACCCGTTTTAATCAGCGTTGTACCGACCGCGCAGTCATGAACTTCGTTTTTTCGTTTTCATTTCAGCCTCCTGTTTTGTGCTCGTTCACGTGTAATCTGCCCTTGACCATTTTTTGTGCACTACAGCCAGTAGATTAAAATGCCGCCGGCTTTGTCACTAGGTAGCGTTGTGCTTTTTCGATTCGTCTGTATATATCCTCTGCCTCTGCAATAAATAAATCAGTTGATAGTCAGCGCTGTGTCCTGTGTGCGTCTCTGCCCCGTTTTTGCGCTGTTCTGCCGCCATGATAGCTGGGACACCCTGTATGTGTATATATATGTATATATATAGATAAACACTCGTATATAAATTCATATTATTTTTCTGCTGACAAAATATGGGCTCTGTAACTGTAACCGATTCATTGTGTTCTAACTCCCCTATGTAATGCCTGCCCAGGCCTTTAGGGTACTTGAATAAAAAATATATAATTTCATTGGGGGGAGCGTGACTACTTTAGTGGCATTTTCCGACAGCAGAATGTTTTTTTTAGAATCATTTCGATGCTAGTGCCTGCATTCACATTACTTGGCTAATATTTCTATCTCTGCCATCAGTATTCTCTTTTGAATCGCTTTTGCAGCAAGTATACTACTAAAGCGTACTAGCCGTAACTACCTATTCGACATGCAAAGGGTTATTTTATGAAGCCTTCCTTAATTGTGCAATCAACTTGGCTGTACAATAAAAGTGTTAATTTTGTTTTCAAATACACCACATCCATTTGGTCGTAATATCGTTTTCTTCACATTCTGATTTTTTTATGCAAGGACACTGCAGCATAGTCTTGCGCGGTAACAGCAAACCGTAAGTTTACGCAGCGCTTGTGCTACAACACGTGCGAAGAATATGGGACATTAATTTTTCGAAATACCGGAATTATCTCTTATGAAGAACACGTGGGAACACAGCTGTCTGATTCTAACTTCAACCGTAATCTCTATGAGCAACCTGTGTTCCCGGAAACAGCTACAAGTGCCACTGTGTATCACACAGCGTGGAATGGGACTATGAAAAGCTAGTGTTCGGCCGGCGATGGCACTTGGGCTAAAACCAATCTTCCATATTTGTTACCTGGCGGCACGTTAGGCATTAGGTTGCTGGAAACCTTCCAACCATTTGAGCTGCTGAAGACAACAAGTCAACCACGCATCAGTGAAGCTTTATTTCCTAGTTTACTGCGATAGCAATTATATGGACACTCTCGCTGGGTTTAAGCCGTCGCCGTCGCCTTCATTTTCCGTATAAAGACCAAAGCAATAATATCACCCGGCGCATCGTATTCTTTTTCGTGGGAGTAAAAGCCCGTGAGCGCTGGGGAAGAACGCTGCTGAAGCAGAGATGAAACAAGCCATCCACCTCCGTCGCACAAGATTGCAGCGGATAACATCACTCCGAGTGCAAGGCCTACCGTCGGTAGCTCCCTAAGCCGACAGAAAACGCACCGGCTGTCTTTCCTCTGGCGAAGTATAAAGGGGTGCCGGGGTGAGGGCTGCGTTGCTCGAGCTTCGTTCAATTCGTCCCCTGTAGCGGCAGTATTCCCTCGCCCCGGCGTTTTGTACAGTTACGTGAGATCGCATCCAAAAGATTTAGCTGCCAGCCTTCGTTCGTGTAAAGTTTCGATTTATTGTTATCTCTTTCTTTGTTTCTCCCCTTCCAGCGAAACAGTTTCTTTTACTGCAACTCCGAAGTCCAGCGGACACATTGTGTGTCATTCCGTTTTAGGCCACTGCTACGGTGTGCCGTGTGGCATACTCGTTTTCCGCTGCCTAACTGTACGATATACGTATATACTGTCCAGTTATCTGCTATGGCGAAATGTACCTTTCTTCTTTTATTTAGCATCAAGTCGATTACTTGGCGCAAATACACTCATCTGATGTGAATTCTTTTTCGCAGAGAGGATACCTTCCTATATACTGCGAATTCAAGTTCACATGCAAGTTTCAAGGTCGTGTTTATTGTTTTCTCAACAAAGAAGATAGCAGAATAAATTATACAGAAAAATGTCCTATATTTAAAAACTGGAGTGGGACTTCTTGTTATTATTTATACAACAAAACTAAATATGCATCGCTTGAAAAACGGAATGATATAGAAAAGTTACATATTCTTTTCAATGGCAAAACAAATATGATAGCACAGTATCTAATTACATAGCATGAAGTAGAAAAACTACGCAAGAGTTTACGAACAAGTATCATGGGCGCAATGATCATGAAAGCAATGATCTTTGCTTTCATCACTGCGTAGGCGAATATTTTACATGAACTGGCAGATAATTCCATAGTTTTGAGCTTGCAAAATAATTATAATAATAATATGTACGGTTTTACGTTCCAAAACTCCGAAATGATTATGACAGACGCCGTAGTGGAGGGCTCCAGAAATTTCGAACATCTGGTGTTCTTTAACATGCCCTGACATCGCACGGTACACGGGCCTGTAACAGGCTTGCTAAACTAACAGTTAGTGTTCCTTGGTTACTTCGCGACTTCGGAAGTAAAATATTACTTTGTGAAGAGAGGCTAGTTTATTTGAATTAGCAAGACTGTTTCATCTAATTACATAAAGTAATGGTGCGTGCTAAGCATGCGATAAATGACGATGCCGTGATTGTAGGAGATGAGCCTATATATTGTCAAGAGATTTAACTCAGTGAAAATGGACGTAGCATAAGTGTTATAAGGAGCCGAAGGGACGATACAAGCAGCGTTATTTTGGACATGTTGCGTGGAGCTATATGACAGCGATATGGGAGGCGCCATGATTTTAAGGCAGTAATTTACATAGCTAAAGATGAAGGCATAGTGTAATGTGAGTGTGCCTTTGAAATTAGTGTCTGGCCTTCAAACGCACCCTGAAGCCCTAAAGGATCTTTTTACTGTGAAAGCTGTTATGAGATCAGAACAAGGACCGATTCTGGCGACCGTAGTTGTCCGCTGCCGCAGCCGCCGCTACCCGTAACCACTAGCACGTGAAATAAGAAAAAAAAAGGTAAAAAAGGAATACCGAGAACAGCGTAGGAAGCGAACCAGGTGCTTGAGATACCGTTGTAAACTGACCCTATGCAGACTTCATGTCGGGTACGGAGTCTCCTTAACACGTGTAATAAAGCGTTTTAGAACAGTAAAATAACAACCAGGCGTCAAACAATGCGAAGTTGCGTAACGAGTGGGTCGTTGAATGCTTGAAAGCATTACAAAAGTCTCAGACATAATTACTTCATTGTCGTAGGCCACAGCATCAACAAAGTGCACTCAGTGCCTTACAAGCCTGTAGGGGGTACCACGCTTTCCCGAACAATGACGTATAATGGCATCGTAGACGCTTCCCTACTACACAAAAAAATTATTATTTATGGCATAGTGGGTACCATGCAAGTGTGCTTGTAGTAGTTGCCCCAAGAGTGTTTAAAAAACGCTCTAGAAAGGCCGCTCTTCCGTCT
Organism: Rhipicephalus appendiculatus; assembly: GCA_030522465.1. Classification (NCBI taxonomy): domain Eukaryota; kingdom Metazoa; phylum Arthropoda; class Arachnida; order Ixodida; family Ixodidae; genus Rhipicephalus; species Rhipicephalus appendiculatus. The sequence goes on along the minus strand of JALIZH010012702.1, from coordinate 88,297 downwards.
TTCGCTGTGACTGCGCTGGGCGTTCCGCGCAGGCCTGGCGATTTTTTAAAAAGCTGATGTGAATGTTATATTTTTAAAAAAGCCAATGAAGTTGAATACATAAAAATGAGAATTGGGTGAATGGGATCATATGTACACTGGAACAATATTAAACCGAGAAAAAGAATTGTTTTTAGAGCCGCGAAGAGCAGTGGTAGGGGGTGTTATTCTTCGATTGTTACTGCCGAACGGGGTTCTTTGTTCAGTACCGCGGCGGCGGCAGGTATGTTGAAAGCCGCAGTGTGCCCCAAATTTTTGACTGCAATACGCTCGGCAAATAATGGAGGCAAGATACCGTTCTCACAGAAGGAGCTGCACGTGTACGAGCCCCCTACGCAGTCACCGTACACGGGTTGTCTCTCTTGATTATTGAAGAACCCTCCGCTAACTAAGAAGGGGCGTCGTCAATTTTTTGGGGGCGGACTTTGTGACAATGCAATGCGCATGATTGAACCCATGTTGATGGTCCCTTTTTCCCCAGGAAGAGAGTGAGGGGACACGAAGGGGATTTAAGCGCAGGATATCGCCCTGCTAATCAGTCTAGCTGCTTGTCAAACATGGTGTAGAAGTAGATCAACGAGTATCCATTCTAGAAGTTTTTAGTGTGCGCTTTGTATCGGCTGGCCACCTAAACAGAGCCGTTCGCCTAGTTGAGACACGTCTGCAACGTAGGCATCAGGACTTCAATCTCAGGTTAGCTCAACCTGCCTGAGATCACCTTCAAGCACTAGCTCGCGGAAACATCGGCGTTGGAACTCGGAACCCACCGACGTCGCAGTCGTGTCAGAACTCTTCGGGACTTCTCGCATCCGATCGTCGTCGACGCAACGCTGCCGGTCATCTCACGGATGCCTTCACCTGTTTATATCATCGAACTTTCACGTGTTTACGGTTTAATCTTATTCCATTGTTTGTTTAGTGTTAATTCATTTTGTGTATTTTGTAAGCTTATTGTTTGACACCATTCGCATATTGTTAGTTTATTTGAAGTGCTGTATTTAATGTGTTTGTGCCGCAATAGCTCTCTTAAAGCTGTTGTTTTGTTGTCCAAACCCGTCTCCGATCCTTTCATTGCTTGTACTTGCGTACGGAACGGACCAACCTGCTGTCATTCCAGTCGCTGACTTCGCGCTGGCGACGCTTGAGTGGCAGCTACTGTAACCAACATACATGTCTGTGCGTATAACATTTCTACATATGTATCGCGTCATTTCGTAACACCTCGATCAACAAAAAAATTACACCACAGTCACATTCCCTCTGTATGCTTCGCACGACATCGATTCGCACGGTAAGTGGGATCTGCCGAATTCTTTGCATCTTTCTCGATTTTTCGGTCACGGACAAGATGATGAATTTTCGCTCACAACCAACGACGCCGCCGCCGACGCCGGAATTTCTTGCGAAACGAGCTCTTAAACGCTATCGCGTTAATACAACATGTAATATCGCTATAATATTGTGTGGTACAATCGTACATTGCCATCGGGCGTCAGAACATGTAATTATCATAACGACTTCGTGGTTTAAAGCCGGCCACCCATTACAACAGGCACAGGCATTACTGCGCGTAATCTCTTAACACTACGTAGTGGGTGCATGGCAAGTTCGAAAATATTTAACGCGCATAATTGCTGGTGGTCTAAAGCATGCTACCCATTACATAGAATGCAGCCATATGCGAAAGCTTCACAGACACCAGCCACTTTCAAGTTAATCGATTACATTGTAGTCACGATTTGAACTTCTCGAGTAACATATCCAATAAAAAGTATGCACTGAGTAGTTGAAGTACGCACTAGGGCCACGATATCCCTATCGTTAAAGATGAAGTTTAAGGGTCCCCCAATTGTTTTTCTCCTTTACGGACGCGAACCTTCTTGAGCTATTGACACCATTATTTTGTACAGACGTGACGCCTCAGGGTCCACAACTCCATCTTAAGCCGCTCACATACGCTGATGAATGCCGCAAACTGGCACGGTCATTCACAACACAAAACCAAGGGCGCCAGAAGCACCACCACGACGCATCCATTAACACTTCTTACGATCCAGGCTCGTTCGTCTGGCTTTGTGTCTCTTCTGCTACTCCTGGCCTTTTCACCAAGTTGGTCCCCAAGTACCACGGACCATATTGTATACTTCAAAGAACTTCACCGGTGAACTACTTCATCGAGCAACTGGGACAATCTACTCATATTCGTCGTCGAGGACGGTAAATTGTCCACGTGTACAGACTCAAGCAGTGCTACAACCATCCCGTGTTTACTCGTCCCTAGGTCGCAGGATGGCCCCTTATTTCGCGGGGAATAATTGTACTGAATGTGAATGACATACGCTCCGCTGTTACAGAGCTCTCCTCCTCATCACTTCCGTTTTCAATTTCAATTTTAAAAATTGTTTTATTGTTTTCTTGTACAAGAAACAAAAAGATGTAGGGGCTAAAGGCATATAGCCTGACAGAGGACCCAACACTCTTGTACACATTTCGTGCAGCATAAAAAAAGCAGCTTTCGCGGCACCGAGACATCATGAACAAAAGAAGCAATAGAGAAAAAATAGCTCACATAAAGATTTCATGTTGCATTGATTCTAACTTTGTATATACAAATCTTATACCTAACATATTTAAATAATAATCACTCAGGAAAAATTAGCCTAGAACATTAGAGACATGTGATACATAACTTTTTTATGGTTAATACAATACATGCAGTACAAAAATTCAATCGCCGCACTACTACCATCAGTATTTTTGATGATCCATCAAACCGTATGTTTTCCTTCATTAGCACTTCTTTAACTTGCACCTTGAATGATTTTTCGGTACAATCAAAATTATACTTATGTTCTAATTTGTTTAATATTAAAGTTGTTTCATTTGAAAAAGTTTACCATAATTTCTTCGTGTTCGTTGTGGACGGCGTAAGCTTTGGCCGATAGGATAAGTGTGTTGTCTTGCGCCTTCGTTGTGCTCATACACTTTCTCGCGGTATATTATCTGTACTATTTTCATGTAAAAAACTTGTTCAGCAGGAAGCATATGATATGTTTCAAATAAAGATGCTGTCATCAAGTTTTCGTAATTTCTTTGATGGTTACAGTATAGGCTTCTACCTGCTTTCTATACCATACTATACATTACCATATGTTATGCCCTACCCTCCCCTCCACGTTCCCCTCCTCCTCACCTTTATATCTCTTCTACTCACCCTCAGGTTTGTTTCCCACAGTTTTCTATACTGTGTCATACATGACTATACAATGCTTTGCCCTCATCTTTTCACCCTCCTCGCCCTTACGTCCCCCCTTTTCACCCCCCACTTTCTTTTTCCGTCCCTTAATATGCAGTGAATACATGGTTGTGCTATTCTTTACCTTCTCTGCTCCTCCTTTCGCTTCTGACCCTCACAGCACTCATCCGCACCCTCACTTCCCTTTCCCATTCCCTCGCTATATTATGTCGTCCACGTGTATGCTATGCTTTACCCTCTCTCACTCCTCATTTCCTTCCTCCTCCCCCCTTATGTGCCTTTCCCTGCCCTTGCGATGCTGTACTACACATGACTATGCTATACGTGGCTATGCTGTACACGGTTTTGCCTGCGTGACGCCATACAAGGCTATGCCGTACTTTACCCTCTCCCCTCCTCCGTTCTTCACATCGCTTCTCCTCACGCTCACTTACCTTTTTTCGCCCTCTGTCTATATTATACCCTATATGGCTATTGTTTACGTGTTAATGCTATTCATGGTTTTGCCTGCGACGACATGAGATGACAGCAGATGTAAGATGATACGAGAAGATAGATGACAGAATGCGACAGCCCGGGCCCCTCAAATGTTCCACACTTGAAACGAAGTTGTGCCAGCTTATGTGCCACAGAAAAAACATGGCTGATCCCTCCGTCATAGGAATCGGTATAACACGAAAGTAAAACGCGTTTACGCAGAAGTAGTGCTTATTGCGTAACGATATATGAGATTTGTGAGGAATCAGACAAGAGACAACGCCCTTGCTACGGGCCGGCTGTTCTTTATCTGCCCTTCTTCCTTCTCTTTCTCCCGCTAGCTGGCCTCGTGCTAGCCGAGCCCGAGCCCCGGGGCCGCTCTTAGTCATCACACTCGGCCATGACTGCAAGTATTGTCGGCGGAGCTGTCGACAATGTTTCTGGTGGGCGATGCTGGCTGCATCGCGGTGGTCGGTCGCGTCCACGCCGCCACTTGGCTCGTTCATCTGCCGTACGTATGTCTGGTGGACGGCTCTGGCCACGTCGGAGCTCGAATTTCACTTGGAAGCTTGCCAAATATAATTCCGGCGGCCGACATTGGCTATGACGTAGTGGTCGCAGGTCTCGGACGCGCTGTAGTCTGGCTTGCAACGCTGCTGATGACGATGGCTCTGGTTGAAGGCGCTGACTGTATTGTGGTCGCACGTTTGCGCTGGCCACAGGATGCGAGCGATGTCGGTCATGTCTGCACCCTGCACCACGATTGTTACGCTTTTCCAAAGGCATCTCGATCTTGCTGCCTCTCCCTCCGAACTTGTCGACGCCCGGTCGACCAGTGACGGATCCTGTGCAAACAACGACGTCGTTGTTGTTCACGTGGCCTTCAGTGGCAGTCTGAATGGGCTGGTTCTTGCCGTGCGCGGGCTCACACGCTTGGGGGGCATGGCTGGCGGACATCGGCTTCTTCTATCTCTCTGACTTCTTTAAGCGACGTGTCGCTCAGCAGTGGGTGAGCGCCTGCGCAATCAGCCAATGATTGCGTTGAAAGCCGAGAACCATGCTTTGACACGGCCAGGACCTCTTCCCCAGAATTCGCAGACACGTCAAGCTGCCGGTGTGGCTGCGCGTGAAGAGGGGGGCCGCTCCTCTGACTGTCGCTGTTGCAAAGAGGTCGCAGGGATGTGCTCATCCGATGGCGAGTTCAGGGATTGGTTCTCCAACGGCTGCAAACGAGAGGTGGTCTCGGCGTCTGTCATAGGAGCTGTGGTGTTGGCTACCGCCGAGTCCGAGACAGGCGAGCTGCAGTGCACAGTTGCCGCCTCGAGGGGATGCCCCTCCCGAGCTCAATCCTCGGTTGCGGTCAGGTTAGACTGGGTGGTAGCAGCGAGGTGGTAGTCAGTCTGTCCAAAGGCAGCTATGAGTTTATTGCTCCACTCCGCCCAGGACTGCTGCCTCACGCCTTCGTACCTGTGCCACGCCGCGGCACCATTTCGGAGGCGGTGTATGGCCACACACCACTTCTGCTGGTCCGTCCAGCACTCACGAGCTCCGATAGCGTTCACGGTCGCCACCCAGTTTTCGGCGTCGTTCTCAAAGCCGTGAAACTCCGTTAACTCGCAGGCAGAGGGCGATGTTGGGATGGCCGGCGAAAATCTAGCTAGTACAATGTCTATTGGTGTTTGACAGCTACAGCACCGTTTGACGTGGACACACCCACGTTGACACCTAGTGACAAATCTCCATCGCGACGACTAACGCCCATGGTCATGAATTAACCGTTGTTGTAGCTGAAGGTGTCAACACGATATACCCGGACACAGCGTATCGTGAATCCAGCGCAAAGACACCACCAAGCACGTGAAGAACACTGGCACTCGATATGCGCGTCTTCAAAGAGAAGTGGTACGATGTGCGCGCCTGAGTAATAAGTTAACCTACTCCTGCACTCATGCATACACTACCACGCTGCGCTTCAGTAACGCGGGAGGCAGAGGTTCGTAGCTTGAGCCGCGAGCACGCGCAGGTGTTCTACGTCCTGCTGGTCTCTGTCTCGCTCCACCAAGGCACGACATTCGCCCGTCGACATCGCTGCCTTGCAGCCGCGCTCACTGCAGCAGTTTCATTAGTCGGTGCTATCGCACCCGAAGTAGCCGTCGGCGAAACAACGTTGGTGCATGTGGAAGATGCACTACTCCGACAGAGAGCCATCACACGCTAACACGAAGCTAAAGACAAAGAACATGGCTACATCGGCGACTCTCCTATGCTAGCGTGGCCAGTGTTTTTCACTGCTATCGAGGCGCAGTTAAACATGGCCTCCGAGATTGTGCGCCGGCGTGATATCTCTGACGCCAATCTTTAACTGCGTCGTCGACTAATCGTTCGCTATGGGTGCTAGTAAGTGTCCAGAAGTGCTTCCACCGGGGCTAGTTGGTATGGCATTGTGAAGTGAAACGATGCGCTGCATAGATGAAACTGCGTGCGTCCATGTCCGTTTCGTGTTCCTGTGTCATTTTGCTTAACAAAACAAGTTGCTTAACAAACAGTTGGAGTCAGTGCCCGTCCTGTCATGTACTTTTCTTCTTGTTCTCGTGTAATGTAGCGCTACAATTTTTAAATAAGAATGTTTCATTTTGTCTCGTTTCATCTATGCAGCTTATCCTTTCACTTCACAATAGTAAGTGTCCTGCCGCATTACTTCTCTTCCCCGCTCACAGGCGGCGACACCGACCCGCCACGCCTAGTGAGTGAGTGAGTGAGAACTTTATTTGGGTCCAAAAGTGGCAGAGACTGGACGGGACCGGAGGCCCCGCTAGCTCATCCAGGTGGCTCCACCCAGGATGGTGCCGGGAGGCACCACCACGCCTAAGCCATGCCTAAGCCACGCCAACAGAGAGCACCATGCGAGAGAGAATGTGTGAGAGATATAAGGCGCGTTGGCAGTTTGATCTGCAGCTGCGTCGGTGGCTTAGTCGTTAAGAAACCGGGTGCCCTTGGTCGCGGGCCAAGGAGTCAGAAGTTCGATTCCCGGCGGGGGGAACATTTTCATAAAGATTTTTCTTTGTCATTTGGTAGCGTTAATTATATCAACGTCATATCCGTCACGGATATACTTGGTGCACTCCGCGGATAAAACACTTCTGTGTTAAAAAGAAAAGCTCAGATTCGCCGCAAGGGCGAAGCAATAAATGCGATAGCAAGAAATAGGAATGTCACACGAAGATCGACGAGCAGCTCTATACTTGCAGCTTCCCGCTTAAGCACAAAGAAGGACGCTTAAAAAGTACGCGCAGGTATACACAGCCCATACGTGAACTAACAACTATGGCAGTTGTTACGCCTTTGTGTTTGAGCAACGCACTGCAAGTGTCGACAACAGATAACCCGACGAAGCACAAAGAACGTCACAACTAATCCGACTTTCCTCAACTGAAACAGGCAGGGACATTCTTGATAAAATCAAGATCCCACTATTCAAATCGAAAGCTACGTTGGATCACAGGAACTATTTACAAATAATATCACTGTTGCTCCACTACCTAGAAACAGGCACCCTACATATAATCGTGGAAGGAGGGTGGCTCGCGCTAAAGCATTGATTCAGAAACTAGTTTGATCAGGGAAGGGTACCTGCTTTGTGGATGCTGCAGAGTACAGGGGCCACCCTAGCTGCTCTGCTGTCATAGTGAAATATTGGCAGCGCAAACTAACCGGGCCCAGAAAGAGAACACAAACAAGCGCAGTCTGCGCTTGTTTGTCTCCTCTTTGTGTCCGGTTTGTTCGCGCTGCCAATATTTCACGGTAAATCTGTACCAACTAGCTCGCCTTTCAACCCTTAAACTCTGTTGTCGTTGTAAATCACAAAGGGGACTGCCCAAACGCGGCATCAATAAATACTAATAACCCGACATCGCAGAGCAAGTAGTTATAGCCATGGTATTGACAAACAGGAATTGCACGGAAATCTATTGCGACTCCAGGCAGGCAATCACTGCTTTCATCGAAGGAAGGGTTGCTCCACCGGCGGCCATTATGTACATCTACTGGTTCCCCGGACACATGGGTAGAATAGAAGGCCTGCGAGCCAATCCAAACGAGTCGGCCAACAGCGTCGCCCGCGATCTAACCGACCGGTACGCTTATGTAAATGGCGCTGACTCCGTTGGATTGATTCCCCTAAACAAAGGTAAACTGACCGCGTACAATGAACTCACTAAACGCTTCTATCTGGGCAGAAGAGTTTATCCGCACCCCCACGCAAACCTAAACAGAGCACAAGCCATAACACTCAAACAACTACAAACAAAATCGTACTATTCACCGGTTCAAATCAGGGAGCGGTACGGAGCCGAACAAATAGAAATTACATGCAAATGTTGCAAATACACTATTAGAACACATTCTCTGGGAAAGCGGTTCAGTGGGGTGCGGTATTAGACGGGACCGCTTCGAAAGGCTCATGAAATCGCCAGCTGAGCACAATCAAGTCGTGGCTGTCCAGTACGCCCACGATAGGGCTAGGAGGCTCGTCCTCCCTCTTCTATCGTGGGAGTAGGCAAGTTGACGCATTCGCGTCATGTACAGGATAAATAATAAAGTTTGAAGAACAAGAAGACGATCTTAGATATTTCTTCTTCTTTTAAAGTGCGGTGCGTGGAAGGACCCCTCTGCGTCTCCTGCCATGCGGTGGCGTCTGACGCAACGTGTGGGCGGTGTTCTTTTTTTTTTTTTTTTTTAGGGTCGAAGCACCTTAAGGCCGAGCCATGTCCGTCCACGTCCGCCGTGTCAGTCACGGGGAGAATCGTGGATGTGAGACACCAAAAAAAAAAATGCTTAACAATAGACTAACATCAATCATAATTGTGACAGAACAATATACAGTGAAATCTCGGTGATACGAATCTCAGGGGACCACAAAAAATATTCGTATCATCCGAAATTCGTATCACCAGAAAGCATGGAGAATTAGCATGCGACAAAAGGAAGCTGGCGTACATTTTCATTTCATGTTTTTCAGGGCCGCAGCAACGTCAGGAAGAACTCAGAATGATTGTCAGTTAGGTTTCTAGATGTCGGCAATCATACCAGCAATCGTAAATGTACGGTCCGTACGCGCGTGTTTAATGAACAAGGTGAGTTGTGACCCGCGACAGCAGTAGCTCCTTCCAAATTTTAGTAGGCTTTTTCGCATGAAAATGGAGTACTGCGGCGAAAGTAACGGAAGAAGCGCTTTCACGCGATAGATCAAGACCGCAAAATTTCGGAACCACGGTCCTATGTTATGATTTTGTTATCGTGGATGTGTTGGGGTTGTGAGGCCCGACTCCTTTGCCAAGACTGACCTCGCCTTCTTTCGCTCCTCGTCCACCTTTCAAAAGATGTCTGATGCACGAAGCAGGCACGTGTAAGCACAGTACAAAGACAGCAGCCCTCGTCGACGCGTTAGAACAAAAGCATGGCACCCATTCCCTCTGTGATCTAAACGCGAAGGCACACGGACGCACATTAGAGCCTCAAAGATTGGCGCACATAATTTCGGAGACCGTGAAGCGTCTCTGAAGGTTATAGAGAAAAGGCAAAAACGCCAACCAAGAGTTTTTTTTTTTTATTTTAAGAACCCGACGTTTCGAAGCCTGACCGGCTTCTTCGTCAGGGGTGAGAAGGCCCGAGACCCACGGCGCTTATATACGCCTTCTTTTTGCCGAAACTTTGCGCAAGCCCTGGCAGTAGAGAGAGGGCAGTGTTCCCGTGGCGCGATTGACGTTTTCGGCTGTTTGCTGTATATGCCACGACTCGAGGAGGAGCCGCCGGCGAAGGTTTCTTTCTTCTTCGAGGATGACTGCGTCGTCTGGACTAATCCGGTGATCGAACCTCTCGCAGTGTTCCGCTAACGCACTCCGTTCGCTGTTTAGTTGACGGAGGTCGTTCTTGTGTTGCCGCATTCTCTCTCGGAAGTTCTTTGTTTCCCCAACGTACTTGGCGGGGCAGTCGGAGCACGCGATCTTGTAAACAACGCCCTGCGCTTTTTCAGCCGGTGCGCGGTCTTTGGGACCGTAAGAAAACTATTTTTCTTACACCATGATTCTGCCGATTAGGAGGTGCGGCGCGCGTGCCCGCACTTGCGTTGCCACGCTCGCACACTTGGCGCGTCTTCCGCGACAGCGCGGACAGCACTTCTTCGTACCTGGGCGGTAACGTACGTTCGTATCAAACGTCGCGGGCTGAAAATCGGTTCGCAGCAACCGTACTCCATTACGTTGCAGGCCAATGGGTCTTGGCCGGGACCAAAGAAAAATTCGTATCACCCCGAAATTCGTATGACCTGTGATCGTATCACCGAGATTTCACTGTAAAACACCAAGAAGCACAAACCCTTTATTGTAGTCGGCGACATCAACGTACACATTATGGACCTAAGGACCTAGCTTTGTCGTCGACTTTCACTGTCACGATGTATATAACACCGTTGCTATGCTCGAAACATATCAGTTGTGGGAACCACGCGCACCGGCTATCCAGAGATAGCGCCACGTGTTGCGCAGTGGCGGTGCGCGTGGCCCACCTGCGCTCTTCAAAAGCGGCAGCCTGCGCGCTGCCCAGGGAGAGGTGACTTGGCTGCCGACAAGGACGGATGCTGCTACCCGCGCTGGCCGGTTGCTGCTGGCCGTGAACCGTGGTCGCCGCTTCGCTGCCGAGAGTCCCCGGGCGGACCTGCCGTATGGCGCGCTTAGTTCAATAAATTGTTGTTGTTTGTTTTTGACCTGAAGCCTCCGTCGTCCTTGCTTAAACTACGGACGGGACGCAGCAAGCCCGCAAACCCACAGTTGGCGCCCAACGTGGTTTTTGCTCCCGCCCGTAGGAACAGCACGGCGGTCCTTTGTTTTGTTCGAGAAGCTTTCGTGTAGTGCGTTCTCGTGTGTGTTCTTTTGTTGCGCGGATTTTTTTTCTTCCAATGGCGCCGGCAGACGGGAAGGAGCTGCGATCCGGGATGAGCTTGCCTACCGGCGGCAAGGAGGATTCATCTCAACAGCCGGCTGACGAGCTGCTGGCACAGCAGCTGCACACATTTCAGCGTGTCGCTGAGTTGTGCAACACGGTCATGGACCGCGTGAGCAGTCTGGGCGTAGAACCACAAAAGGTAAGCGAGCCACAGCTCCGCCCTCGCGTCGAGCTACCCACATTTACGGGCTACGATGACCGGAAATCAGTGGCTGACTTCCTTGATGAAGTAGATAGCTATGCCAGAGCTACTGGCGCCTCGGAAGCGTACGTGATGGCTCGAATCCTGCCGTTGGCTTTACGGGATGCCGCAGGACGGTGGTGGAGGCTACAGTCGCCTTTCACCACTTGGGCAGATTTTGAAAAGCGCTTCCGAGAGGAATTTCTGCCCCCTGGGTACGAGCTGCGAGTCCAGCGTGAGCTCGAACTGAGAACCCAGCATCCGGACGAAAGTTTGCTCGAGTACGTCCGGACGATGCAGGAACTGCATCGCCGAGCAGCGCCGACTGCTGCGGAAAGGGACAAAGTAGCTCGGGTCATTCGACAGAGTCATCCCAGATTTAGGCCATTTCTTTACGGGCGCACATTCGAAACCCTTGAGCATCTCGCACGGGAGGCCCGCGGTGTACAAGACGCCCTATTAGCCGAGAGCACTTACGCTCCGCCGCCAGCGCCGCAATCTGCTCTTGAGCCGTCACTGGCTTGGCGCTCCCCCGTTGCCAGTCCCTCATGCGACCTGACGAGCCCAGGCGCATTCACGGCTGTCTCCTCCCGCGCCCTGGACCCCTTCGCGTATGAGCAAGGGCGGCGCGGGGCCCCATTCAATACCGTATCAGGGGTCAGCTGTTCCTGGGAGCAAGTGTCCGCGGAGCAGCGTCATAGTGCAGAGCGCTCGCTCCTTACTCGAGCCGTACAAGAGCATAGTCGGTCGGACCCCCAGTCCCGATACGCCTGGTTCACAAGTCCTGCGCGAGCCGACTGCGACAGGCGCTCCTGTTATGGGCACTCCGGGGGGCCACTCCGCCGAAAGGCGTGATTTCAGTGATAGGCTAACTGGCCAACGCAGACATGCGCAAGTCGTATGCTACCAGTGCGGTCAAACTGGTCATGTCAGGCGGCAGTGCTTTGCGCGCCGCAGCGCGAACGCAGGACGTTCGGGAAACTACTTCGGCCGGCGGCACTAAACACTGGCAGTGTGTCGCAGCCCACGGCCATACATGCCAGGAGCATGGAACGCTGTCCGGTACTTGCAGACGAGGAACATCAAGCTGGTGAGTCAGTCATGGTTCCCTCTGTTTGCCGCATAGCGCAGGTGCAATCTCCAGAACCGACGATGAATGTTAAAGCGCTGGGCATTATCGTACCTGCACTCCTTGATTCTGGTTCAGGAATCTCTTTAATCGGTGACGCGCTGCTGGAACAGTGTAACGCTAAAAAGTTGAAGCTTCGTGACGCAAATGTTCAATTGCGAATGGCATCAAACCACGTATCAAACGCCGAAGCTTGTGTTCGCTTACGGATACGTTTTAATGGGAAAACGAAGCGCCAGCGATTTGTTTGTTTGCCTGGCCTGTCAGTGCCACTGCTTCTTGGCCGAGATTTTCTTGCAGACGAGGGGTTCACGCTCGACTTTCCGGGAAGAGGCTACCGCCTTCATGGACAGTCCGAGACAACACCCTTTGCGGAGAAAACGGACTCCGTGCCTGTACCAGGAAACACTGAAGGCGTGGCAGCCATGCACATCACGCTGCCGTCAGCAGTCGTGCAATCCCTGACCGACTTCAAGGGAACAACCCACCAGCGGAACCAGCTGGAGGCCGTGCTGACACCGTTCTCGGGAATGTTCACAGAGCGTCCTGGCAAGACTGATGTTCTAGCGCATCGCATCAATACTGGCGACGCCCAGCCTTGGCGGTGTAACCCAAGACCGCTGAGCCAGCACAAGCGAGCCCTTCTGGATAGAGCCTTGGACGAGATGATTGACACGGGAGCTGTACGACCCTCCGAGAGTCCATGGGCCTTCCCGGTGGTGCTGGCACCAAAGAAAGACGGTACTGCACGTCTTTGTGTGGACTACCGAAAGCTCAACGCGGTCACGGTGAGAGATTCCTACCCTTTGCCGGCAATATCGAGCATAACGTATGCGCTGGGAAACGCAAAGTTATTCACCACTATCGACTGCTCTCGTGGGTGTCTGCAAATGGAGGTTCACCCTGATGATGTCCCAAAAACGGCATTCACATGCCATAGAGGCTTGTTTGAGTTTGTGCGCATGCCTTTTGGTCTTTCCAATAGTCCAAGCTCCTATCAGCGCATGATGGATATGGTCTTGGGGGATGCTAAGTTTTATTATGCACTTTGGTATCTTGATGATGTGACGGTGTTTTCGCGCACGTTTGAAGAGCATCTTCAACACTTGCATACGGTTCCACAGCGCATGTCAGCAGCCGGTCTAACAATTCATCCCGGTAAACTGCAGCTCGCCACTAACAAGATCAACCTGCTTGGGTTCGTTGTCGACAATGGTGTACTAAAACCAAACCCAGATAAGCTCCGAGCAATTGCCGACTTTCCTCCGCCACGAAATACTAAAAGTTTGCAAAGGTTTCTGGGAATGATTGCTTTTTATCGTGATTTCATTGCACAGTGCGCAGACATCTCTCGACCTCTAACACAGCTGCTGAAGAAAGGCGCGAAATGGCTCTGGAGCAGTGAGCAACAAACAGCTTTCGACATGCTTTTGAAAACGATTACCTGTAACGCCTCCCTTCAGCTGCCAGATCTTAACAAGCATTTTGTGTTACAGACCGATGCCAGCGATTATGGCCTTGGCGCAGTACTTTTACAGGAATGCGCAGGCGCTCTGAGGCCGGTTGCTTTCGCAAGCCACACTTTGACCGGTGCGGAACGCAACTACTCGGTAACAGAGAAGGAATGCCTGGCCATCATTTTTGCATTAAAGAAGTTCGACATGTTTTTGGACGGGACTCAGTTTGTTATTCAGACTGATCATCAAGCGCTGTCTTGGCTGAAACGGTCACCTAATCCCTCTGGCCGATTGGCCCGGTGGGCGCTGACCTTGCAGCGCTACGACTACGCCATTGAGTACAAGAAGGGTAGCACTAACACAGTTGCTGACGCACTTTCACGTGCGCCGTTGTCTATTGAAACCCAGGTCGAGCCGGAAACAGTGTGTGTGGTCACGACACAACCTGAAACCATGCAGTCCCGTTGGGGTACTTTGGTGAGTAAACAGGAGCTTTTTGCAGCACAGCAGAGCGATGGCCTCTGTCGTAAAGTGTCAGAAAAGCTGGCGGCTCGTGATCCAGCTGACACAGGAAGCGACGAGGAAACTGACTGCTACCTGCTCGGAGAAGGAGGCCTCCTGTTCCGGTACTTTCCCCAGGTTGACGATGGTAATGTGGAATCGCCGTTTCGAGTTGTTATCCCTCGCAAACTTCGCAAATCTTTCATAGCGTACTACCATGACAGTGCTTTAGCTGGTCACTCTTCAGGGCAGAAAACGTACGAGAAACTGTGTCGTACGGTAACATGGCCAGGCATGAAACAGGATGTATTACGCTACGCGCGTTCCTGTTCTGTTTGTCAAAAGGCGAAACCACGTGGTGGTTTACCACTAGGAACAATGCAGTCAGTTGAGAGTACGTCGCCATGGCAAATAGTAGCGTGTGACGTAATGGGTCCGTTTCCCATGAGCCCGCGGCGAAATCAGTATCTCCTTGTGGTGACTGACCAGTTCACGAAATGGGTAGAATTGTTTCCTTTGCGCAGAACGTGTGGGACTGCCTTCTCGAAACCTTCACGAGGTTCGGATTCCCTGCCCAGCTGATAACGGACAACGCGACGTACTTCACCAGCAAGGTGTTCACGGATTCCTGTGACGCCCTGGGAATTCGTCACAAGCGCACGTCTGTCTATTACCCGCAAGCAAACATCACGGAAAGGGTAAACCGAAATCTCAAATCTATGCTTGTCGCGCATACTGAGCGTCACAAAGACTGGGATCTGAAACTGGCAGAAATTGCGTTTGCAACTAGAACGACAGTGAATCTCTCAACAGGGTTCACTCCTGCGCAACTTAACCTAGGCAAAGAAATGAGTTTCCCGCAGGACAGTGCATTGACATGTGCGAACGCTTCTCCGAGACCTTATGCAAAGTTTGCAGGTGACCTGAGGCATAGGCTGACCGACGCTGTACAACAAGCCAGACAGCACCTGGATGTATCGCGCATGGAGCAGGCAGGGCAGTATGATAAGCGGCGGCAGAACATTAGCTTTGATGTTGGGGACCTGGTGTAGAAACGGACACACCCCCCTCAGCGACGCCTCGAAAGGGTTTGCAGCTTCCCTAGCAAACAGGTGGGACGGACCATATAAAATCACCCAGAAATACAGGTTGTCGTACATGTTGACAGATTGCATGACTAAGGAAGTGTGTGGCCCTATTCATGTCTCCGATCTAAAACCTTTTTATGCACGACAAGATGCAGCTGCTCTGGATCCAGACATCCGTCACCAGAGCTTGGCCACCCAGACACCGGCACCGTCAAGCAAGTGGTATAACCTGCGTCCTCGGTAAAAAAGAGGGTTTTGGGAAGATGACGCATTTTTCTTCACCTGTGCTTGCTTCTTTTTCCCTCCAAAATACACTGATGTGCCGTTCGCCTCGTTGTCCTGCGCGGGATTGGTGGCCTGGGGCAAAAAGTTTATTGGTTTTTCTTTGTCCTCACAATGCTATAGGGTCCCAGCGGCCGGACATTAGGAGCCGTCCTCCGGTCCCCACCACGCCTTCTTGAGGGGGGGGGGGATGTGTGGGAACCACGCGCACCGGCTATCCAGAGATAGCGCCACGTGTTGCGCAGTGGCGGTGCGCGTGGCCCACCTGCGCTCTTCAAAAGCGGCAGCCTGCGCGCTGCCCAGGGAGAGGTGACTTGGCTGCCGACAAGGACAGATGCTGCTACCCGCGCTGGCCGGTTGCTGCTGGCCGTGAACCGTGGTCGCCGCTTCGCTGCCGAGAGTCCCCGGGCGGACCTGCCGTATGGTGCGCTTAGTTCAATAAATTGTTGTTGTTTGTTTTTGACCTGAAGCCTCCGTCGTCCTTGCTTAAACTACGGACGGGACGCAGCAAGCCCGCAAACCCACACAGTGTATGTGAATAATAAAAAAAACTTCCCCATCTCCCGCTAAAGGGAACCATGTATAGATGCGAAGCAGTGGAGAGATGGCTGGCTTGAGCGAGAGAAACGTCGCCGCTCCCGATTCGCGCCAGTGGCCCGGTCGCTCATCGCGGCGCTACACAGGAGAGAGAATGAGGCGCCCGCGCTCCGTCATTTTCATACCGCGGAACTACCGTGGCGCCCCCCAGCGGAGTATGCAGCTGTCGCACCACCTGTCGTGTGCGCCGCTCCGTAGAGTAGAGGATTCATAGAGGAGAGGACGGGGGGGGGGTCCGTAGGAGAGGAGAGATAGGGGACGCGCATGCGCTGTGGGACGCGGGTGCCTCTACGTAGAGTAGAGCATTCCTAGAGGAGAGAAAGGGGGGCGCGTAGGAGAAGATGAGGGCACGCGCATGCGCTGTGGGGGGTGTGGGACACGGGAAGGAGGGACGGACAAAGCCCCCCGCAAGTACATGCAAGCAAGATCAAAGAATGGAGTCAACGGGACGCGGGTGTGACTCCGTAGAGTAGAGGATTCCTAGAGGAGAGAGAAAGGTGGGGAGCGTAGGAGAGGAGAGAGAGGGGGGTGGAACGTGGGACGGACAAAGCCCCCGCAAGCACATGCAAGCAAGATCAAGGAATGGAGTCAACGGGACGCGGGCGCCGCTCCGTAGAGAAGAGGATTCCTAGAGGAAAGAAAGGTGGGGAGCGTAGGAGAGGAGAGAGGGGCGGTGTGGGACACGGGAAGGAGGGATGGACAAAGCCCCCGCGAGCACATGCAAGCAAGATCAAGGAAATGGAGTCAACGGGATGCGGGCGCCGCTACGTAGAGTAGAGGATTCCTAGAGGAGAGAAATGGCGGGAGCGTAGGAGAGAGACATAGGGCCTGTGTGATGCGGGACGCGGTAAGGAGGGACGGACAGAGCCCCCGCAGGCACATGCAAGCAAGATCAAGGAAGGGAGTCAAGGTGGGCGACAGACACCACCGGTAGAGCGCGTTATTCTTTGCTTGCACCCACCATCTGCCTAGACATTGCTAACCAGCCACTCTGTGCTCTCTGTCATAGAGGCCGGATTTTTAGGCACTAAAAAAGCACGTTTTAGGCGCCAAAAATAGGCAGGCAAAAAACAACGTTTTAGGCACCAAAAATAGGCAAAAAACACATTTTAACGCGATAGCGTTAAAGAGCTCGTTTTCCCAGAAATTCCGGCGTTCGGTGTTGGCGTCGGCGTCGGCGTCATTGGTTGTGAGCGAAAAATCATCAGCTTGTCCGTGACCGAAAAAATCGAGAAAGATGCAAAGAAAATAAATAATAAAAATTTCCCTGTCCGAGTGAGGATCGAACCCGGGCCGTCTGCGTGGCAAGCAGGTGTTCTACCACACAGCCAACGCCTCTGCTTTTTTTTCTTTAATGCATGGAAATAATGCCATCAAGTCTTGTCATATACTCCAATAAAATTCATCGTTTCAGAGATACCGCTCACATGCCCACATGCAGAAAACGCACATTTCACACAGTCCAACAAATCTTCAAAAGTCCGGTAAACAAACACAAGCGTCCAGAAGTCCAACCCATTCCGGAAAAGGGTCAAAAGTCTCAACAACACTACGCACATTGGCTGCTTCTTCTCGGAAGACAGACCTTGTCGAGCGAGGCGGCTCAGCATGTCTATCGATCATGCGGCTCCTCCATAATGAGTAAAGACCCAACAACATGATTAAATCGTATGGCGCATTATTGTTGACGCTCTTTTTGAACGGTAGGAACCTAACACCGTGAGCTGTAATTGGAAATTGTTTTCTGATGGTTCTCTTACCCAGAAGTGAAATGCGTCACGGCAATGAATAAAACAATGCTCGATTGTTTCAGGCTCATTGCATAGCCTGCAATTTACAGACCAGGGCACATATACACCTTTTTCATGAAGCCATGTCTTTACAGGTAAAGTGGAGGTGTGCAGCTTAAAGAAAAACGTTTTTGCTGCTGGCGATATACACATTTTACGTACACGGTGAAACACATCATGACCAGAATGAGATAAATATTGCTGTCGGCAAACAGGTTCGGGGAAAAGGGTACTGACAAGTGCAGCGGTTAGTGTTGTTCTGTCCACACTGTATAAGTATTCTAAAGTGAATCTGGCTTTCAAAAACTGGACAGGGTCGACAATTTCTTTTAAGAAACCCCATAATTGCGATTGTTCAGCAACTCTTGTTGTTACGAATAGAAAAGGGGGATGGTAAGCAAGACGGTTTCGAATAATAGCCAGAAGAAACGGGTGACAGACATCCTTGAGATAGAATACAGTGAAAATAACTTCCTCTGCTTGGAAATGCAGCGAAAACTAACTTTCATGCTTCGCAAACGAAAGCGTCCATTATGTAGGCGTCGCAATATAAGATGTAATATCCCAGAAATATTGCGTGGTACAAGCGTACATTGCCATCGGGCGTCAGAATATGTGACTATCATAACGATTTCGTAGTTTAAAGTCCGGCCACCCATTACAAACGGCACACACCGGCTTACTGCGCGTATTCCCTTAACACCACGTAGTGGGTGCGTAGCAAGTATGCACTAAGTGGTTGACGTAGGCACTCGGGACAGGATATCGCTATCGCGTTCAACTCTTAAAGGCGAAGATTAAGGGTCCCCCCAATTTTTACAGCTCCAACATCATAAACGTGGGCACAATAAAATTTTACATAAACGCACATAATCTCAAAATAAAGACGTGCGTGACCCGTATTTTCGACAGGAAAGCAAGAAATGTTTTATGATGGCACAAAGGTGCCATAAGTGAAACATTGTCGTGCAATTGTCCTTATTCCCGCACAGTTCGCAAGATACGGTCTCCCCTTTTATTCTCTAGCAATAGTGAGTCAAGCGTCCACTGTCGAATCAACACAATCCTAGGTCTCTTGTTTTCGATAGCGCTGGAAAGGTCAGCAGAGGATCAGATAGCCAAACCGTTAAAAAACCAGGAGGGAGGGATACCTCGTATTAGCAGGGTCTAATCACATAGGGTCAGTTTCTCCCCTGATGGTGAACCCCTTAAGAAGCAGATTACAAACAAAACGAAAGCCGCGTGAACATCACACTTTTCTTTCCTTTGATTTTCGTTCTTCTCTCCCCCCGACAGCTCACCACGGTTTCGCATTCGCCAACCGGTCGCGCCATGTCAGCGCAGCGACATTCGGTGGCCGGCGCGTTGACTCCATTCCTTGAACTTGCTTGCATGTGCTTGCGGGGGGCTTTGTCCGTCCCACGTTCCACCCCCTCTCTCTCCTCTCCTACGCTCCCCACCTTTCTCTAGGAATCCTCTACTCTACGGAGTCGCACCCGCGTCCCGTTGACTCCATTCTTTGATCTTGCTTGCATGTACTTGCGGGGGGCTTTGTCCGTCCCTCCTTCCCGTGTCCCACACCCCCGCAGCGCATGCGCGTGCCCTCATCTTCTCCTACGCGCCCCCCCTTTCTCTCCTCTAGGAATGCTCTACTCTACGTAGAGGCACCCGCGTCCCACAGCGCATGCGCGTCCCCTATCTCTCCTCTCCTACGGACCCCCCCCCCCCCCGTCCTCTCCTCTAGGAATCCTCTACTCTACGGAGCGGCGCACACGACAGGTGGTGCGACAGCTGCATACTCCGCTGGGGGCGCCACGGTAGTTCCGCGGTATGAAAATGACGGAGCACGGGCGCCTCATTCTCTCTCCTGTGTAGCGCTGCGATGAGCGACCGGGCCACTGGCGCGAATCGGGAGCGGCGACGTTTCTCTCGCTCAAGCCAGCCATCTCTCCACTACTTCGCATCTATGCATGGTTCCCTTTAGCGGGAGATTGGGGAAGTTTTTTTTTATTCACATACACTGATATGTTTCGAGCATAGCAACGGTGTTCTATACATCATGACAGTGAAAGTCGACGACAAAGCTAGGTCCTTAGGTCCATAATGTGTACGTTGATGTCGCCGACTACAATAAAGGGTTTGTGCTTCTTGGTGTTTTATATTGTTCTGTCACAATTATGATTGATGTTAGTCTATTGTTAAGCATTTTTTTGGTGTCTCACATCCACGATTCTCCCCGTGACAGACACCGCGGACGTGGACGGACACGGCTCGGCCTTAAGGTGCTTCGACCCTAAAAAAAAAAGAACACCGCCCACACGTTGCGTCAGACGCCACCGCATGGCAGGAGACGTAGAGGGGTCCTTCCGCGCACCGCATTTTAAAAGAAGAAGAAATATCTAAGAGCGTCTTCTTGTTCTTCAAACTTTATTATTTATCCTGTACATGACGCGAATGCGTCAACTTGCCTACTCCCACGATAGAAGAGGGAGGTCGAGCCTCCTGGCCCTATCGTGGGCGTACTGGAGAGCCACGACTTGATTGTGGTAAGCTGGCGATTTCATGAGCCTTTCGAAGCGGTCCCGTCTAATACCGCACCCCACTGAACCGCTTTCCCAGAGAATGTGTTCCAATAGTGTATTTGCAACATTTGCATGTAATTTCTATTTGTTCGGCTCCGTACCGCTCCCTGATTTGAACCGGTGAATAGTACGATTTTGTTTGTAGTTGTTTGAGTGTTATGGCTTGTGCTCTGTTTACGTTTGCGTGGGGGTGCGGATAAACTCTTCTGCCCAGATAGAAGCGTTTAGTGACTTCATTGTACGCGGTCAGTTTACCTTTGTTTAGGGGAATCAATCCAACGGAGTCAGCGCCATTTACATAAGCGTACCGGTCTGTGAGATCGCGGGCGACGCTGTTGGCCGACTCGTTTGGATTGGCTCGCAGGCCTTCTATTCTACCCATGTGTCCGGGGAACCAGTAGATGTACATAATGGCCGCCGGTGGAGCAACCCTTCCTTCGATGAAAGCAGTGATTGCCTGCCTGGAGTCGCAATAGATTTCCGTGCAATTCCTGTTTGTCAATACCATGGCTATAGCTACTTGCTCTGCGATGTCGGGTTATTAGTATTTATTGATGCCGCGTTTGGGCAGTCCCCTTTGTTATTTACTACGACAACAGAGTTTAACGGTTGAAAGGCGAGCTAGTTGGTATAGATTTACCGTGAAATATTGGCAGCGCGAACAAACCGGACACAGAAAGAGGAGACAAACAAGCGCAGTTTAGTTTGCGCTGCCAATATTTCACTATGACAGCAGAGCAGCTAGTGTGGCCCCTGTACTCTGGAGCATCCACAAAGCAGGTACCCTTCCCTGATCAAACTAGTTTCTGAATCAATGCTTTAGCGCGAGCCACCCTCCTTCCACGATTATATTGTGGGTGCCTGTTTCTAGGTAGTGGAGCAACAGTGATATTATTTGTAAATAGTTCCTGTGTTCCAACGTAACTTTCGATTTGAATAGTGGGATCTTGAGTGTACGCCGCTGCTCCCATTGAGTTTTGTTTTCTTCAAACCTTTTTTTCCCCATCTGTCATGCGTTTGTTCGTCGGCCGCTAGAAAGGGGGCCTCCTCCTTATCTATGGGCTGGGGAGACCGCCCGGTTTCCCTCCGCTGCGTGGTGCCAAGAAGCGAAGACAAGGACCGTCCCCTCCGACTTCGAGAAACCATTTCGTGCGTGTGTGTTTCTCAGTGGTTTCTGAGTGCGTGTTTTGTGTCAACGTGTGTGTGTGTGTGTGCCCGGACCTGTGGCCGGAGGCAGTGCGAAAAGCGCGGGAAACAGAGACACAAATGCGAGAAGAGCGGGCGTCGACAAGTGTGAAAAGAGCGAGCGAACTGAGCGGTTTTGAGTGTTAGCGGTGCGATGTTGAGCGATTGTGCGTGTGCGTTGAGTCTTAGTGTTTTTGAGTAATGTAAGTTTTTAACCAAGTTTTTCATAATTAAATGTAATCAACCTTTTTATGCCTTTTTATCCAGTGTGTCGTGTGTTTATTGCGTTTAGTGCCTTACTTGCGTTTCATGCCTATGTTGTAAATTTTTTGCGGCCATCATTTAGTTTAGCGTTAAAGCCTACGCTAACATGATTTTATCAAGAATGTCCCTGCCTGTTTCAGTTGAGGAAAGTCGGATTAGTTGTGACGCTCTTTGTGCTTCGTCGGGTTATCTGTTGTCGACACTTGCAGTGCGTTGCTCAAACACAAAGGCGTAACAACTGCCATAGTTGTTAATTCACGTATGTGCTGTGTATACCTGCGCGCCCTTTTTAAGGGTCCTTCTTTGTGCTTAAGCGGGAAGCTGCAAGTATAGAGCTGCTCGTCGATCTTCGTGTGACATTCCTATTTCTTGCTATCGCATTTATTGCTTCGCCCTTGCGGCGAAACTGAGCTTTTCTTTTTAACACAGAAGTGTTTTATCCGCGGGGTCCACCAAGTATATCCGTGACGGATATGACGTTGATATAATTAACGCTACCAAATGAGAAAGAAAAATCATTATGAAAATGTTCCCCCGCCGGGAATCGAACCTCTGACTCCTTGGCCCGCGACCAAGGGCACCCGGTTTCTTAACGACTAAGCCACCGACGCAGCTCGGAGATCAAACTGCCAACGCGCCTTATATCTCTCACACATTCTCTCTCGCATGGTGCTCTCTGAAGGCGTGGCTTAGGCATGGCTTAGGCGTGGTGGTGCCTCCCGGCACCATCCTGGGTGGAGCCACCTGGCTGAGCTAGCGGGGCCTCCGGTCCCGTCCAGTCTCTGCCACTTTTGGACCCAAATAAAGTTCTCACTCACTCACTCACTCACTAGGCGTGGCGGGTCGGTGTCGCCGCCTGTGAGCGGGGAAGAGAAGTAATGCGGCAGGACACTTACTATTGTGAAGTGAAAGGATAAGCTGCATAGATGAAACGAGACAAAATGAAGCATTCTTATTTAAAAATTGTAGCGCTACATTACACGAGGACAAGAAGAAAAGTACATGACAGGACGGGCGCTGACTCCGACTGTTTGTTAAGCAACTTCTTTTGTTAAGCAAAATGACACAGCAACACGAAACGGACATGGACGCACGCAGTTTCATCTATGCAGCGCATCGTTTCACTTCACAATGCCATATCCAACTAGCCCCGGTGGAAGCACTTCTAGACACTTACTAGCACCCATAGCGAACGATTAGCCGACGACGCAGTTAAAGATTGGCGTCAGATATATCACGCCGGCGCACAATCTCGGAGGTCCATGTTTAACTGCGCCTCCATAGCAGTGAAAAACACTGGCCAACGCTAGCATAGGAGAGTCGCCGATGTAGCCATGTTCTTTGCCTTTAGCTTCGTGTTAGCGTGTGATGGCTCTCTGTCGGAGTAGTGCATCTTCCACATGCACCAACGTTGTTTCGCCGACGGCTACTTCGGGTGCGATAGCACCGACTAATGAAACTGCTGCAGTGAGCGCGGCTGCAAGGCAGCGATGTCGACGGGCGAATGTCGTGCCTTGGTGGAGCGAGACAGAGACCAGCAGGACGTAGAACACCTGCGCGTGCTCGCGGCTCAAGCTACGAACCTCTGCCTCCCGCGTTGCTGAAGCGCAGCGTGGTAGTGTATGCATGAGTGCAGGAGTAGGTTAACTTATTACTCAGGCGCGCACACCGTACCACTTCTCTTTGAAGACGCGCATATCGAGTGCCAGTGTTCTTTACGTGCTTGGTGGTGTCCTTTGCGCTGGATTCACGATACGCTGTGTCCAGGTATATCATGTTGACAACTTCAGCTACAACAACGGTTAATTCATGACCATGGGCGTTAGTCGTCGCGATGGAGATTTGTCACTAGGCGTCAACGTGGGTGTGTCCACGTCAAACGGTGCTATAGGTGTCAAACACCAATAGACATTGTAGAATCTCATATATCGCTACGCAATAAGCACTACTTCTGCGTAAACGCGTTTTACTTTCGTGTTATACCGATTCCTATGACGGAGGGATCAGCCATGTTTTTTCTGTGGCACATAAGCTGGCACAACTTCGTTTCAAGTGTGGAACATTTGAGGGGCCCGGGCTGTCGCATTCTGTCATCTATCTTCTCGTATCATCTTACATCTGCTGTCATCTCATGTCGTCGCAGGCAAAACCATGAATAGGCATTAACACGTAAACAATAGCCATATAGGGTATAATATAGACAGAGGGCGAAAAAAGGTAAGTGAGCGTGAGGAGAAGCGATGTGAAGAACGGAGGAGGGGAGAGGGTAAAGCACGGCATAGCCTTGTATGGCGTCACGCAGGCAAAACCGTGTACAGCATAGCCACGTATAGCATAGTCATGTGTAGTACAGCATCGCAAGGGCAGGGAAAGGCACATAAGGGGGGAGGAGGAAGGAAATGAGGAGTGAGAGAGGGTAAAGGCATAGCATACACGTGGACGACATTAATATAGCAAAGGGAATGGGAAAGGGAAGTGAGGGTGCGGATGAGTGCTGTGAGGGTCAGAAGCGAAAGGAGGAGCAGAGAAGGTAAAGAATAGCACAACCATGTATTGACTGCATATTAAGGGACGGAAAAAGAAAGTGGGGGGTGAAAAGGGGGGACGTAAGGGCGAGGAGGATGAAAAGATGAGGGCAAAGCATTGTATAGTCATGTATGACATAGTATAGAAAACTGTGCGAAACAAACCTGAGGGTGAGTAGAAGAGATATAAAGGTGAGGAGGAGGGGAACGTGGAGGGGAGGGTAGGGCATAATATATAGTAATGTATAGTATGGTATAGATAGCAGGTAAAAGCCTGTACTGTAACCATCAAAGAAATTACGCAAACTTGATGACAGCATCTTTATTTGAAACATATCATATGCTTCCTGCTGAACAAGTTTTTTACATGAAAATAGTACAGATAATATACCGCGAAAAAGTGTATGAGCACAACGAAGGCGCAAGACAACACACTTATCCTATCCGCCAAAGCTTACGCCGTCCACAACGAACACGAAGAAATTATGGTAAACTTTTTCATATGAAACAACTTTAATATTAAACAAATTAGAACATAAGTATAATTTTGATTGTACCGAAAAATCATTCAAGGTGCAAGTTAAAGAAGTGCTAATGAAGGAAAACATACGGTTTGATGGATCATCAAAAATACCGATGTAAGCAGTGGTAGTAGTGCGGTGATGGAATTTTTGCACTGCATGTATTGTATTAACCGTAAAAAAGTTATGTATCACATGCCTTTAATGTTCTAGTCTAATTTTTACTGAGTGATTATTATTTAAATATGTTAGGTATAAGATTTGTATAATCAAAGTCAGAATCAATGCAACATGAAATCTTTATGTGAGCTATTTTTTTCTCTATCGCTTCTTTTGTTCATGATGTCTCGGTGCCGCGAGAGCTGCTTTTTTTGATGCTGCATGAAATGTGTACAAGAGTGTTGGGTCCACTGTCAGGCTATATGCCTTTAGCCCCTACATCTTTTTGTTTCTTGTACAAGAAAACAATAAAACAATTTTTAAAATTGAAATTGAAAACGGAAGTGATGAGGAGGAGAGCTCCGTAACAGCGGAGCGTATGTCATTCACATTCAGTACAATTATTCCCCGCGAAATTAGGGGCCATCCTGCGACCTAGGGACGAGTACACGCGGGACGGTTGTAGCACTGCTTGAGTCTGTACACGTGGACAATTTCCGGGCCACGACGACGAATATCAGAAGATGGTTCCAGTGGCTCGATGAGGTAGTTCACCGGTGAAGTTCTTTGGAGTATACAATATGGTCCGTGGTACTTGGGGACCAACTTGGTGAAAAGGCCAGAAGTAGCAGAAGAGACACACAGCCAGACGAACGAGCCGGGATCGTAAGAAGTCGCGTTAGTGGATGCGTCATGGTGGTGCTTCTGGCGCCCTTGGTTTTGTGTTGTGAATGACCGTGCCAGTTGGCGGCGTATGTTGGAGGCTTGAGATGGAGTCGTGGACTCTGAGGCGTCAGGTCTGTACAAAATAATGGTGTAAATAGCTCAAGAAGGTACGCGTCCGTAAAGGAGAAAAAAATTGGGGGACCCTTAAGCTTCACCTTTAACGATAGTGATATCCTGGCCCTAGTGCGTACTTCAACCACTTAGTGCATACTTTTTAGTGTATATGTTACTCGAGAAGTTCAAATCGTGACTACAATGTAAGCGATTAAGTTGACAGTGCCTTGTGTTTGTGAAGCTTTCGCATATGCCTGCATTCTATGTAATGGGTAGCATGCTTTATACCACCAGCAATTATGAGCGTTTAATATTTTCGAACTTGCTATCCACCCACTCTCAGTGTTAAGAGATTACGCGCAGTAATGTCTCGGCCTGTTGTAATGGGTGGCCGGCTTTAAACCACGAAGTCGTTATGATAATCACATGTTCCGACGCCTGATGGCAATGTACGACTTGTACCACGCAATATTACTGCGATATTACATGTTGTATTAACGCCATAGCGTTTGAGAGCTGGTTTCGCAGAAATTTCCACGTCGTGCGAAGCATGCTGAGGTAATGTCGTGCGTGCGATGTCGTGCGATGCATACGATGGTAATGCAGTCGATGTCGTGCGAAGCATACGGAGGTAATGTGACTGTGGTGAAATTTTTTGTTGAGTGAGACGTTACGAAATGACGCAAAACATATGTAGAAATGTTATACGCACAGACATGTATGTTGGTTACAGTAGCTGCCACTCAAGCGTCGCCAGCGCGAAGTCAGCGATGGGAATGACAGCAGGTTGGTCCAGTCCGTACGCAAGTAGAAGCAATGAAAGGATCGGAGACGTGTTTGGACGACAAAACAACAGGTTTAAAAGAGCTATTGCGGCACAAGCACATTAAATGCAACACTTCAAATAAACTAACAATATGCAAATGGTGCCAAACAATCAGCTTACAAAATACACGAAATGACTTAACACTAAACAAACAATAGAATAAGATTAAAACGTAAACACATGAAAGTTCGATGGTATAAACATGTGAAGGCATACGTGAGGTGACCGGCCGCTTTGCGTCCACGACGATCGGATGCGAGAAGTCCCGAAGAGTTCTGGCACGACTGCGATGTCGGTGGGTCCGAGTTGCAACGCCGATGTTTCCGGGAGCTAGTGCTGGAAGGTGATTTCAGGCAGGTTGAGCTAACCTGAGATTGAAGTCCCGGTGCCTGCGTTGCAGACGTGTCTCAACTAGGCGAACGGCTCACTTTAGGTGCACACACTATAAACTTCTAGAATGCATACTCGTTGATCTACTTCTACACCATGTTTGAGAAGCAGCTAGACTGATTAGCAGGGTGATATCCTGCGCTTAAATCTCCTTCGTGTCCCCTCACTCTCTTCCTGGGGAAAAAGGGACCATCAACACAGGTTCAATCATGCGCATTGCATTGTCACAAAGTCCGCCCTCAAAAAATTGACGACGCCCCTTTTTAGTTAGGGGAGGTGTCAGGGATGACAAATGAAACAGAAGAAGAGGAAGAGGAGACGAGAAATTATGGAACGCGAGCGAGAAAATGGGGATCGAAGAAAAAAAATTGCACCATCTCCCGCTAAAGGGAACCATGTGTAGATGTGAAGCAGCGGGCGCTAACGCTTACATTGGCGGTGGCGTTGACGCTGGTGCTCATCGCAGCGTTGCGCAGGACAGAAAACTGGGGAGGCGCAAAGCACGCAGTGATGGAGCGGTGTTTCCTACTGGAACGTGCCAATCGCTGCTAATGGGCAATGAGAGACAGAAGACTCCGACTGAACACAGAGGCCCGCAGTCCGCTTTTAGTTAACGCGCACGCTGCGAATTTTTATTGTTCAACAATGCACAGGAGAAATCTACCACCGGCACCACCTTGGAGGCCAAGATCCATTGCCATATATACGGGGTGGCCAGTAAACGGTTGTGCAGCGCGAGCGATCGCTTTTTTCAACCAATAAACTCGCTAGCAGACGCTGCCTGCGTCGGCGCACCTCCCACTTCTCCGCGCACCTCCCGCGGCGTCCACGCGTGTGGACGCCGCGGGGCAGAGATACCTAGAGGAGAGAGGGGGAAGCGTAGGAGAGGAGAGGGGGGGGACGCGCATGCGCAGTGAGGGTGTGGTTGCGCGGTGAGGGATGCCACAGAGGAGAGAGAGGGGGGAGAGGAGGTTTTTTATTTTTATTTTTTTTGAAAGGTTTGCGCATGCGCAGTAAGGGTAATACGCCGGCACACCACCACCACCACCACCGGATTAAACTTCGCCATAAGATACTTCATCTAAAAAAGAAGCGGGAGGTGCGCGCGGGAGAAGCCATCTTGGAAGGGGGTGCGCGCGGAGAATAGAACGGCGTGGCCAGGACGGCGGAGAAGACGGCCAAATACCGGGCAGTCTGGGTCTTCCCCAGTGCTGCAGGGCTTGGAGGCCCGCCTGAGTTTCAGCCTCGGCGAGCTGCCGTCTCCAGGCTTCGGTAGTCCAGCTGGCCAGCGCTACAGTAAGCGGCCGGGACAGGTCAGCGCTTACGACGCCGACCTTCAACGAGCCCAGGCTTGCGGCCACTCGTCTGACCCCGTCAACGGCGCACGGCCCAGAGTGGAGTGGGGCGTGCCAAGAGTGCTTGCAGCACGTGCCTCATGCTGCCTATGTCGGACGACGGCTGAGCACCATGCCTCGCCTCGTCGGCAAAGCATGTTAGTACGCCAGCGGGCATGCCGGAGCCGAGAGATGCAGCGAGTTATGGCCTCGGGACATCGGCAACCGTAAGCGACCAGCGGGAGACGCATTAGGGACGCGTCCCTAACGCATTAGGGACGCGTTATTTATTTATTTATTGTGACTGATTTACTGTTCCTCTGTTTGTTTATTTGTATATGTTTGTGTGGGAAATGAAGTGTGTGTTTTTGTTACATCCTGTTGCGTTCATGTTCCATTCCGCCGACTCGAGCTAAAGGCGCTGGGCCATTGCCAAGCATCGTCACAGGAGGGTTCTTTAGTAATCAAGAGAGACAACCCGTTTACGGTGACTGCGTAGGTGGCTCGTACACCTGCAGCTCCTTCTGTGGGAACGGTATCTTGCCTCCATTATTTGCCGAGCGTTTTGCAGTCAAAACTTCGGGGCCCACTGCGGCTTTCAACACACCTGCCGTCGCCGCGGTACTGAACAAAGAACCCCGTTCAGGCAGCAACATTCGAAGAATAACACCCCCCTTCCGCTGCTCTTCGTGGCTCTAAAAACAACTCTTTTCACGTCCAAGCCGGCGTACCGGTCAGCGGGGTGGGCGCGGCGCGCGTTAATCGCCATGACGATGGGTCGAAAAAGTGGCATTCCGTAACAATGTTGAACAGTCGCATATGTTGTATATATCTAGTTGTTTACAACTGCGTAACGAAGCCAACAGCAACACAGGTATTACGAACACCAGAAGCGGTAAGCTGAAATGTAGCGCTTGTGCTTGCGAGGATGGTAGTCCTGTATAGTGCTATACATAGACCAGCCTCGGTGGGTGGCACTTGACTACAATTGGCGCTAACCCGACGTGACGTGTGTATCATTGTTGTACATATGTTAATGTTTATAAAATTAGATGGGCAACACTGCAACAACAATTGACGTTTCGCCAACATTGCGAATGCATAGTGTCTTTTTCCAAAGGAGTTCCCAGCCTGGCGTGGCTCTGTGGTAGAATACTTAATTTCCACGCAGAATGCTTGGGTTCGATTCCTGCTGGGCCCATAATATATATTCTTTGCATTCGTCGGGTCAACGCTACCGATGTCGGTTTTTCTTATCGCCCCCCGTATTTAAATTACCAACCTCTGTCTTGCCGTTCCTCGGTAGATATAAACTGTCAAACACCAGTGGCGCATACCCGCCTACCGGGGCCCGTGGTATACGGGTATGTGCTACACGTGTCTAGAGGAAAGGGTTTGACGTCGTACGCTACTGGATTTTCACATTATTCATGCCATAACCAGAGAGTCATAATTCTCAAACCCTCTTACCCTCGCATACTAATTTTGGCCTACCCCAAATTTAAGGACGTGGTCACGAGAGCACCCAGACGTAGGTGGCTAGATAGATAGATAGATAGATAGATAGATTTCTGACCCCTGGCGACCCTTTATCTGAGTACGCAATGCATCATACCGGCAAAAATACCCCCGCAAACGGAGGCGCGGTGCCACAGATTGCAATTTTGCGACGGAGCGAGACGCTGATTTATGGGCGCCGCTCTCTCGCTCGGCCATGCCGCGAAGGAGCAACTGTTGCTGAGTAGCCGGTTGCTCGGGATTTTGTTGATACTGGTTAATTCGGCATAAACCTTTTACAATCATGGATTCACCGGGCTTGTGGAAAATTTTAGGGGCGAAGCTCCTAAGTAGAGCTGTGCGCCGCCGCGCCGCGCCGCCGCCGCCGCCTATTTTTACTCACGCCGGTCGCGCCGCCGCCGAAGTTTCGAGAGTGACCACGCCGCCACCGCCGCCGCGCAATAATTGTGGCGCGCCGCCGTTAGTCTTTCATTTTAACCCGAACGGGGAGTCTGGACATAAAATACATCACTTCACCGGAGGTGCTTTTCTCGATGTGTCCATGTAATGGAGTTTACATTTCAGCCTACGCTGATTGACGGGAGCTCGGCCAGCAACGCGCCTTCTCTTTCCGGTTCTTCCTCTTCAAGGTCATTTTGACGTCGCGAAGATTTCACAACTCTCGGCTCAAATTATAGGAACGGAATGCACTTCAACCATAGAGGGGAAAAATTGGAGAGGGTGCGCCTAGCATCTATAAGCCAACCTTCTCTGAAGGCGTTACCTCTTCGGGCTCGTGTCACAATTCCCGCCATGCCCTTGTTTCATTTCCTCTTTCTTGGTGAGCTCATGGGAAAAAAAAACCGGCAGATCCCACGCACTGTGGGAAGCGATGTGATGCGAAGCAGCCAGCAAGGAGCAAATCATGCTGTACATAATATGCATGTCATTATTTACATGTTAGGGCCTGTCATTTGTATTCGTCATACAGTCACGTCACGCAATACAAATTTTGGTGTATATCAAGCTAGCGAACTGGACGCAAGCGCACCATGAGCGTGGCATGTAAATGACATTGTAGATGACATGCATGCCATGATTTTCATGTTACAACCTGCCACTTATGTTCGCTTAATTTTTTACCTCGAATCGCAACGAGACGCGAGACCAATCTGCCTCCGTTTTGCATGCCTTCGGATTCTCGCGCTCTGCGCATCATGCAGACGCCATCCACGTTCCAGCGTTTAAATTGACGGACACCCTGTCAATTCCAAAGTGTGTTCCTCGAACGCCTGCGCCCACTGAGACGGGGTCGGTCAGAATGGAACGTGATGTGCGCTTCTCCCTCGTTGCATGATTAGAGACGCTGTCAAAGCGACGCTACGCAAGCAAAGCGCGAGCGCTGTAAAGTCCAACGCGACCAGCGTCCGTTTGCGCGCCCCGGCGCCCACCTGGCACTGTGCCAGGGGCACGGCTGGAGGGACGGACGGACGGGCGGACGTCGGACGTGAAAATGAGACATTAAAGGCTTTCACCTTAAAATCTGTATGTCAAGCTGGCGAAACGGCCACAAGGGTGTCATGAGCGTGGCATGCAAGTCATGTTGCACATGACATGTCATGATTTGCATATTGCCACTTGTCATTTATCCTCGTCATACAATCACGTCACTGAACAGCAAATTTGGTGTATATCAAGCTAGCGAAACGGCCACGGGAGTACCATGAGTGTGGCATGCAAGTCATGTTGCACATGACATATCATGGTTTCCATATTACCACTTGTGATTTATGCTCGTCATACAGTCACGTCCCTCAATACGAAGTTTGTTGTATATCATGCTAGGGAAACGGCCACGAGTGTGTCATGAACGTGGCATGCAAGTCATGTTGCACATGACATGTCATGACTTCCGTATTACCACTTGGCATTTATGTTCGTCATACAGTAACGTCACGCCGTACCAAATTTGGTGTATATCAAGCTAGCGAAACGGCCGTCAGCGCGCCATGAGCGTGGCATGTAAATCATGTTGTATATGACATGCAGGTCATGATTTTCATATTACCACCTGTCATTTATGCTCGTCGTACAGTCACGTCCCTCAATACCAAACTTGGTGTATTTCAAGCTAGCGAAACGGCCACGAGAGTGTCATGAGCGTGGCATGCAAGTCATGTTGCACATGACATGTCATGATTTTCATTTTGCCACTTGGCATTTATGTTCGTCATACAGTCACGTCACGAAATACCAAATTTGGTGTATAGCAAGCTAGCGAAACGGCTGTCAGGGCGCCATGAGCGTGGCATGTAAATCATGTTGTACATGACATGCACGTCATTATCTGCATATTACCACCTGTAATTTATGTTCGTCATACAGTCACGTCACTCAATCCCAAATTTGGTGTATATCAAGCTAACGAAACGGCCGCGAGCCGGCCATGAGCGTGGCATGTAAATCATACTTTTCATGACAAGTTATTCATGATTTTCATGATATAACCAGCCATTTATGTTCGTCATACAGTCATGTTATGCCATACCAAATTTGGTATAAATCCCATTAACGATACGGCCAGGAGAGCACAAAGTCGTAGGCGGCTAGATAGATAGATAGATAGATAGATACGCTCAAAGTCGCCGAAGTTCGCTAAGAAATGCTTCGCATTTAAAAAGAACGAAAATTCACGAGGACGCGCGCGCCCAGCGTCCACAAACCAACCTCCACCGACGCCGCTCGCCCCTCGTGCTCCATGCTCTGGTCACAGTACCCAGAATGCTCCTGTTTCATTTTTAAAGGAGCACTTACATTAAATTTCGAAGTCGAGATGTGTCCTTCATTCGATTGCTCGGTATGCATAGGTCGTCTTGGCCACATTTGAATGCCGTCCGTCGCGTGGAAGTTATTTTATTTCGAAGGCAAACAGCGTATGAACGCTCAACGGAAAACTGAATGCCCTGCGACATCGACACTAGTGCAACGTGTGAGGTGTGATAGAATCACACTTGTGACGTACGCTAGTGATACGCTAGTAACAATGATGTCGATTATCTGAGTGTGTTTATTGTGGCGCCGACGCCCGGCGATGGTCTCAGTAGTGGCTCTCCTTGCTGTGTTGATCTGTGCGTGTGGTACATCGTGTCGCAACGACTGATTTTTCGTGTGCGAGCGCGAGTGCGATCATTCGGAGCGATACAGTACGTGCCAGGATGTCGGGGAGCCGCTGCGTAGTGCGAACCTGCCCGTCGAGGCGCGGAAAAAAGCGGAAAGTGCGTGTCCTTTCATGCATTTCCAAGCCTCGAACCTCAACGCAGCCAGTGGGTCGCTTGTCGATGTTAACCGCAACGACGCCGAGGACGACGATGTTGACGACAAAGACATGGCTGCACGTGTGCTCCTAGCAGAAATGTCAGCGATGTCAGCTGGACGTGACGTCACCTTTTTTTGTGGCAGCGGAATCAGCTGGAGAGCGGCTCCGATGTGGCCGCGAGGTAGCGCTACAAGCACTACAATTTGGCGGGTTTTCCTCCCGTTTGAATCGCGTTCGATACCAGATATATTAATCAACATTACTGGTACTTATTCGTCCCTCCGCTGCATTTTGAGTCGAGAATCGTTACTTGGGGGTCGATAGCTACTCGCGGATGCAAAAAATTCCACATGCGTAAATTTGATGTCAGTGCTCCTTTAAGGCGAAAGCCTTTAATGTCTCATGCTCACGTCCGTGCGGTGTCCGTCCGGCGTCCGTCAGTCCGGTGTCCGTCTGTCCGTCCGTCCGTCCGTCTGTCCGTCCGTCCGACTCTCCGTCCGTCCGTCCGAGCTCTGGCACGGAGCCATGTGGCCGCCCGGATGCGCAAACGGCCACCGGTTGCGGGTTGCGGGCAGAACAGCGTCGACGTAGTGATTACGGGAGCGCGTTCGCCGGGGCGAACGCTCGCTTTGGGCGAGAGTTTCTCCAGCGGCACTTTGGCTTCGGCTGCGACGTCTGTGACCGCCTGTGGTTCGACCACAACCTGGCAAGGATAATTGTGGAAGGCTTCAATGCAGCGTCGGGTTGAACCCACTGCTAAACACCGGGGCCGCACATTTCATCTTCGCTGGTTAACCATGTGTACGGAGTGCTTGGGCGGTGATTCTTTTATAGCCTACAGAGTATGTGATCGTGGCGCAGTGGATAGCGTGCCCGGCATCTCTTGCCGCTGGCCAAGAGGTCGTAGGTTCGACTACCGTTGACGCAACTTTCTTCTTTGTCTTCGGATCACGCGTATTTTTTGACGTCATTTCCGTGACGGAAATACGTCACTCAAATCTTGGTGGACCCCGGCATAAAACACTGTCGTGTTAAAAACCGAGATCAAGAAAGGAAAAACTTAGGACGACAAATAAAAAAGAGCAAATAAACGAAAAAAAATAGATAAAGACAGGGGATGAAAACATAGAGAGAACAAAATACAGAAGAAACGAAAACAGAGAAAAAAAAGAAAGGGGAGGAAAGAAAGTAAAAACCGAAGAGAAACAAAGAGGGCTGCCCAGCTCCGCACTTCCTTCAGGTTTGGCACCACTAGTGCGAAGCTACCTTAATTTTTTGTCTACCTTCTTTTCCGCCGCTGTACGATTTTTTCAGTTAGCGGCATTTGCGGTGTCTTGACTATTCTCTTGTGTCCGTGTTTGCACACGCGGTCTTTTTTAAGGCCCATAGACAGCCTCTGAAAATACAACATCGAGGTCGTTATTCTCCCATGGCGTTTCATATTTTTTTTATTGCAATAGCAATTATATGACCACTCTTGGCTGATTTTGCCGTCGCCGTCATGCCCCGGATATATATATATATATATATATATATATATATATATATATATATATATATATATATATATATATATATATATATATATGTATATATAGAGGAAAAATGTATATACGCTTCTAAAAAACTGTTTATTGATGACCGATCTTCATCAAGACAAAATTTACCAGGCGCCGATGCGCTTTTATATCATCGCCGTGCCGAGAGAAAGAGAGGGAAAAAAAAGAAAGAAAAAAAAAAGAGAGAGAGAAGAAGCGTACATACTGATAAGTGGTCACACGACCACGTGCGCGTACTGCTACTCAAGAGCTTCGAGTTTCATAACCAATACTATTTACCTCTTGTGTATCCGTCCAAATAATAAAAATATCATCTAAGAAGCGTCTGTAAAGAAGTGGCTTAATTTTCTGCGTTGATAGAAACTTAGTTTGAAGAATATTCATAAAGATGTTTGCGTAGTTAGGTGCCATACGAGTCCCCATAGCAGTGCCATTAATTTGAGCCAATATGCGTATAGTTGAGGCGAGCGCACAGCGAACATTCTGCACCGGTGATCGCATTCCAGTGCCATCAATAGGTAGAATGCAGCCGATTTCGTGCAGTACACGTGTGATTCCACGGCGCTTTTGTAAAGGAGCCGTCACCTGCCCCACATTCTCTGGCGTTGCGCTTCGCGCCATTCGTTATTCAAGAGAGCCTAGGCATCGCGTCTTATCAGTAATAACAACCTCATGTGCATTGTAGCGTCTACAATGCAGGCGAGGTGACCAAGTGTAAACGTAGTAGCGTTCGCTGAAGACGTAGCGACATAAATGGAGAAATAAAAACACAGAAATCGTTCTAACACTGTCGCAAACAAAGCGCGATTGCTTACCTTCTGCGTCGGACAGCCGCCTTCGCTCTCGCTCATGAAATAGAACCGGAAACCTGTAGAAGTGCGTTCCTGGCGATTTTTTTGTGTGTGTTTGAGCAGCCGACAACGCGGCAGTTATATTTCGGCATCGCTGAAGCCCGACAGAGGCGTTAAATCACGATGAAAACATGTCCATCCGTGCACTCGCGCACACGCTCGCGGGAAAACTGCTCGCCCGAGCCCGCAAGCGCTTCCGAGCCGTGGCGGCAGATGGCGTGGTCGGCGCTTTGCGCATCGCCTATAGCATTCATCCCAATTAAAAAAATACCCCATCTCCCGCAAAAGGGAACCTTGTGTGTATGCGAAGCAGCGGGGAGATAATTAGCTTCAGCGGGAGGAACGTCGCCGCTCCCATTTCACGGCAGTGGTGGGGGGCGCTCATCGCGGCGCTGCGCAGGAGAGAGAATGAGGCGCGCGCGCTCCCTCATTTTCATACCACGGAACTACCGTGGCACCCCCAGCGGAGTAAGCAGCTGTCACACCACCTGTCGTTCGCGCCGCTCCGTAGAAGATTCCTAGAGGAATGGACGGGGGGGGGGGGTGGAACGTAGGAGAGGAGAGAGAGGGGACGCGCATGCGCTGTGGGGGTGTGGAACGCTTCGTGGAGTAGATGATTCCAAGAGGAGAGAGGGGGGAGATGACCCGCATGCGCTGTGGGACGCCGGAGCCGCTCCGTAGAGTAGAGTATTCCTAGAGGAGAGAGCGGGAGAGGGCGCGCATGCGCCGCTCCGTAGAGTAGATGATTCCTAGAGTAGAGGAAAGGGGTGAGCGTAGGAGAGCACAGGGGAGGGGACGCGCATGCGCTGTGGGGGGGTGTGGGACGCGGGGGGCCGCTCCGTAGAGTAGACGATTCCTAGAGGAGAGAAAGGGGGGTGATCTTAGGAAAGAGAGGTGGAGGGGACGCGCATGCGCTGTGGTGGTGTGGGACGCGGGAAGGAGGGACGGACTAAGCTCCCCCCGAACACATGCAAGCATGATCAAGGAATGGAGTCAACCTGGGCGACAGACACCACCTGCCTAGCCATTGCTAAGCAGCCTCTCTGTGCTCTCGGCCGTGACTCTGATGACTGCGTTAGGAATGACGGCCTTCATATCACTACTGCGTTCTGGTTCGCATAATGGGTGTTTCCCAACTTCATGACAGTGGCCGGACGCGGGACGCGGTAGGGACGGACAGAGCCTCCGAGCATAAGATGCTTCGCATCTAAAAGAACTCTACGACGCGCGCCGCCCGGGTTGCCTTTCCGGAAGTGCACTGAAAGACAGGGGCGGAGCCACATTTCTGTTAGATGTGAAGCATCTTATGGCGAAGCTTATTCCGGTGGTGGTGGTGGTCCCGCGTCCGACACCACCACAGCGCATGCGCGTCCCCTCCCCCTCTCTCTCCTACGCTCAATCCTTTCTCTCCTCTAGGAATCCTCTACTCTACGGAGCGGTCCCCGCGTTCCACACCAACCACAGCGCATTCGCGTCCCCTCCCCTATCCTCTCCTACGCTCACCCCCCTTTCTCTCCTCTAGAAATCATCTACTCTACGGAGCGGCTCCCGCGTCCCACACCCCCCACAGCGCATGCACGTCCCCTCCCCCCTCTCTCTCCACTCCTACGGTCCTCTCCTCTAGGAATCCTCCACGGAGCGACAGGTGGGTGACAGCTGCATACTCCGCTGGGGGCGCCACGGCAGTTCCGCGGTGTGAAAATGACGGAGCGCGCGCGCCTCATTCTCTCTCCTGTGCAGCGCCGCGATGAGCGCCCGGACCGCTGCCGTGAAATGAGAGCGGCGACGTTCCTCCCGCTCAAACGAATTATCTCCCCGCTGCTTCGCATCCACACAAGGTTCCCTTTAGCGGGAGATGGGGAATTTTTTAGATGCGAAGCATCTTACGCTCGGGGCTATGTCCGTACGGCGTCCCGCGTCCCGCCACTTTCATGAATTAGGGAAGCACCCATTATGCGAACCAGAACACTGTAGTAATATGAAGGCCGTCAACCCTACCACAGTCATCAGAGTCATGGCCGAGAGCACAGAAAGGCT
The DNA here is from genome assembly GCA_030522465.1 of Rhipicephalus appendiculatus. Taxonomy (NCBI): domain Eukaryota; kingdom Metazoa; phylum Arthropoda; class Arachnida; order Ixodida; family Ixodidae; genus Rhipicephalus; species Rhipicephalus appendiculatus. Next base: position 50,675 of record JALIZH010012702.1, on the reverse strand, counting down.
GCTTAGCAATGACTAGGCAGGTGGTGTCTGTCGCGCAGGTTGACCCCATTCCTTAATCTTGCTTGCATGTGTTTGGAGGGGGGCTTAGTCCCTCCTTCCCGCGTCCCACACCACCACAGCGCATGCGCGTCCCCTCCCCCTCTCTCTCCTACGCTCACCCCCTTTCTCTCCTCTAGGAATCTTCTACTCTACGGAGCGTCCCACAGCGCGTCTCCTCCCCTATGCTCTTCTACGCTAACCCCCTTCCGCTACTCTAGGAATCGTCTACTCTACGGAGCGGCGCCCGCGTTCCACATCACCACAGCGCATCCGCGTCCTCTCCCCCATCCTCTACTCCAGGAATCCTCTACTCTACGGAGCTGCTCCCGCGTCTCACACCACCACAGCGCATGCACGTCCACTCGCCCTCTCTCTCCTCTCCTACGATCCCCCCCCGTCCTTTCGTCTAGGAATCCTCTACGCAGCGACGGGCACGACAGGTGGTGTGACAGCTGCATACTCCGCTGGTGGCGCCACGGTAGTTCCACGGTGTGAAAATGACGCAGTGCGCGCGCCTCATTCTCTCTCCTGCGCAGCGCCGCGATAAGCGCCCCCACCACTGCCGTGAAATGAGAACGGCGACGTTCCTCCCGCTCAAGCTAATTATCTCCCCGCTGCTTCGCATACACACAAGGTTCCCTTTAGCGGGAGATGGGGAATTTTTTTAATTGGGATGAATGCTATAGGCGATGCGCAAAGCGCCGACCACGCCATCTGCCGCCACGGCTCGGAAGCGCTTGCGGGCTCGGGCGAGCAGTTTTCCCGCGAGCGTGTACGCGAGTGCACGGATGGACATGTTTTCATCGTGATTTAACGCTTCTGTCGGGCTTCAGCGATGCCGAAAAATAACTGCCGCGTTGTCGGCTGCTCAAACACATACAAAAAAATCGCCAGGAACGCACTTCTACAGGTTTCCGGTGCTATTTCATGAGCGAGAGCGAAGGCGGTGGATTGTGGCTGTCCGACGCAGAAGGTAAGCAATCGCGCTTTGTTTGCGACAGTGTTAGAACGATTACCGTGTTTTAAGATGCGAATCATCTTATGTTCGGGGCTCCCGTGTCCGTCCCGCGTCCCCCCGTCCGCCGTCCCCCCATCCCCCCGTCCCGCGTCCAGGCACTTTCATGAAGTAGGGAAGCACCCATTATGCGAACCAGAACACTATAGTAATATGAAGGCCGTCAACCCTAACACAGTCATCAGAGTCATGGCCGTGAGTACAGAGAGGCTGCTTAGCAATGGCTAGGCAGGTGGTGTCTGTCGCCCAGGTTGACCCCATTCCTTAATCTTGCTTGCATGTGTTTGGAGGGGGCTTAGTCCGTCCGGAGCGGCTCCCGCGTCCCACACCCCCCACAGGGCATGCACGTCCCCTCTCCTCTTCTACGGTCCCCCCCCCCCCACCGTCCTTTCATCTAGGAATCCTCTACGGAGCGGCGCGCACGACAGGTGGTGTGACAGCTGCATACTCCACTGGGGGGCGCCACGGTAGTTCCGCGGTATGAAAATGACGGAGCGCGCGCGCCTCATTCTCTCTCCTGTGCAGCGCCGCGATGAGCGCCCGGACCACTGCCGTGAAATGAGAACGGCGACGCTCCTCCCGCTCAAGCTAATTATCTCCCCGCTGCTTCGCATCCACACATGGTTCCCTTTAGCGGGAGATGGGGAATTTTTTATTTCTCCATTTATGTCGCTACGTCTTCAGCGAACGCTACTACGTTTACACTTGGTCCATAGAGAAAGGGCACTTGGTAAAGAGCGGACACTCCCATAGAGCCTTGCGGCCGAATTAGAGTGCAAGGAGGGCTTCCCCTCTCCTGAAATGCAGTGGGACACCAAGTGGTCGCTTATGATACTTCGCGAGTTTCGGTTCTGGTTCCGTGCGTGTAAAACTTTTTTTAGGACACGGTGCAGCGAGTTTCCGGTTTCGGTTTAAAGCGCGCGAAGTTTAAACGTTCTGACGTGGTGCAGTGCGTGCTTGGGTCCCCCAACCCCCCCCTCCCCCCCCCACCCCCGCCCCGCTCGCATATTGCGGTCATTTGCACTGTGGCAATGTTAAGCGAGGATTTATGTTTTATTTTTTATTTTATTTTTTTCCCTTTTCTGATCACGTGCATACACGCTTTTGAATAAGCACGAAAGCATACAAGACAAGCACAGACAATGGAGAAATGCTTTATTTTGTAATACGGACGTTTTCAAAGACACACAGCGCAATACAAACTGAACGAAAGATATCCGAAGCAGAACAAACAATACAGAAGGCAGCTAAAAGAAGTACCCGAACGAAAATGTTTAAAAAAATAATTGGTTTTTGTGTCATACACGTGTGGTGCATGAAAGTAACTTAGAGATATTTGCGCTTGAGAACAAGGCAAATCTTCCAACAACAACGAAAAAAAGTAAGTCGTGTGCGACATTTGCACTGTTGTGCAGACAAGCTGATACATTCGAAACGTAAAGAAAGATGCATGAATACGCTTCCACCAGGCATGCAAGCTGAAATGAACAGCATGTATACCCAACACATATAAAGCGACTTGAGAAAGCTTGTGTACACTTGTGGTTATGTTGTTTGTCTCTCTTAGTAGAGTGCTGCACATTCTAGCTATCTGCAAGTAGGCCCTGGTTTGGTTCTTCTGTCACATTTATCAGTGACAATGCCCCATGACGACAGACTTATGCCGATATAAAAAAGGCACTACAAGTGATCTCACACACTATGCAGCACACACGCGAGTGTGTTGACAGGGCGGTTCAGGTAACATTCTTAGAACAGATGCAAGTACAAAGTACATATGCAAAAGCTTTGTCCGCACAAGCCAGGAGACAAAAGGTTACACATTTCGACCTGCAGAAAACATGCTTTAAAGTGGAACACTCGTCCAATATTGTTGGTCTTTGCAGATGTGCAACCATTTCAGAAAAACATTCAACATAAGATCAATAGCCACCACAGCAAAACAGAATATAGGATAGCACACACATTCTTGAACATAGCAGCTTCACCAACACTTAGACCAATAAAGTTGCAGTGTCTGTAGTCAGCGTTGTAGTCATTTACAAAAACATCTGCAATTAACACACGATCTATAAAGGCCCCCGTTTTTGTTGAACCTGCTCTCATTCACGCAGAGGCAATTAAAAGTAGATGTGTATCCAAACATTGAGGACACTTGGAATAGGCTGCATGCAAGCGCTTTGCAGCTTCGTACCGAGCAAGGATTTGACCACAACACTTACCTACCCCCCAACTCGCTACGTGCCATTGTAATACATACGGTTCTAGAAGGAGAACCAAACTGCATTATATTAAAGCGGGACATTGTGCCAAAAAATGCGCCCACCTCCCCGAAGGGGAATCGTGAGGAAATGCGAATGCATTTCGCGCGCGCTTCACTCCATTTATATATGGTGGTGGTGGTTCAAAGAAGGAAAAGGCGCCTGATTTCTGCAGCCCGGTCGGGAGCAAGGCGCAGCGCCCTTTTTTTTGCTTTTTCTTGTTTTTTTTAATTGTTTTTATTTATTTTTTAAATTTTTTTTTCATGTATAGCTCCGCCGAACTCCGCCGCAGTCCGCTTTTAGTTCACCCGCACGCTGCCAATTTTTATTGTTCAACAACGCACAGGAGAAATCTCCCACCGGCACCACCTTGGAGGTCAAGATTCATTGCCATATATACGGGGTGGCCAGTGAACGGTTGTGCAGCGCGAGCAGTCGGTTTTTTCAACCAAGAAACTCGCTAGCAGACGCTGCCTGTGTCGGCGTCGCGAGGCGAGAGAGGGAAAGGGGGGGGGAGCGTAGGAGAGGAGAGAGAGAGGGGGGGGGGGGCGCATGCGCAGTGGGAGTGTGGACGGCGCGGGCAGGGATGCCTAGAGGAGAGAGGGGGGGGAGCGTAGCAGGGGAGAGAGGAGGGGAGGCGCATGCACAGTGAGGGTGTGGTTGCCGCGGGGGAGGGATGCCTAGAGGAGAGAGAGGGAAAGAGGAGGTTTTTTATTTTTATTTTTTTTTTGAAAGGGTTTGCGCATGCGCAGTAAGGGTGGTCACGACGCACACCACCACCACCGGATTAAGCTTCGCCATAAGATGCTTCGCATCTAACACCTGCCGGCGCGCACACCTCCTCAACCTATCCTCCTCCTCCTCCTCCGCGGACAACGCCAACGCCGGACGCCTGACATAGCCCGACTATTAAATGCATTCGCATTTAAAACATATTATTAATGAACAGGACATATTTCGTGCAAGTTACCTACCCCCAACTCGCTACGTGCCAATGTATTACACAAGGTTCAAGTAAGAGAACCAAAGTACATGATATTAAAGGGGGACATAGTGCCAGAACATATTATTAACAGACAGGACATATTTCTTGCAATTTAACTACCCCGACTCGCTGCGTGTCAATGTATTACACATGGTTCTAGTAGCAGAACCAAACTGCATTATATTAAAGTGGGACATAGTGCCAAAACATATTATTAATGAACAGGACATATTACTTGCAATTTAACTACCCCGACTCGCTACGTGCCAATGTATTACACACGGTTCAAGTAGGAGAACCAAAGTACATTATATTAAAGCGGGACATAGTGCCAAAACATATTATTAATGAACAGGACATATTTCTTGCAATTTAACTACCCCGAATCGCTGCGTGTCAATGTATTACACACCGTTCAAGTACGAGATCCAAAGAACATTATATTAAAGTGCGACATAGCGCCGAAAAATATTATTAATAAACAGGACATATTTCTTGCAAGTAACCTTCCCCAACTCGCTTCGTGCCAATGTATTACACACGGTTCAAGTAGGAGAACCAAAGTACATTATATTAAAGCGGGACATAGTGCCAAAACATATTATTATTGAACAGGACATATTTCGTGCAAGTTACCAACCCCGACTCGCTACGTGCCACTGTATTACGCACGGTTCAAGTAGGATAACCAAACTACATTATAATAAAGTGGGACATAGTGCCAAAACATATTATTAATAGACAGGACATATTTCTTGCAATTTAACTACCCCGACTCGCTGCGTGTCAATGTATTACACATGGTTCTAGTAGCAGAACCAAACTGCATTATATTCAAGTGGGACATAGTGCCAAAACATATTATTAATGAACAGGACATATTTCTTGCAATTTACCTACCCCGACTCACTACGTGCGAATGTATTACATACAGCTATTTCATGATACTAATTTCGAATCTATGTCGAGTGCTTACGAAAGACAGCATCTGACATGGTACACGGGGAGGTGCGAAAACCACGAGCTGCCGAAAGCAAGGAAGTGTCATTCAAAGAGTTCAAATGAGTAATGGTGGATGTCACGCACCACTACTTCATTAAGTTTTCCAGCCCAGCACCGGAAAAGAACAGATTCTAAGACAAGAGAAGCCGCCATGTATCTAAAATGAAGGTAAATGAAATGACACAAGTCAAGCACACCTTTTCCAATTTTCGCAGCCCGATAACAGAAACAAGCTGGATGCTATTAAAGTGGGACATAGTGCCGAAAAATATTAATAAACAAGACATATTTCGTGCAAGTTACCTTCCCCAACTCGCTACGTGCCAATGTATTACGCACGGTTCAAGTAGGATAACCAAACTTCATTATAATAAAGTGGGACATAGTGCCAAAACATATTATTAATACACAGGACATATTTCTTGCAATTTAACTACCCCGACTCGCTGCGTGTCAATGTATTACACATGGTTCTAGTAGCAGAACCAAACTGCATTATATTCAAGTGGGACATAGTGCCAAAACATATTATTAATGAAAAGGACATATTACTTGCAATTTACCTACCCCGACTCACTACGTGCCAATGTATTACATACAGCTATTTCATGATACTAATTTCCAATCTATGTCGAGTGCTTACGAAAGACAGCATCTGACATGGTACACGGGGAGGTGCGAAAACCACGAGCTGCCGAAAGCCATGAAGTGTCATTCAAAGGGTTCAAATGAGTAATGGTGGATGTCACGCACCACTACTTCATTAAGTTTTCCAGCCCAGCACCGGAAAAGAACAGATTCTAAGACAAGAGAAGCCGCCATGTATCTAAAATGAAGGTAAATGAAATGACACAAGTCAAGCACACCTTTCCAAATTTTCGCAGCCCGATAACAGAAACAAGCTGGATGCTATTAAAGTGAGACATAGTGCCGAAAAATATTATTAATAAACAGGACATATTTCTTGCAAGTTACCTTCCCCAACTCGCTTCGTGCCAATGCATTACACACGGTTCAAGTAGGAGATCCAAAGAACATTATATTAAAGCGGGACATAGTGCGAAAACATATTATTATTGAACAGGACATATTTCGTGCAAGTTACCAACCCCCCAACTCGCTACGGGCCAATGAATTACGCACGGTTCAAGTAGGATAACCAAAGTACATTATATTAAAGCGGGACATAGTGCCAAAACATATTATTATTGAACAGCACATATTTCGTGCAAGTTACCTACCCCCCAACTCGCTACGTGCCAATGTATTACGCACGGTTCAAGTAGGAGAACCAAAGTACATTATATTAAAGCGGGACATAGTGCCAAAACATATTATTAATGGACAGGACATATTTCATGCAAGTTACCTACCCCGACTCACTACGTGCCAATGTATTACGCACGGTTCAAGTAGGAGAACCAAAGTACATTATATTAAAGAAGGACATAGTGCCAAAACATATTATTAATGGACAGGACATATTTCGTGCAAGTTACCTACCCCGACTTGCTACGTATCAATGTTTTACACATGGTTCTAGTAGCAGAACCAAACTGCATTATATTAAAGCGGGACATAGTGCGAAAACATATTATTAATGGACAGGACATATTTCGTGCAAGTTACCTACCCCGACTCGCTACGAGCCAATGTATTACATTCAGCTATTTCATGATACTAATTTCGAATCTATGTCTAGTGCTTACGGAAGACAGCATCTGACATGGTACACGGGGAGGTGCGAGACCCACGAGCTGCCGAAAGCAATGAAGTGTCAATCAAAAGGTTCAAATGAGTAATGGTGGATGTCACGCACCACTACTTCATTAAGCTTTCCAGCCCAGCACCGGAAAAGAACAGATTGTAAGACAAGAGAAACCGACATGTACCTTTAATGAAGGTAAATGAAATGACACAAGTCAAGCACACCTTTTGAAATTTTCACAGCCCGATAACAGAAACAAGCTGGATCCCCGCACAATAGTACAAAAAGAATGTTAAACATTTCTTGCACTAAGGCAAAACATTTTCACTTACAACCTCATTACATTATAATGGTTTTTATGCTCTCATTAGCCTTCATTCAGCACTGTATGGGCGACACCACTACCCCCTTAACTTCTCCAGCTGAGTGCCAGAAACGGACTGGTACCTCACCTTATCTAGGTTACGGTTGATGAATTTTATGTGCCAGCACAAGCGGACGCGACAGAACATCTTTAAAAACTTCTCCTTGCATTGAACCGAACAAAAATCCATGTTCCCTATTTGTGACAAATGTGCATACTGATCACCGCAGACCCCTGGGAGCTTTGCCGTTTCACAGCCCGACAACCAAAACAAGCTGGATCCCCGCACAATAGCACACAAAGAACGTTCATTAAGGCAAAACATTTTCACTTACAACCTCATTACATTATAATGGTTTTTATGCTCTCGTTAGCCTTCATTCAGCACTGTATGGGCGACACCACTACCCCTTGAACTTCTCCAGCTGAGTGCCAGAAACGGACTGGTATCTCACCTTATCTAGGTTACGGTTGATGAATTTTATGTGCCAGCACAAGCGGACGCGACAGAACATCTTTAAAAACTTCTCCTTGCATTGAACCGAACAAAAATCCATGTTCCCTATTTGTGACAAATGTGCATACTGATCACCGCAGACCCCTGGGAGCTTTGCCGTTTCACAGCCCGATAACCAAAACAAGCTGGATCCCCGCACAATAGCACACAAAGAACGTTCATTAAGGCAAAACATTTTCACTTACAACCTCATTACATTATAATGGTTTTTATGCTCTCGTTAGCCTTCATTCAGCACTGTATGGGCGACACCACTACCCCTTGAACTTCTCCAGCTGAGTGCCAGAAACGGACTGGTACCTCACCTTATCTGGGTTACGGTTGATGAATTTTATGTGCCAGCACAAGCGGACGCGACAGAACATCTTCAAAAACTTCTCCTTGCATTGAACCGAACAAAAATCCATGTTCCCTATTTGTGACAAATGTGCATACAGAACACCGCAGACTCCTGGGAGGGGTGCCGTGGACTCAATCATTGCTAAAAAGTGTGTGTCAAGCTGCTTAACATATTCAAAAGCTCTTTGTGATGGAACAGTCAGATTCCCAAACACTTTACTGGGTACATGGTATGCTTTAAGCATTGTAAAATTCTGGTGGGGTCCAGCCAATGTGTCGTTATGGTCTTTAAGCAACTCCGCACATGAACAATTGTGCAAGGACTTTTCTAGGAACATCTTGACCAAGAAACCAGAAACGTAGTATTCGGCTGAGTCATAAATTTTGTTAGATTTGATATCTTGTGCTAGAATGGAAATGTCATCAACAGAGGGAAAACAGTCAGGCTCAGCATGTTCAACGTTGTCCAGCAAAGATGAACTATTCTGTGAAAAGGGTAACGCCTGCAGCAGTTCAGAGTCGTCTTGCTGAACGTTAGCTTTCTCAGAGAGTTGGAAGGCCTTCTGTACACATATATGCTTTAACCCAGCAATGAACTGCGCAACATTAGGGTTGGTATTACATCCCTGTTTTTGTCTGATATGCCCAAAAATATTTTCAAGTGCGTCCTGCTGCAGACGACGAGTTAGAAGATAGAAGAAGTTGTAGTTTGTGGAGAGATCCTCCCACAACTGAAGGACGGCTTCGATTGTTATTTGCCACCCGATAATAGTTTGTGGCTGACGTCTACCAGTGAATTTCCAAGATCTGATCCACGCGAGTTGGTCTCGCAGAAAGTTGACCAGCTCGTCGTTTCTCCTGATGGCGTAACGACACTTTTGGCCATTCTTTTTGGGAGATGAGCTATTGAGTGAGTCGAACACTTTTCCATTCGCTCACAGAACTGGGCTGTAGCCATAGCTGCTGCGGGGAGCTCCTTTGCATACACCAGAGCCATGATTGCCACACTAACAGATGTACTTAGCACCTGTACTGCTCTGCTTACTTTCATGTTTGAAAAAGGCTTCTGGTAGACATGCCTCTCGGTCAGCTTAGGCGCGAGTTTGAACCGCAACTCGTGAGCAGACTTATAAAGGGCCTCAATGTGAGACCACTCAATAACTTCATTTCCTATGAACAACTTGTGTGCTTGCAGGTTGCTTCGCGTGGTTTTGATTAGGTGTGGCACATCAAAAACAAAGTACACCCTTTCACCAGCAACCTCAAAATAAGGACGCTGAATTGTAATTCCAAGCATATGAGAAAGGGCAACGTTTGAGGCTCCTTGGTCACAAATTATACATTTGACTGCGATTCCGGCTTGTCCAAGGTTATTTATAATTGAGACAAGCAAGTCCTTTGTAACACTTGCTGGCGAAGATGCGTGTCCTATTGTAAATGCGATTGGCTGGACCCACCTCCTAGAAACACCAGCGAGAAGGACAACCATTGCTCTGTCAGCGATATCTGGCGCACGAGCTGTTCCATTGTCAGCAAAGCCTTGCACAAGATCCTGAGTAACATCATAGGCCAAGTTTTTCTTCAAAATCACCTCATCGAATATGAGTGAACACACCTTGTAGCGCTTGTCCCATGTCTGCATACTAGCTGACACACACTCAATAACCCCTGGAATCACGCCTGGTGACATTCGAATGTTACCTAACCAACGCCTCAGTGAGCGCTGCGTAGGCAGACAAAAAAATGGGTGCTAGAAAGCGGTATGCTCTTGGGCCCCTGAAGTTTAGGTTAAGTGAAAACTTCTTTAGCCATGCCGGAAACCTTTTCCCCTGACCCCTATTCATTACCCGCACATGTGCGCAAAGAAGATTGAAGACCTCTTCGGTGACGAAAGGACGAACGACACCAAAGGCCTTGGCAATTGATGGAGGTAGCTCCCTCGGCTGTTTCCGCAGCCTGTTGATGGTCTTGCGGCAGGAAGCGACCCTTGACTGCAGGCGTTTGATGGTGCGCCGAAATTTTCGTGACGGTGACATCGTTCCTCCGTAGGGAGCTGCAACGGGAAATGCTTGAAATCAATATAAGAGGAACACAGAGGAGTAGTGCTTGATGAGACGCTACATTTTTTGGGAGACTACAGTGAACAGTACACTACTGCATGAACAAAAGACAGCCAAGTACCATTAGGTAATGATACATGTTAAAACTTCAAATACATGAAACATTCACTGCGAACATGACATCGCCTGGAATGGCAGTTACGATGAGTAGCGTATTTACACGGATATAGGTCGACCCATGCTTTCAAATTTCACAATACAATGTTGGGGGGTCGACTTAGAATCGAAACCAAAACTTGAGTATTCATTTTTTTTTTTGCCGAGCGATTTTTTGGGGGGTCGACCTACATTGCAGGCGACTTACAATCGTGTAAATACGGTAAGTGCCCATTATTCATGTTGAGGAGTTAACAAAATACCTGTTCCCCTACACTTCACTTCTGATGTAACGCAAAAAATGGCATGAAAGTCCACACAAATTATCAACGCAAAGTGACCAAGCTCGGCATGTCCTTAACCCGTTAAGGGGGGGGACAAGGGTCTTAAAATAGCAAAAAAATCTAAACAGTATTGCGTTTCGGAAATCAACATTTGAGGTATTTATAGTCAAAATTACGTTCTAAAAATTTGTTTTGTTACGACAAAATACCCCTTCTTATTCTTGAAGGCACAATATATGAAATTACAAATGTTTTTCAAGCCTGAAATTCATTTTTCCTGGCTTTGTTATTTTTTGCGAAGTGAATCTGCCTTATGTAAGTTTTGAGGAAGTTTCTCTCAACATGTGTAAACGAACTTGGTGTCATTCTTTTCCGCAGCACTTGAACTACAGGCTAAAGCATTTCTTTTTTTCACAACCTTGATGGAAATGTGATTATTTGATAAATACCAGCTTACTGGTCGCCCATTTTTACCTTCCAAGTTTGAAAATTTTTTTTATGATCAAGGAAATAGCTATTTTACCATCTAGTTTGCTTTAGCTTGTGAGTTTGACCTTTTATAAGAACCAGGTAGTTTTGAAAACTAAATTTTTGTATTGTAAGTTACCATAACGACCCGTAGGAAATCACCTAATTAGAATGTGGAAATTTGTCTTTTCTGCCATTCTAAATGAGATATCTGAAATCTGTTTGCAGATTTCAAATCTCCATTCAATGATACACATGCATGGTATTTTTCATTGAGATAAGATGACAAATAAAAAACTTTTTTTAAGACCCTCATCACCCCTTAAGGCCCACGGAAGAAGCGCTGGTCCGATTTTATTGAAATTATGCATATTTAATTAACCACGACACGCAACCACACGTGCTAATTTTCATAGAGCTACATGTATTTCTTCTTGAGCTATGATACTGTGCTATAAAAAGTACACTGGGCCTTCGAGATAGCAATCGGCAAGCTGACTTGATGCGAGAATGGCGAGTACGATGTGCCCTTGCCAAACGAATAGCAAAGTTATCTTGTGCCATGCAATTTTGTCAAGGACGAGTGCTTCATGAAAAGCGTAACGTCACACTAGTCGATACCATTTACGGTGTGTAGAGGCAGAATTCAATTGCTTTGCCAGCTTCTTGAGGAAATGTCCGTATGGACAGTGGGTGCACAGTGGGCGCTGGAGATCTTTGATACCTCAGTTGGGTAGAACAAGGCGCAGTCAGTGTTTTGCTATTATGCGACTAAAGGACAATAGTCAACGCGTAAAGGGCCTGCTGAAACCTCCAATTTGGTAGCATAACCTTTAAGCGTTGTCTGCGGCTATTTTGTTCATCTGGGTAAATAGGGGTGGGAACCACTTTTTCTGAGGGATGGAAATTTCCTTGTCATTCGCAGCTTCTTCGTAGCGCTCAAACCCCCTCATGGCATTATTACAGTAGATGAAGAAGGAGAACAGTGGCACTACGGGTTTTTTTTCTTTTCAGCGAATGACCACTACGATAGCGAGCATAGTGACTCAACTTGTGGGATTTCGTCAGCATAGCGACTGAGCTGTTGCATTTGCAATTTTCGAAACATAGCTGCTTTCCTGAGTCAAAACAGAGGTTATCTTGCACACGTTCCTTTCGTTGCATGTTTTTTACCGTTAGCAGAGAGCATCCATTCGTTCCGTCGTCATTCCCCTCCTCCTCCTAAGTTCCCAGAATCTACAATTAAAACACGAAGATGCTCTCGTATATTCACAGCGACATTTTTCGCAGTCTCATGCGTCTGGGGTAACCGAAAAAACGGCATTCATAACAAAAGCAGGCTGTGCAACATATGATGAAACGTACAACTATATTTACATATATGCTCCCACGAAGTCCCAGTGTACTAAATAAAGTACGCAAACATTTGATTACTCCTCACAGAAAAACTATGCATTCTATAGACTACTCGCACATTGCCGGGATTGTATTGCTCTTGCTGAAGTAGAAGCAGTTCGTTTTTCAACAAACAAAATATCAAACGTGAAATTAAATCAGAAAAGGCAGTGCTGACCTCGTGCGTTTATCAGGCCCTCATTTTCCTAAAGTTTCAAAAAATCGTAAAACAGAAAAAATACCCCCCGAGTGAACATTCCAAATTAGGATTACTTTGCTGCAGCCTCTGGCATAAATTGTAATGAGCAAGGTCAGATTATAATTTTTTGTTTTTTCTTTTCCAGAAAAACGAAGCGTTCTTTTTGAGTGCAGTGGGACCTAATGGGTTAAAGAGCTAGCAGAGGCACTGGATCCTTCATGAAAATTATGTACGCAACGAAGACCTCAATCTTTGCAGTAAAGATTTGAAGATTGCTTTGCGGCTACAATCGTTTACAGATTCTACTCACCGTTGTCAGTGCAGGTAGCGCCGCACGATGCACGAGACCCACCAGCTGCAAATAAAAACGAAAACACCAAACATGTCTCATTTGATTGATTCATTTAAGTGCTTTTCCATGACAGTAATAGTTAATAAATCGAGTGCTCACCGTGGCACGGTCCAGACGAAGCCGGTGTTCCAGCTGCAGAAATCAGGGCAGCGTCATTGAAAGGGTTCAAAACAGTGCTCTTGTACAACGGAAATCTCTATTCTCTTGCAAATACTTACCAAGGCATGTGTGTGACAAAGTCGAGGTTGAAGGGGTAGTCAATCCAGCTGCAAGACAAACAATCAGAGTGTCATTCTATTGCTTTAAATGACTGCTCTTTCATGATTGTAATTGCGAATAGATGTCAAGTGCTAACGAAGGTCAGCGTCAGGCGTGGTACATGCGGAGGTGAGACTTCCACCAGCTGCAGAAAGCAAGGAAGCGTCATTGAAAGTGTTCAAAACAGTGTTCTTGTACAACGGAAATCTCTATTCTCTCGCAAATACTCACCAAGGCATGTGTGTGACAAAGTCGAGGTTGAAGGGGTAGTCAATCCAGCTGCAAGACAAACAATCAGAGTGTCATTCTATTGCTTCAAATGACTGCTCTTTCATGATTGTAATTGCGAATAGATGTCAAGTGCTAACGAAGGTCAGCGTCAGGCGTGGTACATCCGGAGGTGAGACTTCCACCAGCTGCAGAAAGCAAGGAAGCGTCATTGAAAGTGTTCAAAACAGTGTTCTTGTACAACGGAAATCTCTATTCTCTCGCAAATACTCACCAAGGCATGTGTGTGACAAAGTCGAGGTTGAAGGGGTAGTCAATCCAGCTGCAAGACAAGCAGTGTCATTCTATTGCTTCAAATGACTGCTCTTTCGTGATAGTAATTGCGAATAGATGTCAAGTGCTTACGAAGGTCAGCGTCAAGCGTTGTACATGCGGAGGTGAGACTTCCACCAGCTGCAGAAAGCAAGGAAGCGTCATTGAAAGTGTTCAAAACAGTGTTCTTGTACAACGGAAATCTCTATTCTCTCGCAAATACTCACCAAGGCATGTGTGTGACAAAGTCGAAGTTGAAGGGGTAGTCAATCCAGCTGCAAGACAAACAATCTGTCATTCTATTGCTTCAAATGACTGCTCTTTCATGATAGTAATTGCGAACATATGTCAAGTGCTTACGAAGGTCAGCGTCAGGCGTGGTACATGCGGAGGTGAGACTTCCACCAGCTGCAGAAAGCAGGGAAGCGTCATTGAAAGGGTTCAAAACAGTGCTCTTGTACAACGGAAATCTCTATTCTCTCGCAAATACTCACCAAGGCATGTGTGTGACAAAGTCAAGGTTGAAGGGGTAGTCAATCCAGCTGCAACACAAACAATCAGTGTCATTCTATTGCTTCAAATGACTGCTCTTTCATGATAGTAATTGCGAATAGATGTCAAGTGCTTACGAAGGTCAGCGTCAGGCGTGGTACATGCGGAGGTGAGACTTCCACCAGCTGCAGAAAGCAGGGAAGCGTCATTGAAAGGGTTCAAAACAGTGCTCTTGTACAACGGAAATCTCTATTCTCTCGCAAATACTCACCAAGGCATGTGTGTGACAAAGTCGAGGTTGAAGGGGTAGTCAATCCAGCTGCAAGACAAACAATCAGTGTCATTCTATTGCTTCAAATGAGTGCTCTTTCGTGATAGTAATTGCGAACATATGTCAAGTGCTTACGAAGGTCAGCGTCAGGCGTGGTACATGCGGAGGTGAGACTTCCACCAGCCGCAGAAAGCAAGGAAGCGTCATTGAAAGGGTTCAAATCAGTGCTCTTGTACAACAGAAATCTCTATTCTCTCGCAAGTACTCACCAAGGCATGTTTCCGACGAAGAACCCAAGGGCGATGAGAGAGGCCCATCTGCCGCACAAAAAATAAATAGTGTCACTCTGTGTCTCAACCATGGAATATATCACATATCTCTCACAAGTACTTACCAGCGCAGCTTTCTTGGCCAGTATCACATGACGACGACAGACTCCCCACCTACAGAAACAACAGTCATTGGATGGCGTGATTCATTAAATATGTCAGTCTAAAAATTTACCTTACTTTATGAGTAACTTACCATCTACAATAATTTCATAGCCGTCTGCTTTCAGCGCTGCCGCAACCCACACACCTGCACAAAAAAATTACACGTCAGCTACACATACATCATTTAACTCATTTCACAAAACTACTAACATACATCGCTTGTACTCACCGTCAATAACTATTTTCTCTTCACCTGCACTTTCGGTGGCGAGAGGCTCAACACCTGCAGAAAAAAAAGCTGTCAGCGAAAGGCCACATTCAACGGCGCTGATTAAAATAATTATTAATTCGTACTAACACTCTCGCACAACACTACCACGGCCACTACCACTTGTTGATACGAGAGGCGAACCACCTGTGGAAGCATTAGTTATCTAAAGAGCGCCATGATTACATTCCTGTTCATACACGTAACTACCTGTTCTAAACCCTCGCATTTTCACCACCATTTCACAACTACAGCAGGCAGCTCAAAAATGTGGGTTTTTCGAGCTGCAAGATGCCCACCACCTACAGACTCATTTGTAACTCCCATAAGTGACAAACATTATTAAGAACAGCGTTCGGGAACGTATACGACTAGTGCTCATGCGTAATAAGCACCTGCTGACCTTTACTTTTTATCCAGTACTCGGTATATCTCTGCTACTCAACTTGTCACACAATTTATATGCTACGTACGATTAAGCAATGTCAGGTACGCATTGAGCATCAAACCGCACAACATGAACATGTCCCTTGCTTACCTTGCGTAGGAGGAGAGACGGAGGGTACAGCAAGTTTAGTCAGACTGTTGTGCTCAGGATTCATAAAATCATGCTGCCTGAAATGATCACTGCAAACTGTGTAGTTGCGAAGCGATTTCATCGGCTTTCCCCAGAGGTCCTCTCTCCCAATATATTGTAGCCATGCCGTCAACCTGTGAATTTTTAGAACACTATATGAGCCGTTTCGTTAAATTTACCTGCAAACACACACCTGCACAACCCGGTACTGCTGTTACTAGCATTTGCCACAACATGAGCTCACGCTGACGCCAATTATGCGAGATCATTGCTTGGAATTTTTTCTGCAGTTTTTTTTTTTTCGCTTGTGTGGCATCGTCCAATTACCTACTTTTATATGTACTATCACCTGGACAACATCACATTCATCGAAAACTCTATAAATCATGCTTTAATAACAGGTCGCATACTATCCATTTTAAAGCTCTGCACTAAGACACAGCGTGTTGTCTTATTGAAATTACTGCATTAAAATAAAACGCTTCACATCGGGGCTCACCTGTTGTCCGGCGGGATGCGAAAGAAGCTCGTTCCGGGCTTCTTGCAAGTGCGGCCGTTGTTTCTGCACCACGCCACACAACAGTAGGGGTTGTACGGCCGACCACTGAACATCTGAACAGATTATTTAGAGTCATGTCGGTGTCGTAGTTACAGCATAAGAAGTTATTTTGAGGTCATTGGCAGAGACCGAATATGCAACTAGAACGACTGCCCGAGTTATGCAAATGCGACGTCGTTCACAATAACATCCGTACTAAAATGACAGTTTCGGTGATTCATCGACGTTTCATCATCGTTTAAATTGCACCGAATTCTGAAAGAGTGGGCATTAACCATTAGCGCGTCTTCTAACAAGTAACTCGAGCCACCCATGCCGTGCATAGCTTAGGCTTCCTTGCCCTGGCCCTTCCACAAGCGAACTTGTTGCGCAGTTTCCCTGAAGCGTACTTCGCAACATTCTTTAGCAAAATCTGCGAGCCACACACACAATAACCATCACAGAGAACTCTCTTCACTCGTGTGTAGTGCCTCGCTTCGTCCACAACGCGTTAACAATGCCGAAACCTTAGGCCTAGCAATCGAACGTTATACATGCTTTTCATTTTTTTCTTTAACCCACTTCGCTTTCAAAAAAGTAGCAACGACTCACAATTGGTACGTAACTAATTACACAAAGGTCGACCCTTCTCGTTTCCTTCAGCGCGCGTCGCGCCTGAACTTTCACGCGTGGCTACTAGGCAAGTACGGGCCCTAATCCTGCTACGCGCGCACACTTAAATCGACAAAGGCCTCCGCTGCTAAGCCTACTACGCAGCGCTCAGAGAGAACAGAAACGTGGGTTCTCACCGTGCCGTCGTCCGTTGCTCAGGCTCAGCGGGTGACACGGTCAGCAATGCTCACATTGCCGCGACGAGAAGAAAAAGCAAGCGCCCAAAATCCACTACGCGCAGTCGTTACATTTCAGATACAGCAGCCAGCCAAACCTAAGCCTACCCCAACCCGTCAACACATTGCTTACGAAAACACACCCACACGTACCTTCTTCCATACCTGTTCTGACACATTTGTCGATTTCTGTTCCCGCGTTCGCCTGGTGGCGATGCACGTGACAATGTTCTTTTCGCGAATTCTCAGTTCATTGTGCAAGAAAATGTTTTCACACGTACAGTAAACAAACAAAAAAAATTGAAAAAAGCTACACATTTGCGTTTCACAACTCTCTTTTTTTTGTTTGCTTTTGCGCTACTTACGCCACCTGACGGTCACTTATTACAGCTTGCGTTCTTCGGGATCACGGTCCCTATGATTTGACGCGAAAATCTCGAAGGCTGTTTGGGCGAGGAGGTGGCGGGGAGAGCCCGATCCTCTTATCGCTGAGTGTCCGCTCTTGGTCATTTTCCCTTTCTCTATGCTTGGTCACCTCGCCTGCATTGTAGACGCTACAATGCACATGAGGTTGTTATTACTGATAAGACGCGATGCCTAGGCTCTCTTGAATAACGAACGGCGCGAAGCGCAATGCCAGAGAATGTGGGACAGGTGACGGCTCCTTTACAAAAGCGCCGTGGAATCACACGTGTGCTGCACGAAATCGGCTGCATTCTACCTATTGATGGCACTGGAATGCGATCACCGGTGCAGAATGTTCGCTGTGCGCTCGCCTCAACTATACGCATATTGGCTCAAATTAATGGCACTGCTATGGGGACTCGTATGGCACCTAACTACGCAAACATCTTTATGAATAATCTTGAAACTAAGTTTCTATCAACCCAGAAAATTAAGCCACTTCTTTACAGACGCTTCTTAGATGATATTTTTATTATTTGGACGGATACACAAGAGGTAAATAGTATTGGTTATGAAACTCGAAGCTGTTGAGTAGCAGTACGCGCACGTGGTCGTGTGACCACTTATCAGTATGTACGCTTCTTCTCTCTCTCTTTTTTTTCTTTCTTTTTTTTTCCTCTCTTTCTCTCGGCACGGTGATGATATAAAAGCGCATCGGCGCCTGGTAAATTTTGTCTTGATGAAGATCGGTCATCAATAAACAGTTTTTAGAAGCGTATATATATATATATATATATATATATATATATATATATATATATATATATATATATATATATATATATATATATATATATATATATATATATGTACATATATATATATATATCCGGGGCATGACGGCGACGGCAAAATCAGCCAAGAGTGGCCATATAATTGCTATTGCAATAAAAAAAATAGGAAACGCCATGGGAGAATAACGACCTCGATGTTGTATTTTCAGAGGCTGTCTATGGGCCTTAAAAAGACCGCGTGTGCAAACACGGACACAAGAGAATAGTCAAGACACCGCAAATGCCGCTAACTGAAAAATCGTACAGCGGCGGAAAAGAAGGTAGACAAAAAAAACTTAAGGTAGCTTCGCACTAGTGGTGCCAAACCTGAAGGAAGTGCGCAGCTGGGCAGCCCTCTTTGTTTCTCTTCGGTTTTCTCTTTCTTTCCTCCTCTTTCTTTTTTTTTCTCTGTTTTCGTTTCTTCTGTATTTTCTTCTCTCTATGTTTTCATCCCTGTCTTTATCTATTTTTTTTTCGTCTTCTTGCTCTTTTTATTTGTCGTCCTAAGTTTTTCCTTTCTTGA
This sequence comes from Rhipicephalus appendiculatus, assembly GCA_030522465.1. NCBI lineage: Eukaryota > Metazoa > Arthropoda > Arachnida > Ixodida > Ixodidae > Rhipicephalus > Rhipicephalus appendiculatus. Next base: position 31,544 of record JALIZH010012702.1, on the reverse strand, counting down.
TCTCGGTTTTTAACACGACAGTGTTTTATGCCGGGGTCCACCAAGATTTGAGTGACGTATTTCCGTCACGGAAATGACGTCAAAAAATACGCATGATCCGAAGACAAAGAAGAAAGTTGCGTCAACGGTAGTCGAACCTACGACCTCTTGGCCAGCGGCAAGGATGCCGGGCACGCTATCCACTGCGCCACGATCACATACTCTGTAGGCTATAAAAAAAATCACCGCCCAAGCACTCCGTACACATGGTTAACCAGCGAAGATGAAATGTGCGGCCCCGTTGTTTAGCAGTGGGTTCAACCCGACGCTGCATTGAAGCCTTCCACAATTATCGTTGCCAGGTTGTGGTCGAACCACAGGCGGTCACAGACGTCGCAGCCGAAGCCAAAGTGCCGCTGGAGAAACTCTCGCCCAAAGCAAGCGTTCGCCCCGGCGAACGCGCTCCCGTAATCATTACGTCGACGTTGTTCTGCCCGCAACGCCGCTTAATCGGCGCGCCGTTCCTTCAAGCGTTTGACCCTGCAAGCGTCGTGCCCAAGCTTGGGAACGACGCTCAGAACGACGTACCGGATAGCACAGCCAATGGAGACCGCTCGTGACACAGATGCCGAACGGTTTTTCGTTTCTCCTAGCCATATACAGCTTTCGCTTTTAAAAAATCACAGTATATCCACGAAATGAATGATGGTGAGTGGGCGAAGCTCGGAGGGATCATTGGGTAACCGTGAATCCCCCCGTACATTGCCCACTCGATCATGCAAAAATGTGACAACACGTGTCACGTCTTTGCATGATCCTGAGTGTTCGATCGTGAGCTGGGCACGAGCGTCGCCGACTTGTGTTCCGGGCGCTCCCAGCCTCAGCGACAACGCCAGTTCGCGTTCCACGACAGAGGAAGACAATGCCACCTACTCGGACGCCGAAGTCCACACCAGTGCTCGACGCAACGAGAAAGGGAAATAAAAAAGAGAGAAAGAAAACGGTAAAGAAAAAAGGAAACATATGTGACGTCACAGCACCAGTAAAGGAAAATCTTTCTCTCTTTTTTATTTCCCTTTCTCGCTTCCCTCTTTCTCAAGTCTTGTGACAATAAATTCCGTTGTTAGTCAGCGCTGTGTCTGTGTGCTTCGTGTAACTTTTTGTACCGTCTAGGCGCGCTGTTTCTCGCTCAATATGTACCAATTGGCCCGCCAACAATCTATGGCCGTATATTTCAATGTGTTCCTAAACTTTCACAATGTAGCGCTGAATCGACCTTATTTTACTGTCTATCTTTCGGCGCTCCTTTAAAGAAATTTACATCCACGCTTTTGTAGCATGAAGTACGAAGGCTCATTTGCAATCACGCGGCATTTAAAGAATCAATATGAAACTTCTCTTTTTTTTCGAAGGAGGGCAACACTGATCTTACGACACGAGGTAAAAAAAGCAGAATTTTAATTCAACAACGAATAAAGAAATGTTTATGGAAGAACGGCATAATTTTTACAATCCTGGGTAAGTGTGGGAAAGTGGTGCACTGAGGGACAGGGGCGGAGCCAGCTTTACTTTTGTTGTTCTTTGTTTCCTGACGACATTTCCGTTTCCCTTTTTTTTCTTTTTTTTTTACCGCGTGGAGGCGGCTGCATGTTTCTGAAGTTATTCTCGTTGCTTTCTTCTTTTGTTTTCTTTTGCTCGCGCGTGTAGGGACAGCACTGCGCGTAGCGTGGACTGGCGTGGCCTCAACAGTGCCGACGGGCATACACGGGCGCATTTCATCGCAGGTTTGATCACGACCTAGCCTGAGGTGCGGCTGCATGGTCACTTTTAATTGCGATTTGGCTAACTTCCGAGCCGAACTAGATCAGTCTCTGCTTTGATCGTGATCAAAGGTGTCCGCACGACATCGCTGTGGTGTGGAAGCAACCTCGACGGCACACAGAAGTTCGAGCCATCGTGGTGACAGCTGTTTGACGGTGGCAACAAAAATTAGGGGACCCTTAATCTTCGCCTTTAAGAGTTGAACGCGATAGCGATATCATGTTCCGAGTGCCTACTTCAACCGCTTAGTGCATACTTGCTATGCACCCACTACGTGGCGTTAAAGCAATACGCGCAGTAAGATGTGTGCCGTTTGTAATGGGTGGCCGGCTTTAAACTGCGAAATCGTTATGATAGTAACATATTCTGAAGCCCGATGGCAATGTACGCTTGTACCACGCAATATTGCTGGGATATTACATGTTATGTTGCGACGCCTATATGCAGGACGCGTGTGTTTGTGAAGCGTCAAAGTTATTTTCACTGCATTTCCAAGCAGAGGAAGTAATTTTCACTGTACTTCAAAGCAGAGCTGTGGCTGTGTGGTAGAACACCAGCTTGCCACGAAGATGGCCTGGGTTCGATCCTCATTCGTACCCGGAAATTTTAATTATTTATTTTATTTGCATCTTTCTTGATTTTTCGGTCACGGACAAGATGATGATTTTTCGCTCACAACCAACGACGCCTGATACCAAGGCCGACGCCGACGCGGGAATGTCTGCGAAACGAGCTCTTTAACGCTATCGCGTTTAAATGATACACGGCAATGATACACGGTTTGTTGCTTTTGTTCCTGCAACATTGATCGATTTATTGTCCGTGTTCCTTCGACGCACGGATAAAAAATGGATACGACATACGACCAGTCGGCCAGCCACCGTTTCCTAAGCATGTTTTATACCAAACCAAGTAATGTCTGGTACTGGTACGATGGCCGACGCTTTATCCCGGATGCGGTCGACATTCGATGCATTCTATGTGAACTACTGACTTCTCCAGCGCCCATTAACTAATGCTCCACATACTCGTCGCGCAGACGGACAAAAAGAGAACTTTATTTAGATCCCGAGGAAAGTTATCGCTCAAGGCGGTAGAGCAGTGCCCCCCGCCCCCCTTCCCGTCGGGACGGGATAGGCCGAGCCTCAACCTGACGCCGCATCGCGATCCCTCTGGTCGGCCCTGAGTTGATGCAGAAGTTTGGAAAAAATTGAAGGACTTTGTAGATTCCAAAGTGTGTTCGGAGAAAGCGTGCGGCCATTCCACTGACTATGCCATGTCTTTTAGGGGCGAAGCTCCTTAGGGTGTGGGTCTGTCCCTCCTCTGTAGTATGTAGTAGTAGTAGGTAGCCACGTATAGTGGGATGTATCCACTCCACGTGATAAAGATGACGATGACGCCTGATGACCATGAAGAATAACCGCATTCCAGTATAGTGGACTGTACCCACTACACGTGATAACGATGACGCTGATGACCATGAAGTATAAGCGCGTTCCAGACCACACATTCACTTTCTGCCATGGATGAAAACGATCGTGAACGCGCTCTCGCCCTCGAAAGGCAAAACGGCAACGCCGATAACAAACGTTCCCCTGAGCAGCGCCTCCTCTATTTTATCAATGCCAGCCAAATGCGCCCGTTCCAGCCGTTCACCACCCTCTCGTCTAGCCGTTTCCTACTCTCACCCATCGCCTAGCCTTCGCGTGTGCTTTGCGTTCATGGGGGAGAGCACCCGTGATGCAGTGCCTCACGACGGAAATCATATGAAGTAATTTTTTGTTCAGTTGTGTGCAGATCCGCGGGGCGGCGTCTTGCATCCCTCGTGTTCACTATGTTGGCTGCCACGCTGGCTCTGTAAGACACACGTTGTTTTGAGATAGCGCGCCTCCGTTCGTGGCGCTATGCGGGCAACCAATGGGGACGCGTCACTGCGACGCTGCAGTGCATGCGCTGCCTTTAAGAGGTGCCTCACGAGCGCTGTGAGGCGGCGGCGGCATTGCTTCGAGCTACAAAGAAGGAGCACGAAGGAATAAATCGGACAGACGCATGATATTGGAGAGGGAAAACGCGTCTATCGCATCTCCGTGCGAAAGCGCTCGGACGCACGTGTGACGCAAGCAGCCCTACCCAACATGTGGCGTCGCATCACGACCACTCCCCGAACTAAGGCGGACCGGCGGCTCCCATTGAGGGGCGAGCGTTTGCACTGGCATTGAGTCAAAAGAGGAGGCGCTGCCCTGAGCTTAACGTCATATATGAGGACCCCCGCGTTTGTGTGTCAGGTCTTTATATGATGATTGAGTGGGCAAAATTTACGAGGATTGACGGTTTACGAGATTACCTCCGGAGCTTCGCCCACTCATCATCATTCACTTCGTGGATATGGCGTGATTTTCTTCTTTTACACTCTCAGTGGTATAACAGACAAGCCGAGTGTGTGCGTGTTTTCTTTTTTAAATTTTTACCGCTAATCGAAGCGAGACGCGAGACTAATCTTCCTCCGTTCGCATGCGTTAGTATTTGCTCGCGCTCTGCGCATCGCGCAAACGCCATACGCGTTCCAGCGCTTAAATTGACGGGCCCTTCGTAAATTCGAAAGTGTATTCCGTGGACGCCTGTGTCCATTGAGACGTTGTCGGTCAAAATGATTGCAAACGCTGGGCACAGTGACGCTGCGCAAGCAAAGCGCGAGCGCTGTAGAGTCCGACGCGACCGGCGTTCCGATTGCGCACCCTGGCGGCCACCTGGCTCCGTGCCAGAGCTCGGATGGACGGAGGGACGGACGGACAGACGGACGGATGGCCAGCCGGACGGACAGACGGACGGACCGACGGACAGACAGACGGACGGACGGACGGACGGACAGCCGGAAAGACAGACAGACGGACGGACGAACAGATGGACAGACAGACAGACAGACGGACGGAAAGACAGACGGACGGACAGACAGACGGACAGACATACAGACAGACAGACGGACGGACAGACGGACGGACGGACGGACGAGAGCATGAGACATTAAAGGCTTTTGCCTTAATATTATGTGCGCCTCCAACGACCTGCGTATCCACCGTCATCCCTAGCCGTTACCACGATGGCGAACTTCTGCGCGCCGTCGAGTTTGATTTCACACTATACCGGTGTCGCGCGGACAGGTTTAATCGCTGTCAGGGCACACACAGGTCTAGTTCGGCTCGGAAGTTAGCCAAATCGCAATTAAATGTAAGCATGCAGCGGCACCTCAGACTAAGTTGTGATCAAACCTGCGATAAAAGTGGACAATTTGTACATTCCAAAGTGTGTTCGGCGAAAGCTTGTTGCCATTCGACTGACTATGCCATGTATTTTTCTGGGAGCGAAGCTCCTTAGGCCGCCACCCCGCCGTCGCCATCACCGTTGAAGCTCCCTGGCACGGTGCCAGCTGTGGCGACTCCCCCCTCACGCGGGAGGATAAATGAGCTTTATGAGCGTCTCCTTCTCCCCCTTTCTTCGACTCTGTCCTCTCCCCTCAAACCGGCGAACGCGCGAAACAATCGCTTCACCCTGTCGTCCGCAAGTGGTTGGTCCGTTGCCTAGACAATGAAACGCCGCGCGCGCCGAACACGGCGTGCGTCCTATTTCTAAGGAACTTGGCTCATCGGTTGTATTCGTACATGGAACAACTGCTAGTTTTTTCTTTTACACTCTGAGTGGGATGGCACACAGACAGATTGTGTGCGTGTTTTCTTTTTTAATATTTTACCGCGAATCGCAATCGATACGCGAGACTAATCTGCCTCCATTCGCATGCGTTCGTATTTTCTCGCGCTTTGCGCATCGCGCAAATACCATCCGCGTTCCAGCGCTTAAATTGACAGACACTTTGTAAATTCCAAAGTGTTTTCCGTGAACGCCTGTGTCCATTGAGACGTGGTCGGTCAGAATGGAACTCCGATGCGCGCGTCTTCCTCCTTGCATGATTGGAAACGCTGGGCACAGCGACCCTACGCAAGCAAAGCGCGAGCGCTGTAGAGTGCGACGCGACTGGCGTCCGTTTGCACACCCCGGCGGCCACCTGGCACCGTGCCCGAACTCGGACGGAGGGAAGGACGTGAGCATGAGACATTAAAGGCTTTCGCCTTAAAATGCACTCGTGTATGCTCGTCGGCACTGTCGAGTCCACGCGGCGCAGTGCTGTCCCTACCCACGCGAGAAAAAGAAAACAAAAGAAGTAAGCAACGACAATGACTTCAGAAACATGCAGCCGCTCCGCGCGAAAATAAAAAATTCCCCATCTCCCGCTAAAGGGAACCATGTGTGGATACGAAGCAGCGGGGAGATAATTAGCTTGAGCGGGGGAACGTCGCCGCTTTCATTTCACGGCAACGGTCCGGGCGCTCATCGCGGCGCTACACAGGAGAGAGAATGAGGCGCGCACGCGCTCCGTCATTTTCACACCCCGGAACTACCAGTGGCGCCACCAGCGGAGTATGCAGCTGTCACACCACCTGTCGTGCCCGCCGCTGCGTAGAGGATTCCTAGACGAAAGGACGGGGGGGGAATCGTAGGAGAGGAGAGAGAGGGCGAGGGTACGTGCATGTGCTGTGGTGGTGTGGGACGCGGGAGCAGCTCCGTAGAGTAGAGGATTCCTGGAGTAGAGGATGGGGAGAGGACGCGGATGCGCTGTGGTGATGTGGGACGCGGGCGCCGCTCCGTAGAGTAGATGATTCCTAGAGTAGAGGAAGGGGGGTTAGCGTAGGAGAGCATAGGGGAGGGGATGCGCTGTGGGACGCGGGGGCCGCTCCATAGAGTAGAAGATTCCTAGAGGAGAGAAAGGGGGGTGAGCGTAGGAGAGAAAGGGGGAGGGGACGTGCACGCGCTGTGGTGGTGTGGTACGCGGGAAGGAGGGACGGACTAAGCCCCCTCCAAACACATGCAAGCAAGATTAAGGAATGGGGTCAACCTGGGCGACAGACACCACCTGCCTAGCCATTGCTAAGCAGCCTCTCTGTGCTCTCGGCCATGACTCAAGGAATGGGGTCAACCTGGGCGACAGGCACCACCTGCCTAGCCATTGCTAAGCAGCCTTTCTGTGCTCTCGGCCATGACTCTGATGACTGTGGTAGGGTTGACGGCCTTCATATTACTACAGTGTTCTGGTTCGCATAATGGGTGCTTCCCTACTTCATGAAAGTGGCCGGACGCGGGACGGGGGACGCCGTACGGACATAGCCCCGAGCATAAGATGCTTCGCATCTAAAAAATTCCCCCATCTCCCGCTAAAGGGAACCTTGTGTGGATGCGAAGCAGCGGGGAGATAATTCGCTTGAGCGGGAGGAACGTCGCCGCTCTCATTTCACGGCAGCGGTCCGGGCGCTCATCGCGGCGCTGCACAGGAGAGAGAATGAGGCGCGCGCGCTCCGTCATTTTCACACCGCGGAACTGCCGTGGCGCCCCCCAGCGGAGTATGCAGCTGTCACCCACCTGTCGCTCCGTGGAGGATTCCTAGAGGAGAGGACCGTAGGAGTGGAGAGAGAGGGGGGAGGGGACGTGCATGCGCTGTGGGGGTGTGGAACGCGGGGACCGCTCCGTAGAGTAGAGGATTCCTAGAGGAGAGAAAGGAGTGAGCGTAGGAGAGAGAGGGGGGAGGGGACGCGCATGCGCTGTGGGTGGTGTCGGACGCGGGACGCGGGAAGGAGGGACGGCCTAAGCCCCCTCCAAACACATGCAAGCAAGATCAAGGAATGGAGTCAACCTGGGCGACAGACACCACCTGTCTAGCCATTGCTAAGCAGCCTCTCTGTGCTTTCCGCCATGACTATGATGACTGTGGTAGTGGTTGACGGCCTTCATATTACTATAGTGTTCTGGTTCGCATAATGGGTGCTTCCCTACTTTATGAAGGTGACCGGACGCGGGACGGGGGACGCGGGACGCGGGAGGGACAGACGTAGTCCCGAGCATAAGATGCTTGGCATCTAAAAGATTGAGAAACGGAAATGGCGTCAGGAAACAAACAACAACAAAAATTACACCATCTCCCGCTGAAGGGAACTATGTGTAGTTGTGAATTAGCGGGCGCTAACGCTTACACTGGCGGCGGCGTTGACGCTGGCGCTCATCGCAGCGTTGCGCAGGAGAGAAAACTGGGGAGGCGCAAAGCACGCAGTGATGGAGCGGTGTTTCCTACTGGAACATGCCAATCGCTGCTAATGGGCAATGAGAAACAGAGGACTCCGACTGGACACAGAGACCCGCAGTCCGCTTTTAGTTAACGCGCATGCTGCGAATTTTTATTGTTCAACAACGCACAGGAGAAATCTCCCACCGGCACCACCTTGCAGGTCAAGATCCAGTGCCATTTATACGGGGTGGCCAGTGAACGGTTGTGCAGCGCGAGCAGTGGGTTTTTTCTACCAACAAACTCGCTAGCAGACGCTGCATGCGTCCGCGTCGCGAGGCGAGAGAGGGGGGGAGCGTGGGAGAGCAGAGAGAGGGGGAGGAGGTGCATGCGCAGTGGGGAGTGTGGACGCCGCGGGCAGGGATGCCTAGAGGAGAGAGAGGGGGGAGAGGAGGTTTTTTATTTTTATTTTTGAAAGGGTTTGCGCATGCGCAGTAAGGGAGGCCACGCGGCACACCACCACCACCACCGGAATAAGCTTGGCCATAAGATGCTTCACATCTAAAAGATGCTTCACATCTAACAGAAACGTGGCTCCGCCCCTGTCTTTCAGTGCACTTCCGGAAAGGCAACCCGGCCGGCACGCGTCGTAGAGTTCTTTTAGATGCGAAGCATCTTATGCTCGGAGCTCTGTCCGTCCCTCCCGCGTCCCGCGTCCGGCCACTGTCATGAAGTAGGGAAGCACCCATTATGCGAACCAGAACCCTGTAGTGATATGAAGGCCGTCAGCCATAGAGTTTCCTACACTTACCTAGAGGGAAAACTGGCGCTGCGAACTGTTGGGCGCATGGGAATGATGGGATATGTGAGCTTCGAACTTGACTCGGATTTGTATCGCTCACGTGGAGCCCGTACACCTGGGAGACGCGTCTGGCTTCAACGCTTCCTTGCGTCGAATTGGTTGATTTCTTACTGAAGGAGCGCGTAACAGCTATTTCTTTTTTTTTATCATTGCACAGAAACAAGTTTTATTTAACTTTTAAAACTTCTGCGTCGATGTACAGTTTTACGAAGCGTAAAAAGTAACGAACGGCCGCTAAACTTGGCAGGCAGACGACAAAGCCAGCGTTCACTCTGCCACTTTTCGTCGTCTGTTTCTTTCTTTCGCCGTTTGGTTATGCTGTAAAGGTAAGTCGACTTTTATTTTAGCATATAATACACGTGAACGAGATCCGCTTATGAAGGTGTTGTTTTACAGAAGCTTTATTTGCACAGTCGTATCCGCTTTTGAGCCGAAGCCTCGCTCAACACCAGCCAACACAAGCCTCGCAGACACATATACCGTCATTCCCAGCGCTCCAACGGCGCCTCTTAAGAAATTCGCATAGACGGTGGCGCCAGATTTCCCTCTAGGTATTATTGTGAGAAACTCTATGCCGTCAACCCTAACGCAGTCATCAGAGTCACGGCCGAGAGCACAGAGAGGCTGCTTAGCAATGGCTAGGCAGGTGGTGTCTGTCGCCCAGGTTGACTCCATTTCTTGATCATGCTTGCATGTGTTCGGGGGGGAGCTTAGTCCGTCCCTCCTTCCCGCGTCCCACACCACCACAGCGCATGCGCGTCCCCTCCCCCTCTCTCTCCTAAGCTCACCCCCTTCCTCTACTCTAGGAATCATCTACTCTACGGAGCGGCGCATGCGCGCTCTTTCCCCCCTCTCACCTCTAGGAATACTCTACTCTACGGAGCGGCTCCGGCGTCCCACAGCGCATGCGGGTCCTCTCCCCCTTCTCCCCTTCTCTCAGCGATGCCGAAAAATAACTGCCGCGTTGTCGGCTGCTCATACACATACAAAAAATCGCCAGGAACGAACTTCTACAGGTTTCCGGTGCTATTTCATGAGCGAGAGTGAAGGCGGTGGATTGCGGCTGTCCGACGCAGAAGGTAAGCAATCGCGCTTTCTTTACGACAGTGTTAGAACGATTACCGTGTTTTTATTTCTCCATTTATGTCGCTACGTCTTCAGCGAACGCTACTACGTTTACACTTGGTCACCTCGCCTGCATTGTAGACGCTACAATGCACATGAGGTTGTTATTACTGATAAGACGCGATGCCTAGGCTCTCTTGAATAACGAATGGCGCGAAGCGCAATGCCAGAGAATGTGGGGCAGGTGACGGCTCCTTTACAAAAGCGCCGTGGAATCACACGTGTGCTGCACGAAATCGGCTGCATTCTACCTATTGATGGCACTGGAATACGATCACCGGTGCAGAATGTTCGCTGTGCGCTCGCCTCAACTATACGCATATTGGCTGTAAAACATGGCTTCTGTGCGCATTGAAGGCTCTTGACAGGACATTCAACCGATTCAACCTCCTTTTGAATGCCTCGTAACATGACTTCATGCTGATGTGACCGAGGAGGGGGTACAGGCTGCCACCCCGGCTCCGGCAAAGGCGAACTCTTGCGATGTTTCTTGCTTACAAAAAAGGCACGTTTATTTACATATTTACAAGAGTAAACAAACTAGGCGTAGAGACGCGCCTTTACATGAGAAGAGTTCGCAAGCGACAAGAAGCCCCCAGCGCACCCTCGATGCGCTCCTTTTATATCCAACCGTGCACGCGCGTCTCGTCAAGTCTTTTCACAGGACGCGGACTTCGTGTACCAGCAACGCCGTTGCGCGTTCCCTGCAGCGCACAAGAACACCTCTTGCGTTCCTGCTGGACGCGGACTGCGTTTGGAAGGCATGCCGATGAGCGTCCCTTGCAGGCCGCCTTGCCGGTTATAACAATGCTAATAGGCACCCGACACTGACCAGAGGGCGCGATGGAGCTCTTGTGGGACGCCTAAGCATTGACGGCACCGACCGCTAGGGATACCAAGAAAATGCAACGCTCGCTGAACACATAGACATGCTCAAGTGTCTCCCTTTTGGGCACGTTTTCAACGAACGCTTTCTGAGTGCGTCCGTAATCACCCGTGACCGCCCTCCCCCAATTTAAAAAAAAAGTGCACATGTGCCCTGGCGAGTCCGTTTTTGCTGCGTCTACTCGCCAGGCCAGCTAGGCTATGTAGTGACGCGCCTATTTTTTGCTGCGTCTACTCACTAGGCTGTGTGTTCTGGCGCTACCGTCGGATCTCGTAAACTGCATTGCCGGGTGCCTATAGATATTTTAGATGCGAAGCATCTTATGCTCGGGGCTCTGTCCGTCCCGCGTCCCCCGTCCCGCGTCCCGCGTCCGGCCACTTTCATGAAGTAGGGAAGCACCCATTATGCGAACCAGAACACTGTAGTAATATGAAGGCCGTCAACCCTACTACAATCATCAGAGTCATGGCCGAGAGCACAGAGAGGCTGCTTAGTAATGGCTAGGCAGGTGGTGTCTGTCGCCCAGGTTGACCCCATTCCTTGAGTCATGGCCGAGAGCACAGAGAGGCTGCTCAGCAATGGCTGGGCAGGTGGTGTCTCTCGCCCAGGTTGACGCCATTCCTTGATCTTGCTTGCATGTGTTTGGAGGGGGCTTAGTCCGTCCCTCCTTCCCACACCACCACAACGCATGCGCGTCCCCTCCCCCCTCTCTCTCCTACGCTCACCCCCTTTCTCTCCTCTAGGAATCATCTACTCTACGAAGCGGCCCCCACAGCGCATTCGCGTCCCCTCCCCCTATGCTCTCGTACGCTCACCCCCCTTACTCTACTCTTGGAATATTCTACGGAGCAGCTCCGGCGTCCCACATACCTACAACGCATGCGCGTCCTCTCCCCCCTCTCTCTTTTGGGAATCCTCTACTCTACGGAGCGGCTCCGGCGTCCCACAGCGCATGCGCGTCCTCTCCCCCCTCTCTCCTCTAGAAATCCTCTACTCTACGGAGCGGCTCCCGCGTCCCACACCCCCCACAGCGCATGCACGTACCCTGCCCCTCTCTCTCCTCTCCTACGCTCCCCCCCCCCGTCCTTTCCTCTAGGAATCCTCTACGGAGCGGCTCGCACGACAGGTGGTGTGGTGGTGTGACAGCTGCATACTCCGCTGTGGGCACCACGGTAGTTCCGCGGTATGAAAATGACGGAGCGCGCACGCCTCATTCTCTCTCCCGTGCAGCGCTGCGATGAGCGCCCGGGCCGCTGCCGCGAATCGGGAGCGGCGACGTTTCTCCCGCTCAAGCTAGCCATCTCCCCGCTGCTTCGCATCCACACATGGTTCCCTTTAGCGGGAGATGGGGAAGATTTTTTTTTCACAAGTTTATCGTGCTGGTTTCAAAGTTTTACCAACGCTGACCCTTCGCGTGGCCACACCAGTGAAATCCATGCGCCGGTGCGACAGCGCTCCCTCAAAATCTACTATATAAACACATGGCACGTAAATGAAGCTACTGTGTCGAGAAAAAACGTTGGGTCACGCGTTGGTTCACTATTATAAAGTGCGGCTCCTTTGCGCACACTATCGCCGCAAAAGTAATTATTTGGAACGCGCGAAAGCGGCAAATCGCACACGCGCACTTCCGTCATGCTTGCTTGCAGTGAAAGGAGTCGTCTGCTACGCGGCCCGCTTGCGGTTCCGACGGCCGCCGCTACGCGGCTTTCAGTGGCGCCCCTATAGGCGCTGCGCATCGCGGATGAGCGACGCTGTAGCGACGTCGAGGCGTGGCCTAGGGTCGCCATCTCGCGGTGTGTTAAGGCGTTGACAAAATTACACTTCTCCTATTGAAAACGCGCCGAACGAGGCGGACGGCTAGCAAGGATGCGTTGCAGTAGCCAATCGCGGAGGCCACGGTCATGATGGATTACTTTGCATTATCGTTCATAGAGGGCGGCCCCACCCCGCCGGCGGCTATAGAGTTTTATACAATACTACCTAGAGGGGAATCTGGCGCTAGTGTCTATGCGGGCTCTTTCAGCGGCGCTTCTACCACCATGGCATGGGAATGATGGGAACTACAGGCTCCGGATTCGCTTCGGGCTGATTACGTTCTTGAGATTCGCGACGACGCTTATTTGCCGAGTGTAAAACAACGTGACATGAAGTTATTTCCGACCAAGCATTCCTTCATTTTTTTTTTACGTAAAGCTTTTCGCAAAAAATGTGCGTGACTGTGAGGTGGAAGTGAAACCTGGATTAATTCAACCATTAGGATATGCGTTGCTCTGCAATTGTGTTCCAGATTTGACATCACAGTATGATGAACAATTTTTTTATAACAATTGGAAACATGCTTGTTTTTCAATTTAGTTCCTACTCACTCACTCCATCGAAAGTACGCATTTTGTATTTATGGAAATAACAGCACTATATTGAGTGAGAAACAAAGTATGGTCTCCTGCGATGCCGGGTGCGTCGGTCCAAGTGGTCTGCCCGCAACGCATTTGTCGTTTTGTGGTGAAGACGAGCCAGAGGAGCGTGATGGTTCGTCTACTTAGCGTCGCCGTCGTTTTCAGTCGATTTGAACGAGTTTTGGCAAGACGCGTTGATTAAAAAAAAATGCCCCCCACCTCCCCGAAGGGAATCGTGAGGAAATGCGAATGCATTTCTTGCGCCGACACCAACTTCTGCCATCGCCTTGAGAGGCGCCCAGCCAGCGAACGGTCGAGAGTGAGGCGCGAGCGGACGGGAGAGTGGGGCGCAGGGAGGAGAGAGAGCGAACGGCGAGAGAAGGAGCGGCGAAGCACTGCACCTACCCTCTCCTACACTCTCTCGCACCACATGCTCCGGTTGCTAGGGGCGAGGATAAGCGCGCGCGCCCGCAGCTGTTGCTATGGGAGAGGGAGTGAGAGCGGCGCGGACAACGCCGGACAACGCCGCACAACGCCGGATGCCTGACATAGCCCGACTAAGAAATGCATTCGCATTTAAAATGTGAACTCTATGCGATATCCTGCGCTGGCACGGGACGCTACCTCTATGCGCAGCGGTGAGTTCACGACGCTCCGCTAAAACTGTCATATACAACCTGTAAAGCTGCAACGTCACAGCAAACAGAGAAACCTAGCGGTCTTCAGCCTCCTTGAACAACGAAGGCACTGATTGAGTGCTTTGCACCGCACCCCACTAGCGAAGCTGAGCGAAGAACGAAACTGAAACTTTCGAAAAAAATCCGTAGACAGTTGGCTAGCTAATGCTATCCAATTCGTAGCCTGTACTTCCCATCATTGCCATGGTGGTAGAACGATCGCAGCGCCAGATTCCTCTGTAGGTATTATTGAATGAAACTCTATGCCGCTGACCAAGAACACTGTGAGAGGAAAGTGCGTGATATAAAAGACGCGTTTGTAAAAGCTCTACAGTGTGTGGCCATGGCGCAGTGGTAGCGGGACAGGCATCTGTTGTCGCGGTTTGAGAGTTGGCGGGTTCGACGTCCTTTGGCGGAACTTTTATTTGCAATCTGATCGTGTGTATTTTTTCGACGCTATTTAAGTAAGAGAAGTAGGTCACTAAAGCCTTGGTGAACCCCGACATGAAACACTTTCATGTCAAAAAAAAAAAGAATGATTGGAGGACGCTTGAGCTTCGCCTTCAAGAGTAGAAAGCGATAGCGTAATCGGGCCCCGTGCGGATCGCCTTCTCAATTGCTAGCCTCGCTTCGGCTCTCGCTGGACGCCTCAACGGTGCCGCAACAAAAGGAACCTCTGCGCATGTAAGATTCGCCGTTTCAAGCTATCCTAGAATGCCTACAGCCAGTACAGTTGTGCAGTGCCCACTACGCCATAAATCTTCCTTTCGCGAATCAGCAAAATGACCACTACCCGTCCGAATGGCAACACACCGACCTGCGCAGCTGCTCATTTTGTTAATGCTTTTCCTGCTGATGATGACTAAATATATCTCAGCGCGTTGTAATAGGTGGTATTTTTTTTAAATGCTCACTCGTTGTGCAATTCACTTGTTTTGACGCCTGGCGCAATTCTGCGCTTCTGCCACACAATATCTCATCCGTTAAGGAGCCTCCTCCCACTACATGGCATTCGTATAATGTTTTCGTCCGAAGCAGCTTCGAACAATGACGTGGCTCCGTGGTAGAACATCTGCTTGCCAAGCAAAAGGCCTGAGTTCGATTCTCACTGGAAGCGATTGTTTATCTCATTTGCATCTTTCTAATTTTTTAGTCACGGCTGACTTTTAGCTCAAAACCAGCGACGCCGACACCGACGCCAGAATTTTTGCGAAGCGAGCTGTTTAACGCTATCGCGTTGCGCTAAAAAATTGGCGAAACTTGCACTACGCTGCACAAGGCTTCAAACTGCAAAAGTGGACGATTCTGAAGACTAATCTGGTTGCTTCTAAGTTGTTTCTAGACCTCAGCTTGGTGAGGCAAGTTCTAGGTTGCTTCTAGGTTGTTGCTAGGCTTCAGCTAGGGGATGCTAGGTTGTTGTTTGTACGTTGACTCTCAGCACAGAGAGGTTTGAGTTCAGCCACAGGCAGTCACGTACACGACACGATTCGCCAAACTCCAGAGACAGAAGCTCGCGCTGAAACCAAGCGTTTCCACTTCTCACATATCTACGGGCAGGTAGTCGTTGTCGTAGGCCTTTCATCAATTCGGGGGACTACAGGACACCACGGTTTCCGGGTAATCAAACTACAGACGCCATGGCCCGAGCGCTTACCTCCCGGGCATATCGTTCCCCAACCCTTGAGGACTCGGAGAACAGGATACCACTACTCACCTTTGAGGAAATATTGCTCGATTTTCGGGAGTGTCTTCGAGTCTATCCGTACCCTGCACGGTGGACTGAGTCAAGCTGATCAGCGAATACTCCGCAGGCTACAGAACACTCTGCTCTGCCCCGCAATAATTAGTTTATGAGATTCTAACTGAGACAGGAAGTGCCCGTACTGTGGGGAGACGTCAGACGTCTTCCACATGGTGTGCGCACGCACCCAAAACCCCTCTCTTCCACCTTCCCCATCCCCCCACGCGAAAGGCATGGGATACCACTCTCCGTGACTGCTCTGGACTGAAAGCCCAACGGGCCCCTGGTGCAAAAGGCAAGAGTGGCGGGTGAGTCTTGCGGTGTCCCGGACTGAGGACACCAACCATCAGGTGCCGCAAGCATAGGCCCCCCGAAACCTCTGCACTTTAAATAAAGTTTGTTCTCTCTCTCATCCCTTCGGGGTCGTTTTCGCAGCCGCCATTGCCTTTCCCGTTTCCTATTATTCTCTCGTTGTACGTACTCGGGGTCTTCGACTCACCGTCGTCGCCTCGCAGGCTGACTATCTTTCCTCATTTTTAGCGTACCATTGCTTAGAAATTCATTGAAAATAACTTCATCTGCTTGGAAATGCAGTGAAAATAACTTTCATGCTTCACAAACATACTCGTCCTGTATATAGGCGTCGCAATATAACATGTAATATTGCAGTAATGCGGCATGGTACAAGCGTATATTGCCATCAGGCGTCACAAGACGTGAATATCATAACGACTTCTCTAAGCGGACCCATAACACCAATTATACCCGATATGGCTTACGCGACAGCATTAAGATTTCGAAATGCGCGTCTGCATAATGAAATAGGTAAATTTACATTGGATCAAATGAGCGACTTCGAACATCTAAGATTTTGCTGGAATAAGCAGTGGTGTGTATCACGGCAATTAGAAGTTACTTTCACCAGACAACGCTGCAGAATTCCTCAGTTGAATTATTACTTACACAAAGCTGGACTCAGCACGTCACCGTTGTCAGTTTCGCGGTGAAATAGAGACAATAAAGCATTTCTTTTTATTTTGTCACCGGTATTCTAAACAAAGAAAAAGATACCTCGTCGCTCCCCTTCAAAATTTAGGATTACAAATCATTGCTGCGCTATTTTTTCTCATTTGGTGGCATTACACTAGGTTATAGCCACTGGGAGGTCTACTCTGCGGTGTTCGATTACATACAAGAAACAGGTTACCATGCTAGGGTATATTGGTTTATATCCAGTATTAATTATAACCTGCTGTTACATCCGTCAAACATCCCATCTGATAGTCTGACTGTTTGCTCTGCAGAATTTTCAATGATTATGTGTGTTCTTTTTTTTCCTTTTTAGTCTGAAGTTACAGCGTTTATTTCTAGCTTCATAGGCATTGAACTCAAAGACCCTGCCGCCCGGTTCTTGGCCCATCCTCCTTTGTGGATGAGCGCCATCAGCAAGAGGTCATCATCATCATCATAACGACTTCTTGGTTAAAAGCTGGCCACCCATACAAGAGGCACACACGTTACTGCGCGTATTCCTTTAACACCACGTAGTGGGTGCATATCAAGTATGCACTAAGTGGTTCAAGTACGCACTAGGAACAGAATGTCGCTATCGCGTTCAGCTCTTAAAGGCGAAGCTTAAGGGTCCCCCCAATTTTTCCTCTGAAATTGCGGAGCCGCTAATCAGACTTCCGCGTGACGACACGCTATTTGGATGGGTTTACGAACGATCTACTGCCTTTGCGGAACTCCAACATCAGTTGTCTTCTCCTCCCGTAGCTCGCCATTTCGTTGAGGACGCTGACACAAGGTAATCATTGACGCCTTCAATTTCAGTAACCAGTGGTGAGCAGTGGTATTTACCCAATTGCTGTGGCACATACCCGTTTATGATGATGATAGTTTTCTGGTAGGCCGCACAGTGGCACACACCCGTTAGGATGACAATTGTTTTCTTCGATGAAGTCGCAAGTAACGATTTCATAAAGAGCTTCGCTGTTTAGAAAAACACCAGCACTACGCGTAACAGGCAGCACAGTCAGAGCCAATGCTATAAGTGTGGCCCGTTGCAAACTCTTTTGGGGTGGCTACTGCAAGTATATTTGCAAGGTGCCCACTACCTCATAAATCATGATAACTTTGCGATGTAGGAAAGTACCCACCAGGCCATTATTCATCATTCTGCAGAGAAACGCTAGCTCAGAAACCAGTAGAAGAACAGTAGAAAGGAGACCATGGAGCGGAAATCAGATAATGGCCGTCCCTACGTGGGACTAGACGGGTGGCACGGGGTCTCCCCTGCGTGTTCTCTGGACCGAAATAAAGTTTGCATCGTCATCATCATCATCATCGCAAAACAAATCAGTTAATCACGAGAGACGAGCGCAAAGAATAAAAAGTATCACATAATTGCACGAAAGGAACAGAGAAAAGCTCATAAACACAAAAAAGAACCCAAAAGTACAAGGGCACATAAACACAAGATAAACGGTGCTTAGCACTTCGTAGTACTTTCCCTTGGGTGTGTAACTGGCTCAGAATTTTTAGTAAAACAACGCATTAGTTTTTTAAAAAAAACTGATTTATTCAATGTACACATGACACAATGCTTTCAATGAATTTTTCAATGAAATAAAATGTTATACAATAATGAGAAACCTTCGTGCATTTATAAAGCTCTACAAATGAACACGTACACGCGAAATGGAAACTAATTACTTTGCATATGAATAATAATGCTTGCACATGCTATATATTTCGGTCGAACTGCGCGTTGGGACGAGACACGAAGAAAGAAGCAAGGCAGACTGCGCCTTTTTGTCTTACTTCTTTTTTCATGTCTCGTCCCACAGCGCAGTTCGACCGAAATGAACTCTTACCAACTTGCCCAACTTTCCACGCTGCTTACTCATGTGCTACACACTACACAGTGTGGATTTTTGAGAGAAAATGGAAAAATACTTTTCAGAACGTACGAAGACAAACACTTATATAGTTGGTTGCGTTAATGTCTATTTTAAGACCTGCATACGTCGCATAACTTGTTCACAAGGAATCCGTGTTGTGTTGGTGGTTGTAAAGCAAATTTCTATTGCCATATAAGGAAAAGACGCCTTGTAGATCACAGGATATTCCAGGATATTCGCGTTTCCTTCTGTTGCACCATTATCAAGCCAGCTGCATTTCTGAACGGTTGATGTTCTGATTGGATGACTTCCCCATGTCATCAAAAAAAATAATAATAATAATAAACGAACAAGACAAGTATGGATGTCACGTCAACTAATTACTTCGAATCCTGACGAATCGTGCAAAATAGGCAGATGGAGATGATCATGACGATTATCTGCGAAATAAAAGAAAAACAAAACAATGTTAACTTTTTTTCGAGCACATTTTTAACTTCAAACTTGGTAGAATTAACAGTTTTAAAGATTCTATATTTGTCGCAAGCGTTTAATTATGCTTACATTGTAGTCAAGAAACAGGAAATAAAAGTTTATAAGACTATTGCTCCTTCTTCTACAAGTACTAAAGCTTTATTTCTTAGCGTTTTCATAGTGCAGTACTGACTTCTACTATTAGTTGAGACTGGACATTCTCAAGTAAATTTTTCATAATGATGTCCTTTGTTAGAAACCAGTACTAATCACCACGAGGTTCTTTCATGAGTACAACTCACGTTTTAAAAGAGATATCGATACACATGTAAATTGAGATAAAACTAAGTAGTAAATATGCACAAATCAGTTTCGGTTCGCACAACGATTACCTTTTCTTTTCTTCATTTTCAGAGGGTTGCCATTATTACGCACTAGAGATTTGAAGCAACACAATGGAATAAAATAGACAATGCACAAAAAGTCTCACTGCTTCGCGAAAAATCGGACGCCATGAAACGAATATCATGTTCAGTTTGCGGTCCGCTTAGAGCACCGTGTCCTTACTGCTATGTGATTATACATTATACAGATCTGGCAATGAACTAAGCAATCTCTTTAAGTGAGTTCTTTAGTTTTATTTGCGCCAGTTTTATTTGCCATGTGCTTCTAGGCAACAACGCGCATTGGAGTGCCTTAGAGACCCGAGAGGTTTTACACACTTCTTGTCTTGCATACGTACAAGGTATGTCATCCTTCAAGAAAGCATTGCACTAAATGGACAGCCTTTGTGGCTGATCTTTCGCCCGTCATTTTGTTAAACACGTGTCTAAAAACGTAGCGAACAGTTCCTACAAAGAAAAAAAAAAGGAGGTCTTGTTACTCTGGAAAGAAGCAGCTAGGCTCTTCCATTGCTTATGGCAACGCTCTTTGCAATTGCTGTATTGGAAATTAATGATGGCTGCAACAACACCTGGATTAACTAAGCGCTAATGGAGAGCCATTCGGGACACTACAAATGAATTTTTTTACGTCTGTTGTGCACCTACCCCATAAAACTGACATAATATGGATGGGCCGTCAAAATCTAAACAGAGAGAAGAATTATCATATGAAAAATCCATGCTTCTGAATCTCAACACACTGTTTGCTGTTGAAATGCCATAACATATTTTTTTCTTTCTTCCTCTGTTATGATGGTCTTTACTCTTGGCAGGACTGTCGTAATTCTTAGCGGAAAAAAGACAGTGTATGTACACAAATACGTACTGCGCACATACCTACCTTGTCGCAGTTTTTTTGTCCGATGTAGTTTAAAATAGAGCATAGACACATTAAATAAGGGTCGAGGAATATCCCGGCACACATACGGGAATAAACTTCCTCCTTCTTGTGCATTGCAAGGTATAAATAGTGGTTTATTGAGACAGAAAAGCTGACAGGTCGGTTGCAGGGCATACGACAATTATTTGAAATTGTTTCAGAATAAGAAAATAATTTTCTTGGACTCACTATCATTGTGTTGCTAAAAGCTAACATTGCAATCACATCTACAAACGCAAGTGCAATAAACACCACCTTATAATGCATATAGCCAATAAACAGAAATCCATTGAGAGTGTTGAGAACAATTGCGTTATATAAAAGGACACTCCTAGTGTCCTCTTCAGCAACGCGTTC
The DNA here is from genome assembly GCA_030522465.1 of Rhipicephalus appendiculatus. Lineage (NCBI taxonomy): Eukaryota > Metazoa > Arthropoda > Arachnida > Ixodida > Ixodidae > Rhipicephalus > Rhipicephalus appendiculatus. The sequence continues at coordinate 10,894 of JALIZH010012702.1, read as the reverse complement.
TGGAGATAGGCTGTGTGACCTGACCATTAAAATACTTAGGCACCTTCACACAAGTGGTGGCTAGCTTGAAGGAAGTGTGGAGCTGCGAAGCCTTCTTAGTTTCTCTTCGGTTTTCTTTTTCTTCTTTCTCTTTTCCAGTTTTTTCGTCTTTTTTTCTCTATTTACTTCTTTTTATTTCTACTTTTCTGCCTATTTTTTTCCTTTCTTTCTCTCTCTCTCTATTTCTCGCTTGCTTCCTCTTTGTTGTCTATCTTTCGCCGTGGTTTTGCCTGCGTTATGTCAGGCGACGACAGAATACGACAGGCCAGGCCCTTAAAGTGCTACGCACTTGATATCACCAACAAGGAGCTCCAAGAACAAGAGGAACAAAACTTCTCTTTGGCGCGAGCGCGCGCTTAATATGCTAGAGATAGCTGTGCTATACGTGGTTTTGGCAGCCTAATACCCGTGCCACACGGGCAAATAGAATTACATTCGGTAGTGAAGGCATTCAGTTCCCGAATGACATTTTTTTCGGCGGAGCTGCTACACGTCCAAAGTGAATGACATTTGACTCGATGATGTCGATCGCATTTTCTTCTGTAGTGAGCAATTGTAGAGTAGTAATAAAAAAAACAAACATGCGTTTACAAGCTCGATATACTTCCGAGAATAATTAAATGTAGACGTAAGCATATTACGCCGCCGTTAGCTTAAGATCGTTGCTTCGTTTCACGACGTGGCAACCGACCGTAAAAAAGAAAACAGCGTAAAAAGAAAATGGCGCCTGTCGCATTCAGAATACAGCGTCTACCAGCTGAAGATGTTCGTCGAGTGATTAGTGTAAATAAAAGACGCGAAAAGTTTGTTTCCAGCTGAATAGGATGTCATTTTATATAATTTAGGTATATCGCACTTCGTCAGCTGCGCCGTCGAGAGTATGCATTTCTCAGTCGAATGAGTTCTGGCGAAGGCATTTGGTGACGAACGCCATTTGGGCGAATGCCATTTCGTTTGTCCGTGTGGCACCGGGCAAATGGCATTAAATCTGAAGGCATTAGGAAGTAAATGCCATTTTCTCTGCCCGTGTGGCACGGGTATTAGGCCAAGCTACATGAGGTGATCACAGCATACGCCAGCCCGGGCCCCTAAAGTGTTTCGCCCTTGACACCCTGCAATAATGGACACCACACCGTAGATGAAGTTTAAGAGATATGGAGACGGGAACACTGAATGACGGCTCCTTACTTGAACTTTCACTTATTACGTTAGAATTTGCTTTTTTTTAAATACAATTGTAGAGAAAAAGAATGCTCTCGGACAGCCTTTGTACCACATTCTTATCTCTTGCGTAGTCCATGACGCGGGCACTTTTTTAAGATATTGAATTTACTCAGACATTACTTCTGCGTTGTTTTTCTTTAATTTTTTCTTTCACACGCGCATGTTATTCAAATATGTGGTTATTAAGCAGCTATTTAAAAGGTCGCAGATGTGAGGCACGTAAATACATTTAACAGGAAATGCACAGTGTAGTTTCCTGCTTTTATAAAACTCTCAGGATCCCTTATGCAATCGCCTCAGATTTGAAGGCAAGAGACGTTTTTTTTTCAGTCTACTATTCTTCCGCTCCCCCCCCCGCCCCCCCAACCACCGGAAAGCAATCTGCTGTAATGCGGTTTTGCACTCCAAGGTCGTAGGCTTTGCAACCTTTCTGCACCTCATTTTCTTTTTCTTCTCATTCGATTGTCCCACTCTTAAAGATTTCTGCACCCAACGTAGTTTCTCACTTCCTCCAAGGTCGGTAGCATCGTAACCTTTTGCACCTCACCTTGTCTTGCGTTTTCTCCGCGATCGGCCCATGTTTCACCAAGCGCCGATGTCATCATGTGATTTCATGCTGTGCTAGGTCATGATAACGTCATCTTGATGTCATGATGACGTCACAAATTTTGGTGATCGTTATGATTACGTCACATTGTGACGTTATCACGTGATGATGATATTTGTGTCACTCGTGCTGACGCCGCCGACGCGGGACGCGGATGCCGACAGTAAATTTTCCTTTTGCCTTACCTTTTAAAGAATTGACACATATTCTCTTCAAGATATCGGCAAGGTAATAAGTGTCAGGATTTGTTTACGCCGTTAGATTGAAATAGCAATAATGCCTGCTCTGACGATGCTCTTCTACTGTACATATCAAATTCACCATGTGAACTACTGCCTTGTTTAGCACCACTGGCAGGCCGGGCATCTCGGAGCTTCAGTTAGAACTACAAGAAAAGGCAACATATTCTATTTAAAAGTGCCATAGACATTACAGCTAGTAGGCTTCCTTGGTTACTATTGCAGCTTTATTACTTTAACCACAGCTTGGATTCCCAATTGATTCCTGCGCTTTCATTATGGCTCATTATTCGAGCTTCCCATTATGTTTTTCTGTGAGATGTCGAAGAAGCAAATGCCAGCACTTGCAACAAATATAGAGGAAGATTGCTCAAACGGATAACAAGAAATGCATCATCACCTGCACAAATCCAAGCGCCAGGCCCAAGCCACCAACAACGGCTCCTGTCCTCTCAAGAAGGACACGTAAGTTTTCACTGCAGCCCTGGAATATTTTTAAATGTCTTACAAATGTATTTTCATACTGAATAAATATTGCTTAGGTCAGAGCAGAGATATTTTAAAAAGTTATTCACCAGCGCTTAAACATTCACATTATTTAAATTCGAGAAAGCAGATATTGATATTTTCAGCTTCCTTTTAATGCTGATGAAATAGTAATAATTTTTCAGGCAATTCATGTAGTTCTCTTCTGATAACAGTTTTTTTTCTGTCTATGCCCATGCACAAATAAACATTACATCTACTGGGTGCTGGTTTAAGAATTATTTAACGTTCATAAGCCCTGAAGCACCAGTGTTCCGGATACAGCTTCAACCATGCTATTGAGGCCACCTTATGGTAAGCAAAATTCAGAATATAAAGCACCGAAATAGCCAATCCATAAAGCAGAAAGCCACAAAGTATACATCTCTACTCGTCAAAGAAACATTTATATGACATATATGTTAGACATTAGGCAAACAGAAGAAAGTACGAAAGCACTTAAACTAGTTGGAAAAACAACATGACTACTAATTATCATTAGACTGGGCATAATATACTAACATTGTACCACGTTGGAGATATTAATCCTTATAGCTAACACAATATTGTATCAAGCCAAACATAAGCCTTAAAACACTCGTGTTAGCAGTAAGCGTTGTCTATAAAGTGGTTAAATGAGAGCAGAGGATCGTGTTTCTGTATCATAACCTATCCTGTTATTGACCACAATGTATTGTTCTCTGGGCACGTTACAGAATCCCCAGGTGGTTGAAATTTTTTGTGCGTTCCACTACGGCGTCTCTGACAAAACTATATCGTGGTTTTGGAACGCAGAACACCAAAAAATAATATATTTTGCTCTGAATAATTCCAGAGAAGGCGCATAAACAGAAAGCGCCAATTTTTAATTGCAACGTGTAACGGAATTTTAGAATCAGGATATACACAAAGTAACATTTTGTTATTTGAGTTTTCTTGTTTTTCGGGGCAATATGCGAGGTTTGTGAATAATCTTGATCTGAATTCCTTTGCTACCTTAGGACACAGAACATTATGTGTCATAACATAAATGTGATATCACTGACAAAGCTTACGTGAATGTATTAATAAAACTCTCATACAGTGAGTAAAGTCGCTCGGGATAGATGAGAAACCAATTGAACACACTGCAAATTCTGCAGGTTGAGCTGAAAGAAAACTGTCGAAATTTTCTTACGTATATGAAGATGTTGTTGGTTCTGGAACTGCTGCATGACTGCGGTATAGTCATGTCTCGGACCTCGTAGTCATGCTTCGAAATGGCGCCGCAACATTCAAGCTGCACCAAAAAAAATAACGACAGGAATGTAATCGTATTTAATGTTATTTTCCGTAACTTATTGCATGAAAAACTTTTCGTTATTCTAATGCTATGAGGAACTTTTTCTCCTACTCAAAGGCATTCACATGGTGGTCTAACAATTTACACTCAGAATTTCAATGGACTGCAAGTGGGTCTGAATGCTCCCAAACACTGCAAGCGTTGGTCAAGTAATATGGAATAATTAACAAATCCAAACCAGCGTGATAATCTGCTTTTGGCACCTTTCACTGTGCACAACGTAGTTCTGGAATTAGAAATGTGCATCATGCTGTAGCTAAGTGCACAGCGTTAAAATGAGGACTGCTATAACAGAGTTATTCTGAATAGAGCTAAGTGCACAGCGTTAAAATGAGGACTGCTATAACAGAGTTATTCTGAATAGAGTCACACACACTGCTCCGGCGCTGAGGCGTAGTAGAGCAATATGAATGTTTTAGTGTCTCTTTCTCATAAACACATAATCTACTGTTATGAGTAACCAGTTTTTAGGACAGCAGATATGTTTTCTCCTAGAAGTTATAAAATATTGTATGAATGCACTTGCGGGGTTGCTGACATCCCCTGCAAAGTCGTTTTCACCTCAAGGCACCCGCATGTCCTTCACCGTAGTTAGTGCACACGCTGTCATGTGAGGGATGACACTGTTGGTACAGTGGCGCCTCCCTGTCGGCAAAAGGTTACGCGTGCTCACGAGGTAGAGCACTCGGTCTCTTTTTAGGCTTGGCGAGTGAACCGATGGTTGTCTCTGGCGGCAGGTCTGTGCGGACGATTCCGCGGATCGGTCCTGTGGGCTCCCGCGGTGAGTCGAATGTCGGCGATGTCGCATTCGCGGTACATGTGGGCAATATGTCTTTTTTTGTGAGTTATATAGGCATTCTATTCGGCGATTTGTCATGTTGCTACAGTTATTTCCAAGATCCGGCTCTTGAGCTTGACAATGAATAAAAGCTATTCATAAATGTCACTCTCTTTTGTTACAGTACGCTGTATACCTCATCCGTTCGTCCCACGTACGTGTCTTGTGCACCTTCTAAGTGCGGAATTGTGTACCAAGTTCCCCTTACTTGCGGCAAATCGTACGTGGTACAAAGCGGCAGGAGTATTAATGTACGCTTGAAGGAGCATAATCTGTCTTTGAAGAATCCTAACGCAGCCCACCTAGCATCGCATTGTAACACTTGCGGCTGCTTTCCGGTGTTCGTAAATGCAGAAGTGCTTTCTAGGCACAGTAGCAAATTAACCCGTCAAGTAATCGAAGCCTTTCACATTAAAAGAATGGGAGAGGCCTGCGTGAGCCAAGCGTCCATTTTCTTCACAGACAAAGAGTTTGCTTATCTACTTGGCTCATGCATTATCAAGTGATATGTTTGAATGTCTTAGGTGAGCACGTGTTGCTGCAAAAAATGTTTTGCTTTACTTTCTTCCTATTGCGCATGTCCGCTGTGCCCGGCATTGTTTTCCCGTTTCGTTTTTCTAAATGAATCTTTCAGTCGCGAAACAGCGCTCGTCCTGTGCAATATATGTTCCTTCGTCTTCGTATTTCACGCTGCATCCATCATGAAAGCGTTTCAACTTGCCCAACTTTCCCTTCTACTCCAAGTTAAAAGTATTGTAGGGAAGAAAGCACGCTTTTTCGTTTTTACGAACTTCTCGATTTAACAAAATATTTCGAGCATGGTCGTCACTTTGTTAAATCGAATATCAACACTAACAGGACTGCCGGTGTACTGTGCTCAAACTTCTAACAAGAATATCCTGACATAAATTCAGCGAAAACTTCCTACAGAGAATGTAAGAAGAGATGCAGAAATACGACAAGGTTTGCTTTTTTTTATCGAATAAAGTTTACTCAGCCAATTTAAAGGTTGATTATGCCATCACCTATAAATATTGGTGTACCTAACAGAAGTTGTTAATACATACGTGAACTTGCATGAGATCCATGAATCGTCTGGCCTTCGGATCATCAACAACTGTATCTAGTTTCTCTTCTATGCTCACTGCGAGGTGGTGCTGCAGCTGTAGGGAGGCAGAACGTCAAGGTATTAAACCACATAGAAATTATTGCAGGCAACAAGATACACACTTTGAAATCCTAAAAAATTCAAATCTTTCTTCTTCGTTTTATGAACATTAGAAATAGAAAGTGGTCAAAGGTTGGAAGAAAGTTGGGTTATGTAGAACAATGCCGAACAGCGTTCTAGACACATGCCCACTATTTGACTACCACCGTTCACGTGATATACAAAAAAAAACAATTTATTGTCGGACGAACAGGCGTTTCACTCTTCCCGATGTTACGATATGAGATGGTAGCTTGCATGAAGCATGGTGCGCTTTGAGGGGCCCCTCACCAGCCTCTCAAAATACAAAAAATGAGCGCATTAATCTGTCCTGGCGTTTCTCGTTTTGCACACTTTCGTAACGCACACAATGATTCCCGTGACGTACATAGTATACATGCTCTCGAATGGTCCATATACGCTAAATATCAGATGTGCATTGTCTGCTGCACTGCTTTGCCATGCAGCCGCCCATCCGTTTTTCCTTGTCTGGCATTACTATCGTGCGCGATCAACTGATTTGCTTATAAACCATCGTTACAGAGAATTGGTCTCCCGTATATTCAATTTGCTTTTGCCGCCGGAAATCAGCACGCACGAACGAAATGTTTGTGTGAGAGAGGAAGGTGGGCCGTGTAACTTGAGTACTTGTGGTTTTTTACGGTCTTTCAACCAATGTCTCACAAGCTTATACATTACATTCCACATTGCACCACAAATTTTGAGTCATGCATGACACTCAAGAATCCATTTGTAGGATCATACGAAGGATGATGAATAAAAAGATAATGGAAACGTTTTCAAAGGAAGCCATGAACATACCTATGAGAGAGAAGGAATTTCTGGTAGTGCAAACGCATATGTCAGACTGGCGCCCCGCTACACACACTGAAGTATGTCATTTTTATCTCTCAATCAAAATGGAGCTAACCTGAATACGAAAGCAGCTCACAAGTACTTCAGAAAATTTGTTCATCATATTGTGTCATAAACGCGACACGATTGCTACAGACAGATTTACAATGCGCCGGTGGATAGAGAAGTCCTGAGATCTCTCTCGTCACAGTCGCGGAGATAGACTCACGTGACACAAAAGCAGCCCAGTAACTTTTTAAGTATTCGCAACAAACGAAGAAGTCCATCTCTTCTGTAAGCAACACGTGTTTGTGTTATGTATGTCCGTTCCCTGTTGCTTCATTCAGAATACCTGCGTTCTTTGCACTTCGTTATGAAGGGACTGTAAGATGGCCCCATTTTCTCACAGATGACGGATTTTCATTGAATGCGTTTTACGATTGATAGACACGGCAATACTGTATGCTAAAATAAGATTACGTGCATCTTCACAATTCTGCTCAGTATGCGTAAACGGAGCGGAGAAAATTCCAATTATAAATTCAGACAGATCCCACACGTTTTGCGAATCTGTTTCATGCGAAGCAGTCAGCCAGTGGCTGCCTATGATTCATTTTAGGGCTTTGAGACAAGTCTTGCGAGGTGGATCGACATGTTTGTGCAACTTGAGCAATTGTGTTCATATCTTGGGCTTATAAGGCACGCGTATAACGCACACTGGCGTATTCCTGCGGGGACGCTCGGTAGAAGATTAAACTTGCTCATTCATAGAGTACAATGTAACGTTTATTACATTTTAAAGCGAGAACGTTGCTGGCCTAGACGAGTGAGTTTCGCTGTGTATCTCCGCTTGGCCTTCAAGTGAAGAACGCATCCCGCGTGACTAGGCGCGTCCGCTGCCGCAGCTGCTCCGACCACTGCTAGGATGTCAAACGCTGCATCGCCAGCCGTGTCCTCTTCAGTAACCATGCAACCCGCCGCTCTCTCTGCTACGTCGGGTCAGTGCGCGAGTGCTTCAGTTCAGCTGTTGTGTCATGGTCACACGATGGGAGCAGGGAGCGAGGACGCTAGTTCATCTGTACCGAAGTTGTCTGCGCAGTCCCGGTGGCGAAAGCGGCAAGCTGCGTCGGGCCATCCCGCAGATGTCGCTCGGCTTGCTAATGAGTTAAAGCGGAAACATGAGTACCAGCGCGCAAAGTGGCAGGCTGAAACGAGTGATGAACGGCAACTTCGGCGAGGTAAATGTCGGGAGAAGGATGCTGAAAGACGACAACGACGAGCTTTAGGGGCGGCAATAGGCGCCCTGCGTTTGGCTTCGGTAACGGCTTCGGAAACTGACAAAACGATGGTACTCATTGCTCGCAGTACGGCGCGTTCTACTAGCCATATCGTTTGGTTGGCAAACTGTGCTTCGGCTACGAGCGTGAACAAGCGCAATCAAGTGTAACAAGCTCTCGCTTGCATAACCAAACCTAGTCGAGCTAAACCGCAGGCAATATTTTCCAACCGAATTACCATAGTGACAATTGACATTAGACAAGCACAACAACCAAAAGTGATGTCAGAAAAAAGTCGGTGAAGTACATTACTTCAGGATCTGGACCGCGTGGTTGGCGGCTAAGCGTTGTCGTAGCTACTGTCTTCAGTGTTTTTCAACTACAATAAGATCGCCAACTATGAAAAGCAGCGCGTCTTTCTTTTATATAACCCATGTAAATTGTCATAAGGATCCCCATGTTTGTGTTTCTGTTCCAAGTTTCATATTAACAGTGAATCACCCGTTGCATACACGCATTCAGTGGGCCGTGGTATGCGGGTATGCCACACGTGACTGCGGAAAATGGTGTCATGACGTTCGCATTACACATTTTACGTTATAAATGTCATGACCAGTGAATCATGGTCGTCATGCACTCATGTTCTCAGCTAATTTCGCTGTACACCGAGTTAAAGAGACGACCACGAGATCACCGATACATAGCCAGCTAGAGAGATAGTTAGAAACGCTCCAAGTGCCTTTGGTTCGCTAAGCTACCTTCAGTCATAGGCGTGGGCGTAAGGGGGCTAAGGGGGTGGCCGTCATCCCCCCCTCCCTAATAATCAACGTGGGGGTGGGGGGGGCGAACGTGCCGAGTCTGCCCCCTACCTTTACGCAGTCAGACCTGTTCCGCGTTCGGCACAGGTTATTGTCGATAATGGAGGACAAGGAGCTCTGCCTCTGATACTGCTTTCAAGGATTGCTGAATTACTTCCCTCCTTTAACCCAGAAAAGCTATTGTGGAATTCACGTCTTGCTTCATTTTCATTTTTGCACTTTAAGCGAAGCTAATTCTCCGTCGCACACGACAATCCGGAATCAAGAGTGAGGGGGGGGGGGGGGGCGCTTCCATGAATCTGCCCCCCCCCCGCCCCTGATATGAAGAACAATGCACATGCATATGCCTTCAGTTACACTGATTCATCTCTCCGCATGCCGCGGCGGTACGCATGTAAGTGACATCAACATGCAAGTTCGAAGCTCACCAAGAAAGGGGCTTAGTACTCGCGAGAATTTTTTGGGCTACCTGAAAAACCCACAAAGGAATTTTGGTTTAGTTTCTTCTCCCACAATCACGTCACGTCAGTATGTTTTCAGAACTGGGCTAAACCGTTTACCTGGTCTCCGTCGGCCACCTTCCAGACCAATCCGGCGACAGCGCACTCCATGATCAGAAGTACGAACATGGCGATGAAGTACTGAAAATTGTAATAAAAAACTTCATAAAAAGGGACAAGAAATCGTAGCAAAATAACAGTGGTTTATAAATATGGCGGACAATCTTGTTGTCTCTGCTTTTCGCATCGCTCGTCATCTGACATGGCAGAATCATAAGACAATATGATTTGCAAAAATTCAGAAGGCGTTGAAAAAAATTATGGAGATAATGTAAAAACCTGGATAAATTTTCCGCACCAGAGGCCCAAGAAAAGGTCAATCTTGGGTACATTGTGCCTAACCGGACATATTATTGGGATCTTAATAATCAGCTCTTAGACACACACGCCTGCATGTCTCCGCGTTGAACTATTTTAAACCTAACAGGCATAATTTGGGCCTTGAATATGATTGATATCTCGCCAGGCATGCTGTTGGGCTAGTTAGTTCAGACTCAGCATGCACGTGTAAACTGCCTGATGAAGAGAACACGTCACAAACATACAACACTTTCTAGTGTGTTTATTTCTTCAAGGGAGAACATTTATAACAGATGACAAGGATCAATTACAGAAATAATCTTACCACAGGCTGCACATTCATGTACGAAATCACGTGTACGATGGGCACTTTCATGTACGAAATCAGGTATTGCGTCGGTTGCGAGGTCGTCCCTGTGCTGTGGAACATTTTTTGACCTATTTGATGAATATCTTGAAGCATAACTAACCAGATTCCCCTTGTCGCATGTTTTCCGCTCAGTCAATTATTTTTAATTATTTTAAACAACTCATTTAGTAATGACATAGTGTACTCACTACTATCATCAAGACCTTCTCTGAGAGGCAAGGTTTAACATTCACCCATGAGCTGACCAAGGACAATGGCATACAGTTTCTTCATCTTAAACTGCATTTCACCGACTCCCATGTGTGCTGGTCGCACAATCCAAGGTCTTACAAATAGCTGTTGCCTTAAGAGAGCGCACACTTCAGACTCGTGAAATGAGGCATCATTATGTCTAGCTTCCTGTTAGCCCTACATCAATCCCGTGCACTCTCGGTTTCAGCCCGTTACAGCACTCAGCTTGAGCGTCTGCTGTCCGCTTGTTAGCCCGATCACTTAGTCCGCAGCGCTTCTGAAAGCCTATATCAGAAAATAAAATATACACAAAGAAAGAACAACCCTCAATTTAACAGCCACCTTTCGTTATGCCATAAAACGTGTGCCCTCTGCTGACTAAAGGATAAAAAATGCGGGAAATTCGCACTACGCCGCGCAAAGCTTCGCACAACCAAACACGAGCTTCTCGCCGCTCGTTAG